>CM019826.1:28901574-29413223 GCA_009763385.1 Coix lacryma-jobi var. lacryma-jobi
GGCCCGCCAAATGCCTCCCAAACCACCTCGTGGTAGCCTGCCTCTCGAGCCCTGGCTCAAGGGGTTCGAGCCTGCCACCGCCATACACCACCCCTCGAGACCCGGCATAGGGCCCTCGAGCCTCGCTGACCCGGCTGCCTACCCCTCGGGGGCACATCACGCCCCTCGAGCAGCGCCAAGTACCGGATGCCAATCCCACACCAAACATTTAATGCACTCACCTACCCCCGTCACGTCCTCTGAGACGCAGCATGCGCCACAGTGAACCAGAGTCTGAGTCAAACCTCCTTTTCACCATCAGCATGGGTGAAAAGGCACCAGTACAGCACTGTTCGACCATACCCTGTACTGTGGCACGTCCCGGTCACATCTCGAGACCCGGATTTCCGCTGTACGACCAGGTTCCCCGGAACTCGCCCATACCTGCGGAGCTCGAGCCTCCCGCAGGCGCCACCTCGAGGCCGGTTCTGCTCCCCTCGACCCCTAATTGCTGTCATATGATTGGAGGACAGGTACCCCTAAGACCCGGCGGGACTATGCACGTATCGTACGTGCCGGGATGGGCGGTGCACGGCCTCCACGTCGCCACGCCTCCACGTCCGCACCCGGGATGGAGGCCACACTTCAAGGACGCCCCAACAACAACCCCCACGTCGGCTACAATGTCTTCGACAAGACAGGGTTCCTACCCTTCTCCGTATTGGGCACCGTACGCCCCGACACCTGTAATACCCTTGTGTAACCCTGACCTCCCCTTGCTCTATAAAAGGGGACACCAGGGCCCTCATTCCGTGGTGACAGACACGTTAGAACGCACATACGCCCATACACCCTCACACGCGAGTCCGGACCCCCGGTCCACGCTCGCCAAGCTTGTATTCGCCCCTGTATGAGCATTTCGGTGCAAGTAATACAAGGATCTCCTCCCCCGCTGGACGTAGGGCCTTCTTTGCCCGAACCTGGATAAATCTTGTGTCACCTTGCATCACCATCCAGGGAGAGAGCACGCGATCATATTACTAGTTGGTGCTATACCCCGGGGTAGAAACACCGACAATCACTTTCTGAAACATATTGGTTATGTACTTGAGGTGGATTTTAATACCTAACTAAGTATTGCTTCTTGTTGTGCACTCCTAAAATGGAACTGCGTCATGAGTAGGATTCTAAAATGCAAAACAAGGTATGCAGCGCTAACAATTGATACAAAAATCCATGATGCAAACTTATAGTCCTGTGACCGAAAGTCTTTACATCTATATATGATGACAGTTATCGATAGTCTAATTAACAGAACCATGCAACTATATGCACAATCTAACTTTAAAATTTGTATTAGAAAGCAGTCCACCTGCTAGGATTGTGGTGTACGGCGGCTTGAGTCAGTGCAGAAGTTGACGGCAGCATAGAAATAAGATTATGGAAGACGACATAATAGTGGTTGCAGGTGCGCCAAATGCAAGGCGATGAGTTCTGTGATATGGAAGGAAAAATTGGTAAGTGCAAAAAACCTAGAATCTTCTAAAAAGTTAGGAATAACATCATCGCCTAGAAGGTAACAAAGAAATATGTAGTCAATCATTGTAGATAGAGATAAAATTGGCAGGGTAGAGTATCATTCTGTTTGAGAACTCATTGCTTTCAGTTGAAACAGGAATCTCTTGGAACGATCACACGAAAATATGCACTAACCAATCACTGTCATAAGTCACACAATGGAAAAATGGCATAAAAAGCACTGACCTTGCTGCTATTAAAATCCATTCGGAGGAGATGGCAAAGAACAAATAAGGCTTGGCATCGAAGTCCTAGACCAGGTACCAGCACCAAACTTTTTGGTAGCGAATTTTGTCGTGTTATAGTCAACATAGTCAACCTGATGCATTCCAACCAATTTCCAAGGAGCTGCAGAGGAACACAAATCATGTAGCTATAAATTCGATTATTGTGTTGTAGTATCCAAATGATTGAGAGGGGAACAACACCTATGGGGCTTGTGGCTGTTGTAAACACTCAACATGTTGGCCAGGTAGCACCTGCTCACACATCTGTGCATGACCCTACCCTCCAATGGCACAGGTCATGACACTGCAACGTTGCTGAAATAGCACGGCGATTAAGATGGGCTGTATAAGAGCCTTTGCTCTGATGTGCCTGACGTAATAGAACTCTTGAATGATAGACACAGAACCGATGGAAGGTACCTTTTTGGAGGAGAGTCCGAGGGAAAATTTTAGTTTTATTATAATATGCAACCAAATAAATTCAGTACCAGTTTGTTGAACTGAAATTAGACCCCTGACCTGTTTCCTGCCTAGTTTCATCAGCAATGCCATGGTCACTGTGACGACCAACGATTCCAAGCAGAGCCTCTACCTGGCATCGCGGTCTTAACAAAAGAAAACTGAGCCAGACTATAGTGTCGAAGCAAAAGAGAAAAGAGTAAATAAGCTGATATATCCTGAAACCAACCGTTGAATGGTAGACTTGCCTAATATAATTTGCATGGGGAAAGAATGGGAGCAGGTTTATCAGTAAATTCACACAAACTAATATAGTTGTAAAAGAGTTTCATTATGTAGCCTAACTTGTTCCACAATGGTAACAAACCGATGATTATTAAAATAAGTATCACTATGCAATATCCTATGCACACATGCTATAAATTCTATTTTTGAGAAGCAGGAAAACAATTCAAGGAATCTTTATGAGGAGCAACAAATCTGCACATCACCCTCACTAAAGAACTTAAACATCTAGGTCTATGGATAGAGTAAAAGAGTTTCATTGTCTAGCCTAACTTGTTCCACAATGGTAACAAACCGATGATTATTAAAATAAGTATCACTATGAAATATCATATGCACACATGCTATAAATTTCTATTTCTGGGAAGCAAAAAAAATAAATCAAGGAATCTTTATTAGGAACAACAAATCCGCATCACCCTCACTAAAGAACCTAAACATCCAGGTCTATGGATAGAATAAGGCACACATTTGAAGCACCTAGAATATTGAAGCATGAGAACTTAACTGTAACAGGAGTCAACAAGAACAATGTAATTTTAGTAGGACGCACTGGACAATGTAGTTATCCATGGAGTTAAAATATTGCATATGTTAATATTATCACCTTATGATTATTACCTCCTCATGAACTTATTTATATTAAACAAGCACACAATATTTGAGGATTTTTACGCTACTGATGCATGTATTTCCCCTCTCTGAACTTATGAGAGGCAGTGCATTCGAGGGCAAGGAAACGGACCTGCACAGTTTAACTGGGCTCACAAATAAAAGGAGGGACCATGGTGGAGCGACCATGGTAAACCACGTGGAGGGCCCTGATCAATCAAGATGCAAAAAAAAATATATATCAGTACGCATGCCCTCTAGATTCAATCGAAACAAAAATCCAATCGTAATATAATATCTGTGAGAGTGGCCCATTTCGGTGAAAAATAAACAAAAGGGCCAAAGCAAGGAGGAAGGATACTTCTAACACTCAGATGGCTCTGACAATGGCTCGTCAGACAAGCGTCACATGAGAACACAATAGAGACACTCAGAGCAGTAGTGTGGCAAGGCAAAAAGAGAAGCTGATCTTCAGGCATCCTAAAACTTGACCCAACCCTGTTTTTGCAAACGATCTATGAAAAGGAGCTACAGCTAAGTATGGAATGGAACCGCAGCCCATGAAAAATAAACAAAAGGGCCAAACCAAGGAGGAAGGATACTTCTAACTCTCAGATAGCTCTGACAGTGGCATACACTTTAGTAGATGAGTTCCCATATGGTTTAAGCCATGAATCTCCATACACTTTAGTAGATGAACACATTATATCATTTAAAATTTGCAGCAAGACAAATCACAGATCTGAATAACCATGCTTGCAACATTCAGAGAACTGCATAATACAAAACAAAGTATCCAACTGGAACCCTTACTGTTTTAGAAGAGGAAATAATGTTGTGATGCAGTGGTGGACCTAATGTTGATGAAGAAAAGGCAGAGATAAATTATCTTCACTGAACTTGTTGCCTTCAAAATCGAGCTTGCCCACCTTGAAATTTTTCTCTGTAGAGGTGCTTGGCCACTGTGCACATGGGATGGATAGATATGTTAGTATACTTGGACATGAAAAAAAAACAAGGAAAATGTACAGTTGTGCTAACCTGGACGACATATACATATATTAAACAGCAGGGAAATCGAAGGAATATTTTTACCATTAACCTGTGCAACTGAACCAAGCCACCCAAATCAAAACTTTTGCTAGCACAAGAAATAGAGACAAGAATACGAGGAGAAAGAGGATATGGGCAGTAGAAGACTGTAAAGAGGAGCAGTAGAAGTCGCTCACCACAGAATCTGCTTCGAGCGATCTGGGCCGTCAAACAGCAGATCGAAGATCATACGGTGGGGAGAATTTGGGGTGACGTGGATGTTGGCTCTGGTGGAGGAGCCAGTGAGCCTTGTAACATCTTAATTGGTGGTTGCTGACTTTCATTGGTGGCATAAATATAAATCTAGAAGTCATAGAGCAAAGTAAATATTGAAGGATGCACTATGATGTATAGAGTAAGTGAAGATCTAACATATTATGTAAGAGTAAGAATTTAATTTAAATGCTATTTACAGGCTTTAGTTTTGTAAAAAAGAATCCTAATCACTTGGTAAGATCATATTCTTAGATCGAACATTTTAATAGAAATCAGAGCACATGGAAATTTCATAGGAAAGGGACGTTCCAACTAATACAAAAATGTCCACATAGAAATCCAATAAGTACTCTGAGCTAACCATTATGATTTCAATTTTCATGTGCCCCTCTATTGGTTGATGATTGTACCTTGATATCCAAACATAAAACTATATAGTCAGTAGTTCCTGACCTTTACTGAATCAATTTTAGCTTCATTTATGATTCATAGCATATATACAAATCTAAAAGCCATAAAGCAAACCAAATATTGAAGGATGCACTATGATACATAGAGTAAGTGGAGATGGAACATGTTCCATAAAGAGTGTAAGATTTTAATTAGAATGCTATTTGTGGGCTGGGAAAAAAAATCCTAATCACTTAATGAGATCATATTCTTAGACTGGACATTTTAATAGGGACCAAAGCATATAAAAAATTGATAGGAAAGGGATGGGACATCCCAACCAAGACAGAAACGTCCACATAGAAATCTAATTAAGTAACCTGAGCAATTACAGAAGATCAGATCGCAACATGGACTTTAATCCCCAAGGAATCACCCCCACCTGAAGTAGATGTCCATGACCTCCATGACGAGTTCAGAGACAGCGCTAGAGTCGAACCCCTCCACCTGGACATGGTCAGAGAACGTGATCACATTCGACACTGAACGAAGCATGACAATTATTGTAATACAATGAAGAATTAAAGAAAACCCAGATACCTTGGTGCAACAGTGTGTAGACAAAAGAAGCCTAAAAATCATAAAATGACATCCGATGATCTGAACAAAAAGAGGGCGTGTATTAGTATTTTTTTATCAAGAGTTCCATTAGATAGTAATCTGTAATCTGAAGAAGGAACACCAAAAAGGAATTCCATTGAAGTATATTTTTTTATGATTTAGAATTGCCTAGGATGTATACTTGTCTCAAACAACCAATAAGCATCATCCGAGATGGCAGAGGAAGGCCTCTTCTGAGATTACTTGCAAGCCAATATGAAGACATAGTATTTTCAGGCCAAAATTGATATCAGAAACATGTTGGATACTTGTAGCTACAACAACGATGTGGTGTTCATCTCAATCGTTTTCCATTAATAAAGTGGTCTGGTACCTTGGTAGACTCTGAATGCCCACTGAGAACTCTGCTTTTGTCGTGCCCTGCGATAAGAAAAAAACGACAAAAATAAAGCAAACCAAAATCTCAGAGAAAGTGATGTAGCGGGTTGACACTCTTCAATAGTCATCTCCATCACCAAATCTCCCTCGCTCCACTATACCGATTTCTTCGTGCTTCTGCTTTGGCCTAGGATATGTAGAGAGAAGAAAAACAATATGAGAACCAAATACTATAGAGAAATATTAGCCTCACAAATCTTGCATAATCCTCGTTGCGCCTCGGAATACAGCCCGACATACCTAGGTAGTATGTTGTAGCAGCAGGCAGAGCTGTGCCAACGACCTCAGCTTTGAAAGGCAGGTGGGGCGGACAATCTACATCATCATGGAAACCATACCAGGGAGCAAAAAATGAGGACAGGCGGTCAATCTACATCATCATGGAAACCATACCAGGGATTAAAAATTGAGGACAGGGGAGGTAAAGGAAGCAAAGGGACATGGGTACCTAGAGGCGCCATTTCTGTCGTTGGAGCGCCATCTGAGAGAAGAAACAGATTTGATCCTCTGGCCCTGGCAGTAGTGGTGCTCCATTTGTTTCATAGTGGTTTTCAGTGTTGAAAGTATGAAATAAAAATAATACACAGAGCATCAACAAGGGATAAATTAAATGAACTAATTACTCTGGACAGAGAAGACTACAATCATTTAATTTTTTCTTGAATAAATATGCAGGAAGTCTGCTTCAGCACATTAAGAAGAATAAAGTCCTAGAAATATAATACCCAACAAATTGTAAAAGTTAGACATGACACTAAAAGAAGATGAAAATGACAAACTGAGCATGCAATCCAGTACTATGAATCCACTACAATAAATAAACAAAAATAATGTAGCAAATAAGAGTAGCTTCAGAAATGAAGGAAATAGCATCATTTGATCTCTTGTTGTTAGGCACAATGGCATGCACCGAGGAATAATACGATTTGCAACAATCCAAGTTGGGGGCACATAAAGAAAACAAAGGATATAGAGAGGAGGAAGGCGTAGTGCCCACCTTGACAAGAAGCCACAATAATAGACTGACATCTGGGAATTGTTGTTGTATGATAAATAAACAGTTAGCAATGACGTGGATGCGCTAGCTACCAGCTTAATCCAGCAAGTTTGCAGAGTTAAATACATGAACATGCCCTGGGAGGCTGGGCCTTCTAAGATCATCAATCTTTATTCCCAAGTTACATGGGAGTTCATTTTCATCACAAGCTGTGGAGCGAAATATATTTCCATCACTTGCATCAAGCATCATGAGAACAACCAGTTGTTTGGATATGCAGGAAGCACTCAAATCTGCAAGGATATGAAGTATAAAGCAGTCTCTAGGACCAGTGGATTAAACACGGAAGCAATAGCATCCCAGTAACTGAAGTTAGGACCATTGCAAACTCATAGCAAAACTAAATTTTCTGAGAACCACTACCTAGGAGGTCAAAATGTTTTTATTCAGAAATCCTGCGTTTCTTGTGTGGAGAAATAAGCCAACTCTCATTACAATACACGGAGCATGGCTACCTGTGCAAATCGGCAAGTTTTCATACCAATCATCACAACAGTATGTGTTGTTGTCTATATCGGTAAAGAATATCACAGATCAAATTGAATGCAAGGGCTTGCATTGACCCTCGAGAGGGGAGGCAGGGCAGGCTATAAGACCCCAACCACCTGGGCAAATAGAGGATCTTGGGGAGGATGCACAGCACAGACGAGGAGGAGAAGAAGAGAGTGACCTGCCGACAGATCGGACCACCGAGGCGCGCTGCGGCCGTCGCCGACGGAGAAGAAGAGGCGTCGCGCCGCCCAGCTCCCACCGGATGTAGGGTTTCGCCGAGCGCGCGTGCCGCCGCGAGGAGGCAGCGCCGCAGGGAAGCCTCGGGTGGCATCCACCGAGGAAGACCAGTCGCGCATTCGCGCCGCCCAGCTCCCACCGAAGCTAGGGTTTCCTCGTGCACGGGTCGCTGGAAGGAAGCCACACCGCTGGGGAGGAGGCAACATCGTGGCGAAGCCGCGGGCTGCGTCCACCGGGGGAGATCAGCTGCGACGCTCCGTGGACATCCCTCGCCGGGCGCATGGGCGGCGCTGCGCCGTCGCTCCGCCCGCGTCTCGAGAGAGGGAGAGAGAGCGAGCAAAGAGAGGAGAGAGCGTCGGGAAGGAGAGGAGTTTGGATGTCAAAGCAGAAGCTGGCGTATATATTCGTTTCCCTGGATTCAGACGAGGAGCTGGAGAAGTTGCTGTGAAGCAAGAGAAGGCGAGGAGGAGCAGAAGCGGATTCCGACAGATTCAAAGCCAGATGATCTGGGCCGTCGATTGGCAGATCATACGGTGGGGAGAATTTGGGGTGACGTGGAGGGAGTCTCCTTCCTAGGAGCCGGTGTGGCTTGTAACCTTTTAATAACACAGAGAGTACTTCATATCATAGCTAAGCACCTAAAAGACGTATAATATAAAAACGACAAAGACGATTATACCCGTTTTAATGAAAATTTCAAATGAGTTTGATTTTCATTAATTATCATGACACATCAGCATATTTGCTGAGTTGACAGGGTATTAATAAGGAGAGAGAAGAAGTGAGTTTCATAGAGATAAAGCTTTCTCTGTTAGGATGATCTCTCTCACTAATGGCTCAACGGCCATTAGGCCTTGACCTCGCGCCCTGATCGGGGGCGCCCAGCCCATTTAATAGCTGGTGGGCCCCCGTCGCACTGCGCATATAAAGAGGGTGGGGGCCGGCGGCTCTGGGTACGAGGTTCACCGTGAGCCGCATTCCCCACCGACAAACCCTAATCCGATCTAGTGAGGGGCGCAGCTAGCGACGGGAAGTCCCGCCACCGCCGTTCATCGTCGCTGCAGCTCTGGACCACGTCCGGCTACGACATCACCGCCGGACTCTGACTCCTCCATCTCCTCCCCACGCTGTCGTCGACTCCGGGACGCCGACGGACATGGCGGGTGACGGATCTACCTCCTCTACTACCTCTGCAGGTTCGAACAACCTAGGTATGTATTCCCAGTCAGTCCTCTCCCTCGGATCTGGCTCGTAGTAGTTCATAGGACCATATTCATGCACTGTGATTTTTTCTACCCGGCTAGATCTACTGCTAGTTGATCCTGTGTTTCTATCAATGGTATCAATCGCTCGGTTAGTGAGTGGATCTGGTTTTGGGTTTAACCCCAAGAGGGTAAAAGCAACTTGTAACCGATTTTTGAATCGGAAAAGAACATCCAAACCCTAAGAGGGTAAAAGATCGCTCTCATCCTTTTAGGATGAACCCTGAGAGGGTTAACCATGGTTCGATTTGATCCAAGCAGCAAAGAAAAGAGGTTCCGACCCGTTCGGATCCTAACCCTAACCCTAGAAAGTACCGACCGGGGAGGGAGTAAGACTCTCACCTGGCTGTCTGTGCATCGCGCGTCACCCAGAGACTGTCGTGCCGCCATTTTTGCAGGCGCGCAGTTCGAAGGGACCGCGAGCACATTTTGGAGGCGCCGACGCGAGGCCGTTCGACGGTGGAGCGCTCAACCCGAAGGGGAGCGCGTCCTCCGGTGAGCGGGCCCGCGGCGGCACCGGCTTCTCCTCCGGCCAAGGGCCATCGTCGGCGGCTTTGGCCTTATCTGTCTGATGGGCGCCGTCGAGAGAACAGGAGAAAGAGGGAGCAGGAAGGAAGGATGCATGGCGCGCGGACGGGCCGCCATGGCCGCTGGCCAGGGCTGCCGTGCAGCCGTGCAGGTCACCGCCGCCGCGTTTTTGGAGCTGGCGGCGCGTGGAAGGAAGAAAATGAGGGTTAGGGTTTGGAGACCGGCCGCCGAATGGGTTTTTGATCCAGCGAAAATCGCTCACAGCCGTCTGATCTCGCTTGACCTTCATGTGACGGCTGGTATTGACCGGGCCAAATTTGGCCCGAGAGGGGCACGTGCGCAGGCCGTTTTCCCGGCCCAGGCCCAGGTTGCGGCCTGGGCGCGGGCGGGGGAGAGGACGCGCACACGGCTGGGACGTTTGCGGGCCGCCGTGGGCCAAAATGGCCGTTTTGTTTTCAGTTCAATAAAAAAAATTGATTCGCTGGACCGCTGGAGGCCGCCGCGGGCCGACCTCAGGGAGTGCGAGCGCGCGTGGCCGCGGGCCAGCTGGGCCGTGCGGGCCGAAAGGTGCAATAGCACAGTTTTGGTTTTTCTTTTTTCCAGAAACTTTTTTTTCAATGTTTTTTGATGCATTATGAATTGTTTTAATGTATATTTTCTGTGTAAATTTATTCCAACAAAAAATTTTGCACAGAGAATATTAAAGATTGTTAATTGTTTCTGGAAAAATGAAATATAAAGAATTGTTAAATTGTTTCCGCTGCGTACTTTGATTTTAATTTTCACTGTTAAATTCGAACCAACGGGAGAATTTAATTTTGAAAATAACATATTTTTTGTCATTATGATGTTATTATTTTTCTGACCAACGTTGATAAATAATAATATTATAATCACTGTTCCATTAAAGGTTTATGCATTATTTCTATTTCTGCCCAACGGTGATTTAGTTATAATGCATAAAAGCAAGTCATTTACTATGTTTTATACTGTTCTCACTATATTTTGAACTATGTTTTCAGGCTCCATTCTGATGAACATGGTTAAAGATATCCCACCTCTCAAGGAGGACAACCACTTGGAGTGGGAGAAGAAAATTGAGCTGGCTTTTCTGTTGGCTGAGGTTGACTGGATCCTCACTGAGCCTCGTCCCGCAGTGCTCAAGGAGCCTGTGAGAGAGGAAGGTGAGAGTGATGCCGCTTGGAAACAGCGGGAACTGGACTTCGGTCCAGAAAAGTTGAAACATGATCTGGAGCGGGTTAGGTGAGAAAAGACTAACAAGAAGTTGGTTGCAGTTGTTAAGAACACTGTAGATCCTGCCATCCTAAACTCGCTCCCACCAGAATGTGACACGGTCACTGAAATTCTGGAAAGGTTGAAGAACCAGTTCACTGGTTCCTCAAAGACTTACGCCACCCAAGTGATCAAGAAATTGATAACTGAAAAGTATGCTGGTGGTGGTGTAAGAGACCATATCCTGAAAATGAACAGTATGGCATCTAAGCTTAAACCAATGGACAAGGAATTAGCTATTTCTCAGAAATTCCTTATCCATCTGATTTTTGCTTCCCTGCCAAAAGAATTTGAAACTTTTGTTGTATCTTACAACAATAATCCTGAGGATTGGTCACTGGACAAGTTGATAGTCATGTGTGCCCAAGAGGAGGAAAGAATCAAGGGTGCAACTGGTGGTGCAATCAACTATGTAAAGGATAACAAGAAAGGCAATGGCAGCCCCAATGCGAAAGCTCAGGGTAAAAAGCCAATGCACCAGTATAGACCTCAACAACAGCAACAACAACATCCACAACAACCTCAAAGGAGAGTGGTGGACCCTAATCAGTGCCTCGAGTGCTTGAAGCCGGGACACCACAAGAAAGATTGCCCTGTCTTTTTGAAGAAGATCTTGGCAAGCAATGGTGAGAATGTTATTACATTTGTAAATGAAACTTTATATGTTAAATTTGATAAATCTACTTGGTGGATTGACTCTGGTACAACTGTTCATGTTGCAAATTGTTTACAGGGATTCAGTTCGACAAGGACTATGCAAAGAAGCGAAAGATGGGTTAGAGTCGCCAATGGAATTCGAGCTGTTGTTGAAGCTGTTGGCGACCTTCCTCTATAGTTGAATAATGGATTCACTTTGATTCTTAGAGATGTTTTATTTGTACCTTCATTGCATAGAAACTTGATCAGTGTTTCACGTTTAGATAAACATGGTTATGGTTGTCATTTTGGAGATGGCAAGTGTGAAATATTATTTAATAATGAATGTGTTGGTCTTGACTTCGCGCAAGAAGATCTATATTTGTTATCTCTTTGTGATAATGTGAATGTTGTCAGCAATGAGAATGTGAATGAGATTGTATCCTCGTCGAACAATCCGAATAGAAAGCGAAAGCGAACTCAAGATGCGTCGTCGAAATTATGGCACTGTCGTTTAGGCCATATTTCGAGGGGGAGAATAGAAAGATTAGTAAAGAATGAGATTCTTCCTCCATTAGAGTTCACTGACTTTGAGCAGTGCATCGACTGCATCAAAGGAAAATATGTAAAGCAAATAAAGAAAGATGCCAAAAGAAGTGCGAGAATCTTAGAGATAGTCCACAATGATATTTGTGGACCATTCCCTGTTAAAAGTGTGGATGGTTATGACTTGTTTATAACATTCACAGATGATTATTCTCGCTATGGCTATATTTATCCAATTAAAGAGAGATCGGAAGCATTGGATAAATTTAAGATCTTTAAGCTTGAAGTTGAAAATCAGCACAACTTAAAGATTAAAGTAGTACATTCCGATCGCGGTGGAGAGTATTATGGGCGACATACCCCATATGGCCAAATTCCTGGACCTTTTGCAAAGTTCTTGCAGGAAAATGGCATAGTTGCTTAGTACTCCACACCGGGGGAGCCTCAGCAAAATGGAGTGGCAGAAAGGCGCAACCGTACCCTGATGGATATGGTGCGCAGCATGATGAGTTACTCATCTCTGCCACTAAGTCTGTGGATAGAGGCGTTAAAAACCGCTATTCACATTCTAAACAGGGTCCCAAGTAAGTCGGTGCCTAAAACACCGTATGAATTGTGGACAGGAAGAGTACCCTCACTGAACTATTTTCGTGTGTGGGGGTGTCCCGCTGAGGCCAAAGTGTTTAACCCGAACATTGGGAAGCTGGATCCCAAAACAGTGAGTTGCCATTTCATTGGTTATCCTGAAAAGTCCAAGGGTTATCGTTTCTACTGCTCTGATAGATATACAAAGTTCGTAGAAACGAGACACGCTGTGTTCTTGGAGGATGAATTGATCAGGGGGAGTAAGGCAGTGCGCAAGATTGATCTTGAAGAGAAGCGGGTATATGTACCCACTCCGATGATTCAGGAATCATTCTTCTCACTACCTGTTCCCAATGTCCCTACGGTGCCAGATACTGTAGTGACAGAACCTGTTGTTAACGTCCCTGTGGCAACACCTAGTGAACATGAGGAACCTGTTTCATAGGAACTCATTGAAACTAGCGTTGCGCATGAGGAAGAACAACAACAAGTTCCGATTGAACAGGAGTCATCTGATGATGGACCGAGGAGGTCCCAAAGAGCTAGAAGATCTGCCATTCCAGCAGATTATGAAGTGTATAACACTGAAGAGTTTCAAATGGAGGATGATCCCACCTCATTTGAATAGGCCATGAGAAGCGAGCACTCATCCAAGTGGCTTGAGGCCATGGAAGATGAGATAAAGTCAATGAGTACCAATGGTGTTTGGGACTTGGAGATAATTCCTAAAGGGGCCAAAATGGTAGGCTGCAAATGGGTCTACAAGACGAAATATGACTCCCAAGGGAATATAGAAAGGTTCAAAGCGCGACTTGTGGCAAAAGGTTTTACGCAAAGGGAAGGAATTGATTACAATGAGACCTTTTCTCCAGTCTCATGTAAAGATTCCTTCAGAATCATAATGGCTCTAGTAGCACATTATGATTTAGAGTTGCATCAGATGATGTGAAAACGGCTTTCCTCAACGGTGAGTTGGAGGAAAAACGTTTACATGGCACAACCGAAAGGTTTTGTCGTGAAAGGAAAAGAACAGATGGGATGTCGCTTGAAGAAATCCATTTATGGATTGAAACAAGCATCAAGACAGTGGTATTTAAAGTTTGATGGCACAATAAAGAAGTTTGGGTTTATGGAAAATGTTGAGGACAACTGTGTGTACTCCAAGTTCAAGAATGGAAAATTTATTTTTCTAATCTTGTACATAGATGATATCTTACTCGCGAGTAGTGATATCAGTCTACTAAGGGAGACAAAAGATTTCTTGTCCTCAAAATTTGATATGAAAGATCTCGGTGAAGCATCATTTGTTCTAGGCATCGAGATTCACAGAGATAGAAGAAAGGGGGTTATAGGATTATCGCAAAAGGCATACATAGAAAAGGTTCTGAAAAGATATAGTATGCATGCGTGTAAGCCTTCACCTGCACCAATAGTCAAGGGTGATAGATATGGGGAATTTCAGTGCCCCAGGAACCAATATGAAATTGAACAAATGAAAGCGGTTCCATATGCTTCAGCTGTTGGAAGCTTATAGTATGCACAGGTGTGCACACGCCCTGACTTGGCATTTGTTACCGGGCTACTTGGCAGATTTCAATGTAATCCAGGACTAGAACACTGGAAATTGGTAAAGAAAGTCATGCGTTACCTACAAGGCACAAAAGGCCTCATGTTAACGTATAGAAAATCAGATTCCTTGCACATAGTAGGGTACTCGGATTCTGATTATGCGGGAGATGAAAGAAAGTCCACATCAGGGTATGTGTTCACTCTCGCTGGAGGAGCAATATCGTGGAAAAGCTCCAAACAAACCGTCACTACATCGTCCACAATGTATGCTGAGTTTGTAGCCTGTTTTGAGGCAACTGGGCAGGTGAATTGGCTGAAAAAATTCATACACGGTTTGAAAGTGGTTGACGACATCTATAGGCCACTGAAGTTGTACTGCGATAATTATCCGGCAGTACAATATGCTCACAACAATAGGTCAAGTGGTGCTGCCAAACACATTGACATAAAGTATTATGTTGTGAAAGATAAAGTCCGGGATCAAACCATAAGTCTCGAGCATATCAGTACGAGTAAGACGCTCGCGGATCCACTAACGAAAGGCTTACCACCCACTGTGTTCAAGGAACACGTTGCCGGCATGGGGTTAATGGAAAGCCTATGATTCCTGGACTAAAGGGCCCAAAAGTAAAAGTATCTATTTCAGAACAGAGATGAACATTATGGCTGTCAAGTCTATCGGCAAAAGACCGTGACGATGAGGCATGCCTCTTGCGCAAATCTGTGATGGAATGAGAAAAGTAAAGTAACAGAAACTGGTGAGATCAAGGAGGAGATTGTTAGGATGATCTCTCTCACTAATGGCCCAACGACCATTAGGCCTTGACCTCGCGCTCTGATCGGGGGCGCCCAGCCCATTTAATAACTGGTGGGCCCCCGTCGCACTGCGCATATAAAGAGGGTGGGGGCCGGCGGCTCTGGGTACGAGGTTCACCGTGAGCCGCATTCCCCACCGACAAACCCTAATCCGATCTAGTGAGGGGCGCAGCCAGCGACGGGAAGTCCCGCCACCGCCGTTCATCGTCGCTGCAGCTCTGGACCACGTCCGGCTACAACATCACCGCCGGACTCCGACTCCTCCATCTCCTCCCCACGCTGTCGTCGACTCCGGGACGCCGACAGACATGGCGGGTGACGGATCTACCTCCTCTACTACCTCTGCAGGTTCGAACAACCTAGGTATGTATTCCCAGTCACTCCTCTCCCTCGGATCTGGCTCGTAGTAGTTCATAGGACCATATTCATGCACTGTGATTTTTTCTACCTGGCTAGATCTATTGCTAGTTGATCCTGTGTTTCTATCATTCTCGACATGAGTACCAACTCTTTAAGAGTTACAAAATTAAATTTAAATGTATATAAACTATAGAATGAAACTCTCTACTGAGAGTGAGTGTTTTATCTGAGTTTCATTTTATTTTAGATGACATGACAATCTTAGAAACACCAAAATGAAACTTTCAAGTGAGACTCGCCTTGATCAGTCTTAATGGAGAGTTTTGTAGCATTATTTTTTAAGACTATCATGTCATCTAAAATGAAATGAACTCAGATGAAGCACACACTCTTAATGGAAAGTTTTATACTATAGTTTCGTTGACATTTAATTTCATGACTCATAAAGAGTAATCATGCTAAAAAATTCATCCAGATAAAACTCATTTTATCTCTCTATTCTTAAATATATTATCATGTCATCAAAATTACCAACGTAACAAGCTATTTAATACTCCCTCCATCCCAAATTATAAGGCATTCCAAAAATCTTGGAGAGTCAAAGTTTTTCAACTTTGACCAAAATTATAGAGAAAAATATGAAGATTTATAACATCAAATATGTATATTATGAAAATATAACCAATAGAGAATCTAATTGCACTTAGTTGGTATCATAAATATTATTATATTTTTATATAAATTTGGTCAAAGTTGAAAAAGTTTGACTCTCCAAAATTCTTGGAACGTCTTATAATTTGGGATGGAGGGAGTACATATATAACTCTAATAAAACTCTTACAGAGTCTTGCCTTATAGTAATAACACCGGCTTGGGACTCATCTGAATCCCAGATATTCACGGGAGCATCGATCCTTTCTTCTCCTCACAGTCACACGCTCACACTGGCCTGAATGAAAGGCAGAGACATGAGGCGATCCTTTACCTTGGGAAATGGCAATGATTTGATCTCGTTGAACGTCGCGAAGCAACCATGAGTACGACAATGCACGTCGGAACTGTGTACGACGGAGCACAGTACACGTCCTATTCTTGTTCAATGTGTTTAAATATATTCATTTTACAAAATAAAACACTGTAGCACTTTCGTTGTTATTTGACAAACTTTATCTAAATATGAACTAACTAAGCTAAAAAGATTCGTCTCGACATGTACATACTAAAAATACAATTAGTTATTTTTTACCTACATTTAATGCTCTATGTATACGTCTAAACATTGATATGATGGTTGATGTGATAGAAAATTTTGCAAAACACACCCGGCGACAGGCGGTGCAGAGGACAAGGGATAGCGATCCGGGCCGTGTTTTTCGTCCGGCCATCGACTTCATCAGACCACAACAGGATGGACGGTGCCACGGTGGCCACGCAACGCAACACGCATGACGCATCCGACATTCGAGCCGGGGAGCTGGGCCCGTGCACATTCCTAGTGCGTCAGGTCACCTTGGGCAAAAATAACCGAGAAACGAGAACCGAACCGAAATAACCGGAACCGAAACCGAAATAACCGAAACCGAAAATTTCGGTTCCCTATTCGGTTCCCACTTTTCAGGAACCGAATTTAATCAAGTTAATTCGGTTCCCTACCTCGGTTAACCGAAATAACCGAACAGAACCGAATTTCAAAAGCAAGCCCAATAAACCTTATATCTAGGCCTAATACCACCTTAATCCAAGATATAAAAGGTGGATAACACCCCCTCATAGCCCTATCGGCCTCACTTTTTAAAATTTTGGTATTGTGCTTTAAAAAAACAAAAATCCCTTATTTTTCTATCATTTTTTACTACTTAGATAAATTTTCGGTTAGTTCGGTTCGGAACCGAACCCGAACCGAACTAACCGAAACCGATTTTGCTCGGTTCCAAGAATTGAGAAGAACCGATCGGTTCCTATTTTTAGAGAACCGAATTTGTGTCAAGAACCGAAGAACCGAACCGATCGGTTCCGGTTAACCGAACGCCCAGTCTGAGCGTCAGGTCGTCGGACAACACAGGCTCGTGGGCCAATTCTATTTATGGGCCAACGGTTTTGTAATCCCTACGGCGCGGCCTACTATTTCTGTCCTTGTGGAGAGAGTTAGGGGTTATTTCGCAAACATTCTTTTGATGGGTTTCCCCTAAACCTACTAACGGGAACAGACCTGTCTCATACCCACCCTAACTCATTATCATATAAAGTTTTCACCTATCCCCATCTTACCTAATTATTTAGTGAATAAAACCGCTCCAACTAGCCTCATTCGTCTAGGTTCAACCCGCAACAAGAAAAAAAACATACCATCGAACACAGGAGGTACATGAACGCAATTCTTTCCGTTGACCCACCTCGACCTGTTTTTCTTGTAACTCAAACCCTCCCCAACCCGCATGAAAATAGCACCTATTTACACCCGTCAAGACATACCTCATATGAGAACCCGTCCTAAATACCTATTTTCTCCTGACCCGTTAGCAATCCGGAGGAGTGTAGCCAAAACTAGAGTCATGAAAAGCTCTTCCAAACATATCTGAAAGTGCATTCGCCCCAATATGGGTTTTGGCTAATTAATTACAATTAAATTAGGGACTAACAGATTTATAAAAAGCATGTATGCAGGTGTTAGTTCCTAGAAAGATTTGAAATGTTGAAATCTCATGGACAAAGCACGTTGGATACATTTGGACATAAGTTGCCTAGCTCAAGTGGTTGATTGAAAGTTTAAATTTAAACTTGAGTAATAGATAAGCCGGACTGTCAAGAAGGTCACAAATTAGGTTGGCTAGATGTGGAGAAAAGTGCTCAAATCAACTAACTAAAGTTTGCTTGAGAGACACCGCACGAACACGAACACATAGAAGTTTTTTCTGTGTAGTCGGTAGTACCGACCAGGGCTGCAACGCGCAATGCTCTCTGTGTAGAGTTCTTTTTGAACTGGCGGTAGTACCGCCATAAGGTCGGTAGTACCAGACACTCAGAGCATTCTAACACCCTCTCTGTGTAGACTCAAAAATGACTTGGCGGTAGTACCGCCATAGGGTCGGTACTACCGACCCTCGGTGGTACCGACCCTGGTCGGTAGCAAGTCAGTTTTTGTAACCTCTCTGTGTTGGCTCGAAAATGACTTGGCGGTAGTACCGCCATAAGGTCGGTACTACCGACCCTCGGTGGTACCGACCCTGGTCGGTATGAAGGTCATTTTTGCGGAGCTCTCTGTGTAGGCTCAAGATGGCTTGGCGGGAGTGATGAAGGACGACCCGATCTTCCGTGAGGTAGCTGGTAAATTCGATTGGTGGAGATCTCGACGTTGGCGATCCGGCTTCAAATCAACACGATTCCAACCCTGCAACCGTTACACCACTGCTCCGTTGGTTATCAACCAAGCACAACTTGATTGACCTCGCCAAGAAGGCTAATCCTGCAAAGCGAATCGAAGAACACAAGCAAGAAGGTAAAAACACGCAATCTGAAATTGCAAATATGAATTATGCGAATATCAATAGAGGGTTAAAGAACTCGGTTCCAAAGGACTAATCGACACAGTGGAGGAGATCAAGAACGGGGGCCCTGGATCACTGTAAAAGGATTAGACACCACAGTTACAATGAACGATTCAGTTCCTCGATGGAAAACTAAACTCTAAACAAAACCCAAGACCTAACGAGGACGACGGCGGCTAATTATAGGGTTTAGGACGTCATCTATGCTTGACGCGCCCCCTAATGGGCTCTAAGACGAAACACGGCCCAACGAACCAAAATACGGTGACGCAGCACTCTGGCAGATTCTGAACGCTGACTTGTTTCGATGATTCCCGTTGACTCCAAACGTATTTTGATGTGATTCCAAAGCCATTGGTTAGCTTATCAAATTATCTTTCCAAGCATATCTAGTTCGTCAAAAACGGAGTCTGTATGCGTCCGGGACATTGATTTTACCCGGGACTGCTCCTGAATTCCGAGGGTGACGTGGAAGCTGAGTTGGAGATTGATTGCAACTTGGGGAAGACCATGGCGTCGATGTGTCCAGCGTGGCGATGCCCTCATCATCCTCCCCTTCTTGAATTGGAGTCGTCCTCGACTCCATCTTGGCGATGTCCTCATCATCCCCTCCTTCTAGAATTGGAGTCGTCCGCGACTCCATGTCATCTCCAAGCTTCTGCAAAAGGTTAGTGACCGCACAATGCGAAACACAAGGCATGGGAATATGTGCAGCAACACTAACATGTCGACAAAGCATAGTATAACAAGTAGCATAATTATTATCATTAGTTGTAGCTAGAAAAGCACCTCCTTTTAACTTAATCTCATTATTTTTGGCAATGTCTGTTGGGGGTTTATTTTTATTTTTAATCTCTTTAGCATGTTTAATAATATCCGTAGGAGACAAAGGCAGCAAAGTAATTTTCTTGTCCTTATGTGTGATAGTGTATGTATTAGTTCTACCATGGTGTAAAGCATCATTATCAAATTCTCATGGACGTCCTAACAAAATGGAACAAGCTTGCATAGGAACAACATCAAAATCAGCAGTATCATGGTAAGAACCTGTGAAAAAGCTAAGGCGTGCTGATTTAGTTACCTTAGTCATACCATTATTATTGAACCATTGAAGTTTATATGGATATGAATGTTGTCGTGTGGTCAAGCCAAGCTTCTCAACCAAATCTGAACTCACCAAGTTGTTGCAACTTCCGCTATCAATGATGGTGAGAACACGACAACCCTGTACAATGAGATACATGTGGAACAAATTATGGTGTTGGATCTTCATCTCTTCTTCTTCATGTCCCACACGTGTACACAACACTCGCTGCACAAGAAGACTAGGATAGTCCGGAGCAGCAGCAGCCACAGAGTCAATGGTGATGGTCTCCTTGTCTTGATCGTCCTTGGTGGAATCTGCAGCAATATTAGCAGCAAGAGCTAAATCATCTTCAACATCACTAGTACTTACATATCCATCCTCGGTAGCAATGAAAGCACGACGACTGGGGCAATCCTTCATGACATGTCCCATGCCTTTGTATCGGTGGCAAATGATTGTAGAGCTGGACGAGGAAGATCTAGTAGAAGCACCCGAAGTGGCACCTTTCTTGAATTGTGGAATCTGCACATTAGACAATTTACTTACCCCTGAAGGTGTAGATGGTTGTGGTGCTGCAGGAAGCGTGGGCGTCTCCGGCTCGGAACGTTGCTGAAAAGGCCTCCCATTGTTATACCTAAAAGGTTGGTGTTGTTTGCGTCCCTGTACTTCTCGTTCAGCTTTAAGAGCAAGATGATATAATTGGCTGAACCTATTCCAATCTTTGTAATCAAGAATATCCTGGATATCACGATTCAAACCACCAAAGAATCTAGCACTAGCATCATCATCATCTTCATGTATACCACAACGTGCTAAACCAATAAGCAATTCTTGATAATATGCCTCTACCCCTTTATCACCTTGTTTTAAAGTTTGCATTTTCAAACGTAAATCACGTTGGTAATAAGGAGGAACAAAACAAAATTTCATACGTTGCTTTAAAGCATTCCAAGTTTGAGGCACATCAGCAGCATTATTAGCATTGCAAAGATCACTCCACCAGAATAAAGCAAAATTTGTAAACTCACTAGTAGCAAGTCTAACTCTATGCTCAGCAGGAATATTATGAGAATCAAATTTTTGTTGAACAGCAAGTTCCCAATCTAAATATGTCTCTGGATCCATATTACCAGCAAAAGGAGGTAGGCTAAATTTAATTTTAGCAAGAGGATCATTATTATGATTATCACCTCCCATACCTCGACGATTGAAGTTGAGGCGGCGACGGGGACCAGCATCAGCATCCGCATCGTCATCACCAAAAGCATCCGCATCTTCGTCATCACGATGAGGTTGAGGGCGTTGCTCAAGCTGTTCAATACGGTTGACCAGATTGTTCACGTTGCACGTCAGCTCGGTCATGAGGTTGCGTTGTTCATTCATGAATGATGTAAGCTCACCTTTGAACACGCACTCATTGAAGTCCGTCGGAATTCCTGCCATTGTTAGAAGATAGAAAAAGACAACAGCAAAGTATTATCCCTATCAACTAAAAGGAAACAAGTGGTGGTGGTGGTGAAAGTGGAATGCAAAATCACAAGCGGGTTACCACCGTCTTGCCTGTATTCTTACCAACACCAAACAAGATCAAACCAAAGTGACGAAGCAATCTGTTGTTGAGCGTGAGTAACAGTTGCAAGATAAACCTGTGCTGACAGAAGTATATGTGGAGCTATAGGTAGGCACAATATGACAGCAAGGATTAGCAATTAACGAATACAGATTAGCAAAGTTCAATAAGTATCCAAAGCACAAGTCACAATTGTTGGCTAAGACGTGTGTAGACGTAGCACAACAAGAGGAAATAAAGAACGATGGAAAGAACTCACAGAACAAGCAAATAGCACTGATTTTTCCTTTTTCATGAATTTTCCCTTGATTTTCCAAAAAGGTACTAGTAGGAATCAAACTTTTTTATTTTTTTCACTATTTTTTTATATTTTTCCCTGAATAAGGATCACAAAAGATGTAACCACAAAAATTGGCACCTTCAACTGAGATGGAATGTGGTCTACAGAAAAACAGCAAGTTCTCTGAAAGCGTGCAGAAACCTTGTCAATTTTGTTTATTTATTTTCCTGAATTTTTTTGGCAATTTTGAGGGGACCAAATAGGGCAAAGTCGTGTTTGGGTTGGCTCCAAACGGTGTCAAGAATCTCCACAAAAAATTTCAGATTTTTCTGATAAACGAGCGAAAAGTTATGCCTGTTTTACTGAAGGTACCTCAAGTTATGGTTTTGGAAAGGCACAACACCAAAACGACAGTTAGGGCAACTCGGCAGTGGCAGTTAGGGTGAAGCGACCCTAAACTCCAACAACGATCACAAGAGCAAGCGTCCTTGTGACTAACAGTAGTAGGTAGATGCCAGATGATGTAAGGAGGGTTGTGATGCAGGAAAAAATTAGAGCGGTTGGCAACCTATCTAGGGTTTGCGCGGCGGCGAGAATTTACACAAGGCGGCTAGCGGGGCAAGTCGAGTAATGTGGTTGCTTCGACTTGTTGTTTAGAAACGGTGGATGAGATAGCGGCGGAAAACAAAAAAACAGCAACGGGCACGTTGAACTACGACGACGAACACAACCCTAAACCAGCAACAAGACTCGACCACAGACACAAACTCAACAATGCGAATCTGAAACGAAATTGCAAAGGCACAAAAGGCGATATGATAGCGGAAATTGAAATAATTTTTATGGCTTTTTGTGGACTCTAGGTAAAGAACATATATGAATCTAAGGGCAAACGAGATTATACCTCGCGGGAAACCTGAAATATCCGATACCAATTGATGAAGGACGGCCCGATCTTCCGTGAGGTAGCTGGTAAATTCAATTGGTGGAGATCTCGACGTTGGCGATCCGGCTTCAAATCAACACGATTCAAACCCTGCAACCGTTACACCACTGCTCCGTTGGTTATCAACCAAGCACAACTTGATTGACCTCGCCAAGAATGCTAATCCTGCAAGCGAATCGAAGAACACAAGCAAGAAGGTAAAAACACGCAATCTGAAATTGCAAATATGAATTATGCGAATATCAATAGAGGGTTCAAGAACTCGGTTCCAAAGGACTAATCGACACAGTGGAGGAGATCAAGAATGGGGCCCTGGATCACTGTAAAAGGATTAGACACCACAGTTACAACGAACGATTCAGTTCCTCAATGGAAAACTAAACTCTAAATAAAACCCAAGACCTAACGACGACGGTGGCGGCTAATTATAGGGTTTAGGACGTCATCTATGCTGGACGCGCCCCCTAATGGGCTCTAAGACGATACACTGCCCAACGGACCAAAATACGGTGACGCAGCACCCTGGCAGATTCTGGACGCTGACTTGTTTCGATGATTCCCATTGACTCGAGACGTATCTTGACGTGATTCCAAAGCCATTGGTTAGCTTATCAAATTATCTTTCCAAGCATATCTGGTTTGTCGAAAACGGAGTTTGTATGCGTCCGGGGCGTTGATTTTACCCGAGACTGCTCCTGAATTCGGAGGGTGACGTGGAAGCTGAGTTGGAGACGGATTGCAACTTGGGGAAGACCATGGCGTCGATGTGTCCAGCGTGGCGATGCCCTCATCAGGTAGTACCGCCATAAGGTCGGTACTACTGACCCTCGGTGGTACTGACCCAAGCCGGTAGTAAGTCCAGTTTGCAGGGCTCCCTGTGTTGGCTCGCTTTTGACTTGGCGGTAGTACCGCCATATTGTCGGTACTACCGACCCTCGGTGGAACCGACCCTGGTCGGTAGTAACCGAGGGACCAAGTCACCTTTTGCGGAGCTCTCTATTCGCGGCCAGTTTGGCCTGGTGGTAGTACCGCCATAAGGCCGGTACTACCGACCCTCGGTGGTACCGACCTGAGGCCGGTAGCTGACTTTAGGACAGATCCAGATCTGAGCAACGGTTATTGACTGGTCGGTACTACCGACCAAGGGTGGTCGGTACTACCGACCGGCCTCGGGACTGGGGAACTATAAATAGCTCTTCTCTTGTCTTTTGACCGTTACCCACTCATTCCACTCACTTATTACGACCTAACTTCAGACAAAGCCTCTCCAAGCATTGACTCCTCCCCTCTCTCTCCCCCTTTGCTCCAAGATTCATTCCTTTGCGAGATTTGAGCTGGGGAAGTGAGATTAGAGAGTGGGAAGCTACAATCTACGACTTGAGCACTTGGTTTCCATCTAGCCGGCTTTGTTTGTGTCTATTACTCTTGGGTTCTTTGAACCCTAGCTGGTTAGGTGTTCTTCATGGTAGCCCGTGTTGACTCATTTGTGAGGGCTCCCCGAAGTGTTTGTATTACCCCTGTGATTTCTAGTGGAGAAACTCTAGTAGCCTTTGTGGTTGCTTGAGTGAGGCAAGGAGGTGAAAGAGACTCCGACCTTTGTGGTCACCTCAACAACGAGGACGTAGGCACTCCTTAGTGGATTGGTCGAACCTCGGGATAAATCGCTGTGTCCCGTGTGCTTGTTGTTGTCTCTACTTTGCATATTACTTGTGTTCTTCGTGTTCTTCCTCTCCCTATCTCTTTCTTAGGTTGAGAAGGCTCGATCCACACCGGGGGAAGCAACCAAGGCTTGGTAAGGCTAGATTCGCTATCTATCATACTTAGGGAAGTGGGGCATATTCTTGTATTACATTCATAGTTCACACATATTGGATTTGTAGTTTCCTTTTAGGTTTCCGGTAGTGTCGTTTGTTTGTGTCGGTAGTACCGGTGTGTTACACCCCGTAGTACCTACCCAAACAAACTGGCAACACCGGTTGTTATCTAACTATGAATTCTAGTTTGTGAAGTTTCAGATTGTCAAAAAATCACCTATTCACCCCCCTCTAGGATGATTAGATCCTTTCAATTGGTATCAGAGCCTAACCCTTGTGTTAGCGCTTCACCGCGTAAGGGATAATCATGTCGACCCTAAGTCAAGAACAAGTTGATGACATTGTCAAGAGGGTTTCTAGTCAGCTGCTAGAAGATCAAGCAAAGAAATTCGAAGATCAAATGAAAAAGATGAAAGATGAGATTGAGACCTTGAGGCAAGCTTTGGGCAACAAAGCCGAATCATCTGGAAGTGGAGAGAATCCTCCACAGCCCAAAGAAGATAAGAAGAAAGAAGATGAAGAGAAAGGCAAGAGAGAGAAGGAGTTCTCCAACATGCCTTATGACTATAGCCAAATGGGCAAAGTCCTTCATTTGCCTAGCGTCAATCTAGGCAAACCACCCTCCTTCGATGGAATCAACTACAATGATTGGGAACACAAGATGAAGCTACATCTTCTTGCCACAAGAGTTTGGGAGATTGTCGAGAATGGACCAAGTCATGTTGAAGGCGAAGAGTTCACCGACAATGATGTGATTGAGTTTCAATAAAATGCTCAAGCCGCATCATTGATTCTATCATGCCTTAAACCCGAATAAAGCAACAAGGTACATGGAATGGTAAATGCCAAGAAGATTTGGGACACTCTCAGGATATCATATGAGGGTGATGCAAGTGTGAGGAAGTGCAACATAGAGCTTCTTCAAGGAAAGATCGAGAACTTCACTATCAAGAGTGGAGAAACCACTCAACAAATGTTCGATAGATTCATGACCTTGATAAACAAGATTAGAGCTCTTGGAGATAACAAGTGGGATGACAACTCAGCTGCAAGAAAGCTATTGAGAGCATATAGAAAGAAGAACAAGACACTTGCATCAATCATCATGGAGAGACCTAACTATGAGAGCATGGGACCTCATGAGATGCTTGCCAAAATAAAGCATCATGAAGTCTTGGATGATGAAGCTCTAGAAGACCAAGAAACAAGCCACAAGAAGGTGGTAGCTCTCAAGGCAAACCAAGAAGAAGGAAGGAAGGCCCAACATGATTCATCAAGTGAATGGAGCGATGATTTCGATGATGAGATTGCACTCCTTATGAAGAACTTTAGAAGATTCATGAGGAAGAAGATGTACAAGAAGGGCAAAGGTGGATACTTCAAGAAGTCAAAGAAGAGGAATTGTTATGAGTGTGGTGCGGACGATCATTTCATCGTTGATTGTCCACAAAAGAAGAACAAGAGCAAGTTTAGCAAGAGCGATAACAAGAACCAAAGAAGAAGAAGAGGTGGTGAAGCTCATCTTGGTGAAGAATGGTTCTCGGAAGATGACTCTAGTGATGAAGAGAAGAGCAAGGGCAAGGAGAAAGAGAAGGGAGCGGCCAACATCGCCATACACAAGACCTCTTCTCCAAGCCCCCTCTCCAACATGACTGCCTCGACCACTTCATCACGCTTGTTCGAGGGCCTCACCGACGATGAGGATGACGTCACTCATTCTTGCTTCATGGCTAAGGATGAGAAGGTATCACCTCCCTCTTCTACTTGTTCTAGTGATGAATTTAGTGATGATGTCATGGATGAATTTGAACTAAGCATCATAAGAAAGTTTGGTAAGAAAGGTGGACCAAAAATATTAAAATTGCTTAGTAAATTGGAAAGTCGGAATGAGAGTCTTATTTTGCAGGGAGACTTGATCTCTCAAGAGAGAGAAAGAACCTTGCATTGGAAGCCTCTCTTGCCGAGGAGAAGTTGAAGATTGAGAAATTGACCGTGGAACTATCTTTAGCCAATGTCTCTAACAAGAAGTTGGCTAAGGAGTGTTCCACGAGCAATGACTCAATTGCTAATCTTAAGAGTAAGATTAGCTTGGTTCAAGAAAGCCTCACAAGCTTTCAATATAAATATCAAACTCTTGAACTAAGCTACAACACTCTTTGGAGTAGTACTTCTTCAACTACTCCTAAGGATTCCGATAACTCTAATGCTTCAACAAGTAATGGTTGCAATAGATGTTATAAAGTTGATATAAATGCTTGTGCAACTAACATTGTTGAGTTAGAGAAGAAGAGCAAAGAGATCCAACGATTGAACATGATCTTGAGGAATGGTTGCAAGTGTAAGATGGAACAACCAAAGGATATCCTCAAGACCGCAAGACATCCATCCATCAAGGATGGGATTGGATACAATAGGTATGGTGGCAAGGCCAATGGAAGAAAGATGGTCAAGGGGGTACCCTTCGTTAACTTTAACAAAGGGGTTCCTCTCTTTGACCTCATGAACAAGGCCAACAAGGTTGCCAATCCAAAGGCCACACTTGCAAATGGTAAGGTCAACAAGGAGAAGCAAGTGGAGGTCCCAAAGCAACAAAGGCCTATATCAAGAAGCTATACATGTGATTATTTGTGTTGTTGGGGAGAAAACGTCAAGATTGTCGTTAAGTATGTTGGTGCTCTCAAGAAGAGGGAGATTATGAGAAACGTTTGGGTGCCAAAAGTTTATGTGACTAACCCCCTAGGACCCAATCTCACTTGGGTACCTAAATCAAGAACATAATCTTGTTTTGTAGGAATATGCCTCCGGTGGATCCATTTGGGTGTTGGATAGTGGATGCACCAATCATATGACCGGGGCAAAAGAAATGTTCACCTCCTTTCAACCAAGCTGTGACTCATGCAACAACATTGTATTTGGTGACAATGGAAAAGGAGAAGTGCTTGGTTTGGGTAAAATTGCTATCTCAACTAACAATTCCATATCTAATGTATTACTTGTGCATTCGTTGAATTACAATTTGTTATCCGTTTCTCAACTTTGTGAAATGGGTTACGATTGTCTCTTTACGGATAAGGGTGTGACCGTCTCTAGAAGAAGGGATTCCTCTATTGCATTTAAAGGTGTGTTGAAGGGAAAACTTTACCTAGTTGATTTCTCAACTAGTAAAGTAGAACCTACGACATGTCTAATGGCAAAATCTAGCATGGGTTGGCTTTGGCATCGCCGACTAGCTCATGTTGGGATGAGGAACTTGGCCCAACTTCAAAGGGAAGGGCACATCCTTGGACTAACCAATGTCTCATTTGAGAAAGATAGGATTTGCAGTGCGTGCCAAGCCGGAAAGTAAGTTGGAGCAAAGCATCCAATGAAGAATGTCGTGTCAACCACAAGACCATTTGAGCTACTACATATGGACCTCATCGGACCCGTTGCTTACCAAAGCATCGGCGGTAACAAATATGGTTTCGTTATTGTTGATGACTTTTCTCGTTTCACTTGGGTGTTCTTTTTAGCAGATAAAAGTGAGACCCAAGGCATCTTCAAGAAGTTTGCTAGAAGGGCTCAAAATGAGTTTTAGCTCAAGATCAAGAAAGTGAGAAGCGACAATGGGACCGAGTTTAGGAACACCAACATAGAAGAGTATCTTGATGATGAAGGAATCAAGCATGAGTTCTCCATTCCATATACCCCACAACAAAATGGGGTTGTGGAAAGGAAGAACCGAACTCTAGTTGAAGCCGCAAGATCTATGTTGGATGAGTACAAGACGTCCCATGGTTTTTGGGCGGAGGCGATGAACACCGCGTGTCATGCTATCAACCGCCTCTACCTCCACAAGCTAAGGGACAAGATGCCATATGAGCTTCTAACCGGTAACAAACCGAAGGTGCATTACTTTCGAGTTTTTGGATGCAAGTGTTTCATACTTAACAAGAGGGCCAAAAGCTCAAAGTTTGCACCTAAGGTACACGAAGGCTTTCTACATGGTTATGGTACTAACGAACACGGCTACCGCATATTCAATAATGCCATTGACACTATTGAGTTAACGGTAGACGTGACTTTTGATGAATCCGACGGCTCCCAAAAGGAGCAAGTCAATGATGAGCTTGTAGGTGATGACATGTCTCCATCCGAAGCAATTAAGAAGCTTGCAACCGGTGATGTGAGACCTATTGAGATTCAAGATGATGATGATGATCCATTGCACACTCCACAAGATTCAAATGACCATCATGTGCATTCGAATGTACATGATGAAGCTTCCGCAACTCTTATAGATGGAGGTGCAAATGATGTTCAAATGCAACATCAACTTGATGATCAAGCTCAAGCTCAACATGATGACCAACAAGCAAATGAAGACATTCACACATATGGTGATGATGATGAAGATGGACCCATCCAAAGGAGATCACTCGTGCCACATCCTAAAGTGCATCATACGATTCAACGGGATCATCCCGTTGACAACATACTGGGGAGCATACGACGTGGGGTAACGACATGCTCACGTTTAGCAAATTTTTGTGAACATTACTTGTTTGTCTTCTCTTTGGAACCTCTTAGGGTGGAAGATGCACTTGATGATCCGGATTGGGTGATGGCCATGCAAGAAGAATTGAACAACTTCACTCGCAATGAAATATGGTCATTAGTGGAAAGACCCAAGCAAAACGTGATAGGAACCAAGTGGGTCTTCCGCAACAAGCAAGACGAGCATGGCGTGGTTACAAGAAACAAAGCACGGTTGGTGGCTCAAGGTTTTACCCAAATCAAAGGTTTGGACTTTGGGGAAACTTATGCACCTGTTGCTAGGCTAGAGTCAATTCGCATATTTCTTGCCTTTGCTACTCACCATGATTTCAAGTTGTACCAAATGGACGTGAAAAGTGCATTCCTCAACGGCCCCCTCTCCGAATTGGTGTACGTGGAGCAACCACCGGGTTTTGAGGATCCGAAATTTCCCAACCACGTCTACAAGCTCGACAAGGCGCTCTATGGGCTCAAGCAAGCCCCTAGAGCTTGGTATGATTGCCTTAATGACTTCCTACTCAAAAAGGGTTTTGAGATAGGGAAGGCCGACGCTACTTTATTTACTCGCAAAGTCAATAATGATATTTTTGTGTGCCAAATATATGTCGATGACATAATATTTGGTAGTACTAATGTGACTTTTTGTGAGGAGTTTAGTAGGATCATGAACAAAAGGTTCGAGATGTCCATGATGGGTGAGTTGAAGTATTTCCTTGGATTCCAAATCAAGCAACTCAAGGATGGCACGTTCATCAGTCAAACCAAGTATACAAGAGACATGCTAAAGAAGTTTGAGATGGACAAGGCCAAACCCATCAAGGCCCCCATGCCTACCAATGGACATCTTGATCTAAATGAGGATGGTAAGTCAGTGGACCAAAAGGTATATCACTCTATGATCGGTTCATTGCTTTACCTTTGTGCATCTAGGCCTGATATTATGCTTAGTGTGTGCATGTGTGCAAGATTTCAAGCTAATCCGAAAGAATGTCATATTATGGCCGTTAAGAGAATCTTTCGATACTTAGTGCACACTCCTAATCTTGGCTTGTGGTATCCCAAGGGCTCCACTTTTGATCTACTTGGCTATTTCGATTCGGACTATGCCGGTTGCAAAGTAGATCGAAAGAGCACTACCGGGACTTGCCAATTTATTGGAAGGTCTTTGGTGTCATGGAGTTCCAAGAAACAAAATAGTGTTGCCCTATCCACCACCGAAGCCGAGTATGTGGCGGCCGGCGCATGCTGTGCCCAACTACTTTGGATGAAGCAAACACTAAAAGATTTCGGATGTGAGAAAAACAAGATTCCACTTTTGTGTGACAATGAGAGTGCTATCAAACTAGCAAACAATCCCGTAAACCATTCTCGCACAAAACACATTGACATCCGACACTATTTCTTGAGAGACCACGAAGCCAAAGGAGATATCTCCATACGCCATGTGTGCACCGAAAAATAATTAGCCGATATCTTCACAAAGCCTCTAGATGAGTCAAGATTTTGTGCTTTGAGGAGTGAACTAAATATCATTGATTCTCGTAACATGGCTTGATGTCTTACACACATTTGTTTTCACCTAGAGACTCTAGACAAAAGTTTTGTCAAATATTGTGTGTAATTTCAAAATCTATTTTGCATGCTTCACTTGTGTCCATAGTTATGTACTGCTTGTATGAAATCTGGACATGATTGGAGTGTGTGTAGTATACCACACAAGGTTCTCCTAGGATAGCTCTCTGCCCGTTCTGGAAGTGAACGGTCGGTAGTACCGCCATTAGGGTCGGTAGTACCGACAGTCAGTTGTACCGACCCCTATGGGCAGTAGTACCGACCGGGTTTGACCCGGGTATAAAAGGCCGCGGTGAAAATTTCTTTAACCCTATCCAGTTGTTTCCTTTTCACCGTGCCGCCGCCGCCTTCAGCCCGCGTTTTCCAGCCGTAGGGCCGCCGTCTAGCTCTCTCTCCTCGATCTCCCTTCTCCTCCACCCAAATCCTAATCCATCTCGTGGGAAGGTGCTTGGGAGCTTGGAGATCGCGTTGGTGGTGTCCTTGAAGCACGAGAGTTCTTCCTCCATTGGATTTCGGCCTCTTCACTTTCGACTAGCAAGGTACTAGGGCGTTCTTGCCTGATCTCTCAATGTACCTTGTTCTAGGTCGATTCCTTTAGTAGGATTGTTCTCTCGAATGTATAGATGCTCCTAGGATGTATGTTTTGCAAGTTTATGGGCGATTTGTGTGATTGGATTGAAGTAAACCGCATGTTGCAGTGCGGTCGGTAGTACCGACCGCGCGCAGTGAGTCGTTTTCTTCCCCGATCTTGATCGTCACCTTCTTCACTACATCCTTTGAAGTTGTTTTGTTATCACTTATGTCTCATATCGGTCTATGCTCTCTTTTCCTAGATGTCACATAGCTGAAGAGGCTCTCGTGATGCTCGTCAGGCTAGAGGTGATGAGTATGTTGCCTTGGAGCAAGGCGGCTTGGAGCAAGGGGAGCCGCAGCGGCGCAATCCCGAGCGTCGTGCTCGGGCCGGTGGGAGCAGCGAGGATGTCACTCGACAGGTTCGTGGGCATTCGTCCACGGGCCGTCGGAGTGTCGGCAGTGACTGGGGTGGTGGCAGGGCTGGTGGCAGTGGTCATGCGCCTCCTCCGCCTCCACCGCCTCCTGTCAATGGTCCTCCTGGCCATCTACACAGTGTGATCGTGGGCGGAGTGGCTCTGGAGGTTGGACCTGAGCGTGAGGGTCGTTCCATTGATCCTCGTGTTGGTCCTCCATCTCCTCTGGCTTCCGGGTTGATGTTGATCAACCGTCTGTTTCACATTCATGATGAGGCCGACACTTTGATGGTGAGACCTGCTTATCCTGGTAATGTCATGGATTACTCTGACAGGAAGCGAGCGAATCTGTTGAGGGCTCAGAGACTGGAGAACCCCTATCATTTTGTCAGGGATGACTCAGTTGACAAACGTTTTTGGTCCCGCTTTCAGCAGGACTATTATGTGTCTGTCCTCTGGAGGGGTTTATGTGCTAAAGGGCGTCCTCCAATTTTTGAGCATAAGCGTCTGGCGGTCCGTTCTCTGACTGACAAGGGATCTGAGGAGATTGATACTCTAGTGCAGAGGCTTGAGGACTGGCGGGTTCTGGGGCTCATCACTAGGGAGCGGAGCTGGAACCAAGAGATCATCAGTCAGTTCTGGTCCACTCTGTTCATTGATCAGCCTGGGAAGGTGCTACATTGGATGACCCAAGGGGTTCATTACCGGTGCGACTTTGTCACCTTCGCCAGGCTGCTGGGTTTTAACCATGAAGACTGGAATGCCCCAGACTTTCTGAGATGTATGGTGAGGGTATGTACCCTGATGAGCTGCAGAACTCTGGTATCTATTTGCCCGACAAGGTGGCCAATTTTCAGGTAAATGGCTTGAAGTCCTCCTACTTTGTTTTGAACAACTTGATGAGGCTTACCTTGGACCCAAAGAGCGGAGACAACATCAATCTAAGGAATGATGCTCCAAAGGTCCTTATCCGGTTTGCTATGCCAGATGGGTGCTTCAGTATTTCCCACTTTATGTGGCAAAAGATATCAGATACTTACAATGACCCCCACAAGGACCTTCCATATGCTCCGTACCTAATGCATATCATCGAGCATGTGGTTGGAGCAACTTTTGAGTATGAATGGGGTGTGAAGGAATATAGTGTCCGTCAGTTCTCCTCGACGGGCAAGGACAGAGATGTCGATGGTGATGATGCTCCTGCAACAGCAGCTGCCCCTAGCGAGGCTCATGGACAGGAGCAGGCTCATGAGGATGCTCCTCCTGCTCCCTCTTCTCCTCCGCGTCGTGAGAGGCGCAGGAGTGGAGGTGGTGGAGGTGTTCGTTACGCTCTCAGCAAGTTCTTCTCCTGGTTTTGTTACAAGGCTGAGCGTGACGAGCGTCATCAACGAGAGGTGCGTGAGCATCTTGGTCTCCCTCCTCGGTCTCCTATTCGGTCCTTCCCGGACCCCTTCGCAGAGTATGACGCCCAGCATGGCCGAGATGATGATGATCATGATGATGATGGTGGTGGTGAGCAGCAGGAGCAGCATGGAGGTGATGAGGAGGCTGGTATCTTCAGCTCCGCCTTGTATCAGCCTCTACATCCTCCACCTTCGTATCAGCCTCCCCCCTTCTATCCTGACTACGGTGAGGGTCCATCACATGGTGGTGGATCCACTTCGTACCAAGGTGGCGGTGGTGGCTCTTACATGGGCTTTGCTGCCCCCGACGCCGATCCAGCTGGGAGTGGTGGCTTCCACGCCCCTTCTCCTCCGTCGGATCCCTCTACCGCTCCTTCGTCGTCGTTCCCAGGTGGTGATGTTGGCGCCAGCGCATACTCCTCTCTCTTTGGTGGATATGATGGTTCTTCCGGTGGCTACTATTAGATTCTTATCGTGGCATACCCTTTTTGGCATTTGATGCCAAAGGGGGAGTGTTAGGCTTTATCTTGATGTAATAGTTAGTCTTTGAGAGAGAGTTAAACTATGAGAACTAAGTGTGGTATGCTACTTTTAAATTTGTGATGTGATGAGGATGTGAAACATTTGTGCTTAATATTATATTCATGTATGGTTCATCCTCTTTATTTCTGCTCATGTCATGGTTGGTGATTGTTGTTTTCGGTATGGCTATGTGATTTGAGTCCTTTTCTTTCTTCCATAGCCATTCGCTTTTCTCTTGATTCACTGTTATGTGAATCACCATGCCATCTTGTTCATGCATCACAAACTATTATATATGTTGTTGTCGCACACACTTAGGCACCCCACGGATTGCAAAATTTAGGGGGAGCACTTATTCTTGTGTATGCAATCTTGCTTTAAGTCAAGGTTTGAAATTCATATCCAAAGCATACACTAAGGGGGAGCTTGCGCTAAATTTTGGAATTCAAAAGTCGCAATTCTTTCTATCCTTTTGTAAGCCTAAGTTGGTTGTCATCAATTACCAGAAAGGGGGAGTTTGAAAGTGCATTCGCCCCCAATATGGGTTTTGGATAATTAATGACAATCAAATTAGGGACTAACGGATTTATAAAAAGCATGTATGCAGGTGTTAGTTCCTAGAAAGATTTGAAATGTTGAAATCTCGTGGACAAAGCACGTTGGATACATTTGGACATAAGTTGCCTAGCTCAAGTGGTTGATTGAAAGTTTAAATTTAAACTTGAGTAATAGGTAAGCCAGACTATCAAGAGGGTCACAAATTAGGTTGGCTAGATGTGGAGAAAAGTGCTCAAATCAACTAACTAAAGTTTGCTTGAGAGACACCGTACGAACACGAACACATAGAAGCTTTTTTTTGTGCATTCGGTAGTACTGACCATGAGGATCGGTAGTACCGACCAGGGCTGCAGCGCGCAATGCTCTCTGTGTAGAGTTCTTTTTGAACTAGCGGTAGTACCACCAAGGTCGGTAGTACCGGGCACTCAGAGCATTCTAACACCCTCTCTGTGTAGACTCAAAAATGACTTGGCGGTAGTACCGCCATAGGGTCGGTTCTATCGACCCTCGGTGGTACCGACCCTGGTCAGTAGCAAGTCAGTTTTTGCAACCTCTCTGTGTTGGCTCGAAAATGACTTGGCGGTAGTACCGCCATAAGGTCGGTACTACCGACCCTCGGTGGTACCGACCCTGGTCGGTAGGAAGGTCATTTTTGCGGAGCTCTCTGTGTAGGCTCAAGATGGCTTGGCGGTACTACCGCCATAAGGTCGGTACTACCGACCCTCGGTGGTACCAACCCAAGCCGGTAGTAAGTCCAGTTTGCAGGGCTCCCTGTGTTGGCTCGCTTTTGACTTGGCGGTAGTACCGCCATATTGTCGGTACTACCGACCCTCGGTGGTACCGACCCTGGTCGGTAGTAACCGAGGGACCAAGTCACCTTCTGCGGAGCTCTCTGTTCGCGGCCAGTTTGGCCTGGCGGTAGTACCGCCATAAGGCCGGTACTACCGACCCTCGGTGATACCGACCTGAGGCCGGTAGCTGACTTTAGGACAGATCCAGATCTGAGCAACGGTTATTGACTGGTCGGTACTACCGACCGGCCTCGGGACTGGGGAACTATAAATAGCTCTTCTCTTGTCTTTTGACCGTTACCCACTCATTCCACTCACTTATTGCGACCTAACTTCAGACAAAGCCTCTCCAAGCATTGACTCCTCCCCTCTCTCTCCCCCTTTGCTCCAAGATTAATTCCTTTGCGAGATTTGAGCTGGGGAAGTGAGATTAGAGAGTGGGAAGCTACAATCTACGACTTGAGCACTTGGTTCCCATCTAGCCGGCTTTGTTTGTGTCTATTACTCTTGGGTTCTTTGAACCCTAGCCGGTTAGGTGTTCTTCGTGGTAGCCCGTGTTGACTCATTTGTGAGGGCTTCCCGAAGTGTTTGTATTACTATGGGGATATTACCTCCGTATACCCCCATGGACCTACATGGGCCCTTCGTCAAGGACAGCCCAGCTCGCGAGGCCTTGCAGCACACGACCAGCTCGCCGTGCTCGTCGAGGACTCTCCAGAAGCCTTGCCCGCCAAGGAAGATCCTAGAGTTAGATCCGGATTCCTTGCCTTAAGGAACCGTTTGTAATCTGTTACAACTGTAACCCTGCTCCCCGACTATATAAGGTGAGCAGGGACCCCCTCTCATCTCAGGTCCATCAGACCTGAGACCATCTCACATCATCCTAGATCCCATCAGATCATCCAATTAGAAATACAAACCAACCACCAGAACACAGGACATAGGGTATTACGGCGACTTGCCGGCCTGAACCTGTCTAAATCGCCGTCTCTCATCCCTGCGTCTACGCTTTGCAGATGTCTCGCACGCCTCCACCGCTTAATCTACTACCTTGGGCATACCCCTCGGTAGACTATCGACCATATTTCATCGACAGTTGGCGCACTAGGTAGGGGGTGTGTGCTACGACACCATGATCTGCCAAGCGGTCACTTTCCCTCGCTCCATGGTTCTTTCGGAGGCTGGCACCACTTTTCAGATCGGATCTATGATCTGGACCGTGGGCGACCACGTTCCCGCTCCGGAGATCGTGGAATCTACGTAGATTCCTGCGCCGGACGCTCCGCCGTCCACTCGCCGCATCACCAAGGCGGCACGCCGCCCGCCGAGAATCGTCCCTTGCGACGACCTGATCGAAGCCATCGACCGAGCCAACCAAGGAATCGCAGAGTGCATCGACGCCATCGAGGTAGCTCGTATACAACTTTCTGACCAACCTCGCTTTGAGCAATTTTCAGGTACACCATCGGGAGTTTCCAGCGCTCGACCCGCCCGCCGCCCAAGATCGGATCTACATCCGGCTCGTCGTCGACCGTGCTCGTCGTTCGACCAGGATCGTCGCCGCATTCGTCGCCACCTTTGCTCATCGTCAACCGGGCTCATCGCCGACCCGCCCGCCACCCAAGATCGGATCTACATCCGGCTCATTGCCGCCTTCACTCGTCGCTGCCGTCACTCGTTGCCGCCGCCGCTCGTCATCGACCAGGATCACCACCGCCTTCGTCATCGTCTTCGCCCGTCGCTGACCTGGCTCATCGCCGCCTTCGCTCGTCGTCGACCATCCGCCAGATTTCCAGCGACACCGTCTCGACGACCTCCGTGTCTACATCAACTTCATCATCGTCGACCTCTACAAACGATCGCTGACCACTCCAGACGTTCGCCGACCTCTCCAAACGATCGCCGACCATTCTAGACGTTCGCCGACCTCTCCAAACAGCCTGGCTGACGCTAAAGGAGTTTTAGAGTTGGGGTTACTATCACCGCCGGACGCGTGCATGAGCGCCTGCCCTCTGCGCTATGGCGGCCAGTAGTCCTCCCAAGTGACGTCCTAACCTCTCTATGCGTGCATGAGCGCCTGCCCTCTGCGCTACGAAGGGAAGGCTAAGCTTGGGCTGAGACCTGCAGAGGCTATACGTCCAGTGCCTGTATACGCGCCGTTACGCGCTCGTTCTCCATGCGGTCTCCAAGCAGCCTGACTGACACCGACGAAAACTCAGAGTCGGGGCTGTTGTCACCATCGGACGCGTGCATGAGCGCCCGCCCTCTGCGTTACGGTGGCCAACAGCTCTCCCAAGGGACGTCCCGGCCTCTCTACGCGTGCATGAGCGTCCGCCCTCTGCGCTACGAAGGAAAGGCTAACTTGGGCTGAGAATTCCGAAGCTATATGCTCAGTGCCTCGCATCTGCGCCACCCACGCGCTCGACGAACGGTCTCCATTCGCCCAGGTCACTCCACGATCGAGCCTCTCGGAAAAGACCCTGACCGTGGCACCTCCCTACGCGTGCATGAGCGTCTTCCCTCTACGCTATGGGATGCCAGCAACGGTTTCTTGGGCAACGCCTTTGACTCCTACGCGCAAACGAGCTCCGCGCTCTACGCTACGGATCCTAGGACAACCCAAGGCCGAACTGTTCATCGCTACGGCTCACGACTATTGGGTCTGCGGAATTCGGGGAATATGCAAAACACGCCGACTCGCTACAAGTTTTGTCTCTATTCGCCCAAGAGTCTATTTACAGACTATTCTCCTATGTTACGTTCTACTACTGCCCTGCGGCAAAAAGATCTACATCGGCGACCCGAGCCTTCGTGGTCGGCTCCATCTCCGTCTCCAGACGCTCCATGTCTCCCTTTGAAGCTCGGAGACTTCGTCAAACTGCAGTCATCCTCCGCCACTGGTTTTTCTCCATATTCTATTTTGTACATCATCATGTACTACTGCTCTCCATATTTATTTTTCAGGGACTTCGCCTTCGCTCGTCGCCGTCTCCGCTCGCCGCCGCCTCTGCTCGTCGTCGACCAGGCCCGAGGACTTTGCCTTCGCTCATCGCCATCCAGGCTCGGGGACTTCGCCTTCGCTCGTCGCTGCCTTCGCTCGTCATTGACACGGCTCCTCGACGCCTTCACTCGTCGTCGTCTTCACCCGTCGTCAACCGGGCTCGTCACCGCCTTCGCCCATCGCCGCCGTCGTTCGTCACCAACCGGGCTCATCGCCGCCTTCGGTCGTCGCCACCTTCGCTCGTCGTCGTCTTCGCTTATCGTCGACCCGGCTCCTCGACGCCTTCCCTCATCGTCGCCTTTGCTCGTCGTCGACCAGGCTCGTCGCCGCCTTCGCCTGTCACCGCCGTCGCTCGCCGCCGACCAGGCTCGGGGACTTTGCCTTCGCTCCTCGCCGCCTTCGCTCGTCTCCGACCAGGCTCGTCGCCGCCTTCTCCCGTCGCTGTCGTCGCTCGCCGCCGACTAGGCTCGGGGACTTCGCCTTCGCTCGTCGCCATCCAGGCTCGGGTACTTCGCCTTCGCTCCTCGCCGCCTTCGCTCATCTCCGACCAGGCTCGTCACCGCTTTCGTTCCTCGCCGCCTTCGCTCGTCACCACCTTCGCTCGTCACCACCTTCGCTCGTCGTCGCCGTCTTCGCTGGTCGTCGTCTTCGCTCATCGTCGACCAGGCTCCTCGCCACTTTCGCTCGTCTCCGACCAGGCTCGTCACCGCCTTCGTTCGTCACCGACCAGGCTCGTCGCCGCCTTCGCTTGTTGCCGCCGTCGCTCATCGTCGCCTTCCCTCGTCGCCGTCCAGGCTCGGGGACTTCGCCTTCGTTCGTCGCCGACCAGGCTCGGGGACTTCGCCTTCGCTCGTCGCTGCCTTCGCTCCTCGCCGTCTTTGCTCATCGTCATCTTTGATCGCCGCCGCCATCATTCATCACCGTTTTTGCTCGCTGCCGCCATCATTCGTCGTCGTCTTCTGTTTTCTAAGCAGAAGGTCGTAGGTTCATCAACCCGTCGCCGACCAGGTTCATCGACCTGATCTTCGCCCGCCGCCCAAGCTCGTTGGCCTGGCCTTCACTCGTCGCCGGTGTGCATCAAGTCGCTCCATGCTGTTCGGATCAGGGTGCTGATTTTGGGCAGCTCATCGGGGCACTTGCTAAATGCTCTACAAGCTCGGCACCACGTGTCTTCAACACCTACTACCAAGCTCGGGGACTAAGTGGATACACTTCACCTTGCGGTGAATGTATTTTCTTTTTCTCTGACATTTCAAGGACGCTTCCGTCAAAGTGGACTTGCACAGACTTCTACTAGGACCTCGCTGTTCCTTACAGTTTTGCAAGCTCCAAGTGGATACACTTCACCAGAAGAAAGCTCTTCAAAAAATTTCTTGAGCACCTTACATCCTACTGGCAAGCCTTACTTGATCGACATCGACTTCACCTGCTCGGATCGCCAGTCAAGCTGGTCGACATCAATTTCGCCTGCTCGGACAAGCTCAAGACGACGTCGCCAACGGATACAAAGTGCTCGGGGACTAGCTGTGGGGATATTACCTTTGTATACCCCCATGGACCTACATGGGCCCTTCGTCAAGGACAGCCCAGCTCGCGAGGCCTTGCAGCACACGACCAGCTCGCCGTGCTCGTCGAGGGCTCTCCAGAAGCCTTGCCCGCCAAGGAAGATCCTAGAGTTAGATCCGGATTCCTTGCCTTAAGGAACCGTTTGTAATCTGTTACAACTGTAACCTTGCTCCCCGACTATATAAGGCAAGCAGGGACCCCCTCTCATCTCAGGTCCATCAGACCCAAGACCATCTCACATCATCCTAGATCCCATCGGATCATCCAATCAGAAATACAAACCAGCCACCAGAACACATGACGTAGGGTATTATGGCGACTTGCCAGCCCGAACCTTTCTAAATCGCCGTCTCTCGCCCCTGTGTCTACGCTTTGCAGACGTCTCGCACGCCTCCACCGCTTAATCTACTACCTTGGGCATACCCCTCGGTAGACTATCGACCATATTTCGTCGACAATTACCCCTATGATTTCTAGTGGAGAAACTCTAGTAGCCTTTGTGGTTGCTTGAGTGAGGCAAGGAGGTGAAAGAGACTCCGACCTTTGTGGTCACCTCAACAACGAGGACGTAGGCACTCCTTAGTGGATTGACCGAACCTCGGGATAAATCGTTGTGTCCCGTGTGCTTATTGTTGTCTCTACTTTGCATATTACTTGTGTTCTTCGTGTTCTTCCTCTCCCTATCTCTTTCTTAGGTTGAGAAGGCTTGATCCACACCGGGGGAAGCAACCAAGGCTTCGTAAGGCTAGATTCGCTATCTATCGTACTTAGGGAAGTGGGTCATATTCTTGTATTACATTCATAGTTCACACATATTGGATTTGTAGTTTCTTTTTAGGTTTCTGGTAGTGTCGTTTGTTTGTGTCGGTAGTACCAGTGTGTTACACCCCGTAGTACCTACCCAAACAAACCGGCAACACCGGTTGTTATCTAACTACGAATTCTAGTTTGTGAAGTTTCAGATTGTCAAAAAATCACCTATTCACCCCCCTCTAGGCTGATTAGATCCTTTCAATACCCTTTTAAACCGTGTTTAGTTTTGCACATCGTAGACCATGATGGTGCCTAACAAAACAAGAAGCTCGCTTGGGTGAAAGGGTGTGTCAAGTAGGACACTATCTATCAGGATTGAAACTTTCATGTTATATCTTTTTAAAAAAGATATATAGGGTACACATACACATGCGCCTTTGGTGGTACTTCCAGAAAAAAGAAGACGCACACACACTTGCGTGTTTGGTGATACTGTATTTTTTCACGTACGTGGTGTAAATGGTGTAAGTGTATGAGTTATGTGTATCCAGTCGTACCCTCTCAGAGAAAAAGAAGCTCGCTTAGCCAAACAAATTGTGGTACCCACCAGCCAAGACCCCCAAATGTTGAAAATGATGTAAACAAGTTTCACCCACTGCATCTCATGAAATTTTTATTATCGCTTTTGATTTAAACTACGTTATATCAACTTATTTAATGCGTATGAAAAACTCACTGAGACCGATCTTAGTGAAGGTTTCATCAACATTTAATATATTGGAAAATTTGATAACTTAATAAGTTAATTATAAAGAGAGATGAAAAGAGTTTTATAGAGTTTTATATGAATGAACCATGTTGTCACGATTACCGATAGAAAAGCTGATGTAATAGTTTTGATAACCATATCATGAAAAAAGTAAGCCTAATAAACTTGTCTAATACATAAGCCATGTCATCCTAGAATACTCGTATAGACAATTCATACAATAACCATGACTCTTTACAAATTTCAAATTATTTTTTAATTGTTTGGGACCCATCACTACCTCATCTTGTCTAGTCTCTCTTCCTCTGTTTAGGTTATACCAAAAGAAAATGACTCTATTCGGCAGAGCTTATTATAGTTGCAACTAAAAATAGGGTTAATTCGTTATGTTTGGCTGATTCTGGTTGATAGGCTCAAACGAACAAAGCCAGTATTACACCGCTTATCAATTGATTCTAAGTGGATCCCACACCAATGTTAGAGCTCGTGACCCATTGGTCCATGGTGCGTCGACCACCTCGTTCACTCTCCTGTTTTTCCCCCTCTTCTACCTAACATTTTACCGAGACAAGGCTATTAACCAAGTTAACATTTTATTGCACCTAACGAAAATCAAACACATAACTTCACAAGCTTTTTACCTATATGGTCTTAGGAAAGATGACTCTTTCTTGTATGACCTTTTTTCTTTTGAAGTTACCTCTATGACCCTGAAGCAAACTTTCATTCCTTCTATGACCTTCTGTCCATTTTCGTCACTTAACAGTGTCAATTCAAGGTTAAAAAGACCGTTTTACCCTTGGTATAAAAAATTATAATTTTATTTGTTTGTTGTATATTTAGAGTAATATTAAACAAATAAATTTATATGTAACAATATTTCTTTTATGTGAAAATTGTCATGTGTGAGTTTATTTGTATAATATTAATCTAAATATACGGCAAAAATAAAACTTTGCAAAAAAATTTATGCTAGGGGTAAAACGGTCTTTTTACCCTTGACTTAACACCGTCACGTAGCAAAAACGGACCGAAGGCCATAAAAGAAATAAAAGTTCGTTTCAGAGCCATAGAGGTAAGTTCAAATAAAAAAGAGTCATACAAGAAGAGTCATTATTTCTAAAGCCATACAAATAAAAAGGGTCGTACAAAGAAAAGTCATTATTTCTAAGGCCATATAGGTAAAAAGCACTAACTTCACTTAAGTGGCGGCGGCATGGTACCGAGTGAATGAAATTGGACGCGTCCTTAAGGGTACGTTCGGTTCCTTTAATTTGCTGACTTAGGCTAACAAAACTGAACCCTGATGAATTCTACTTGCAGCAAGACTAGCGAGCCAAGCAAACGCTCTTATACAAGGCTAATGAAGCAAGAGCTAAATAAAGCAACTTGCTAATAACCGACTAACTATAAGAAGCTACTCGAACAAGCTAATAAGGGTCACTTTAGTAAAGCTTCACTTATTAATTCTTCACCTTCACTTTTTGATTCCTAGAAGGAGTGATTCCTGGTGGGGAGTGAGATGGGGAGAAGTGATTCTTCCTGCAAATGAATAAAAAACATCGAGAATGAGTGGAGAGCAGGGTATTTTTAGCTCCCAGCTCGTATGTAAATGAAAAAGTGATTTTCGTCAGCTCTCCACACCAGAATCCAGATGTATTTGAAGTGTTGAGCTCCGTGAAAACTGAGAGTGAAGCTGTGGCTGAGAACTGTACCAAAGAAACCCTAAAACTACTCACTACTCCAGCAAGAATAACTACACAAGAAAGCAAGCTAGAACGCTCAACAACTTATCTCGAGCAATGATGACCGTGTCACTCGAGTCAGTTGGATTTGGAAATAAAGACCGACTTATCCTGAACCTTTTTTTTTCAGTTGGACTTGGAAATAAAAACCGACCCGGCCATTTACATTTATCCCTATGTTTCCTTAAAAGTTTGGATCCAGCCACACCAGAAAATAATTTAATTCTTAAATGTGTTATAATATGATCTCATAATATAGTTAGTTTAAAACGTAACTAAATTTATGGTATGCATATTCAAATACAAAATTTGTCTTACAAGAACAAAAAATTATGCTTTACACGTACGACTTCAAAGTGAATGCTACAAATCTAGCATCACCTGACTTTCATAGTTTCGATAGTTGTTCTTTTTTTTAGATGAAAGAAGAATTGTATTAGATTATAGTTTTTTGATATGTTACAGTACTATAGAAAAAACATGTATCTAGAAACTGATTTTTATCTATATTATACTCATACTGTGAATGACTTTAACTCTCAAATCTAAAGTTATTTAAAGTTTTGTATGACGTACATGCAAATACTCGACAATAATTATTTTAGGCCTGAAAACAGTTGTCCAATGGACAACCAATATTCTTGTAGGTGGAGTTATATTAAGGCCTCAAGAACCTTACTTTTTTTACTTGATGATCTCACCAATTTAGTATACACCTGGTATCTTCCGACACTTTTCGCCTTAGTACCTCTTGATATCTCTGCTTTTCTAGCCACTTGATCACTCCTCATCAACGGTACTTATTTCTCCAACTATAATGAAATTTTTCTTCAAATATTTTCACTATGAAAATACATTCTCTAATCAACATAATGATATTTATTTAGTACTCCCTCCATTCCAAATTATAAGACGTTCCAAGAATCTTGGAGAGTCAAAGTTTTTCAACTTTAACCAAAATTATAGAGAAAAATATAAAGATTTATACCATCAAATATACATATTATGGAAATATAACTAATAGAGAATCTAATTGCACTTAGTTGATATCATAAATATTATTATCTTATTATATAAATTTGGTCAAAGTTGAAAAACTTTGACTCTCCAAGATTCTTGGAATGTCTTATAATTTGGGATGGAGGGAGTATCATTATAAGTGTTTTCATATATTAAATTAAATTAAGATTAACTGACTTAGGAAAAAAGATTCCCTAAAAAATACAGACCCAGACTGTCCTGTTCCCGTGGTCTTTTTTTCTTGCTTGTACGCGAGGGAAAGCTCACAGTCACAGGCTAAATGATGAGAGCATGCCCCAACCACTCAATGACACCGCCCTCAAGCTGATCCATATTACGAGGACGAAACTTCCATGTGCAAACTTTGCACTTGCACCAAACTCCACACGCCGTACTGTGGGGAGGAAGTGAAGTAGTACGCATTTTTCGCTAATGACCGCTGCGCTTGGTTAGCAAGTTATTACGTGCAACCATGAATAATACAGTAACAACAGTGAAGAGCGGGAATTATTTTCTGAAAAGATTAGGCCCACTCTTTTCCATCGATTGGAGGTTAGGCCAACTTCAATAGGCATATTACATGCATTCTCAATGGAGGTTTCATAGAGTTTCATGAGAATTAAATATGCTGACATGTCATTGTATTAATGAAGAGAGGTGATGTGAGTTTCATGGGAGTATAAAGAGTTTTATGACCATGAAACTCTTCTGCAATATTTTTAAAATTTGAGTGTGTTGAAAACTGGGATATGAAATTTGCATTGAGGATAGCCTAATGAAGGAACAATGCTTTTCTTTTTTATCAGACGGCAGGCCTGATGTACGTCTATTTTCTTATTAGCCGTAGAACGGCAAAAGGAATTTAAATGTACTAGCTGCAAAAGATTCAACTTTGTCCTATACGTGTTCTCCTATAATATAATGCAATTTTAAGTCAATTTATAACCCCTAAAAAATGTCAATATCGTTTTATGAGTAGTCAAAGAATTTTAAATTTAACTGAGCTTACAGAAGGTTCTATTACATTCAGATCCTCAATTAAATTTACTATTAAAATATATTATATGATTAATTAAACTAATGATACTTATTACACATCATAGACATCATTATTTTCGTTTGTATTTTGCAAAATTAAGAATCTTTAACTTCTTTTAGGATGGAGGTAGTAGACAACTTATATAATTTAAGTTATCTTTTGATTACCTCATATTAACTCATATTTTTTTATTTGTATTTAGAATGAAATGAATTTTTTAATAGGGACAAAGAAATATTGTAAGTTGTATGATAACAAAACATATAATGGTGAAGCCGTCTTATATAACCATAAATTTAGCTTGTTTAATGTAACAACATTATTTTTATCTCATCTTTTTTTTCTTCTACGCCGTCAACAATCCTATATGATTCTGCATAAACTACCAATGTAGTTTCCCTATAGGAGGACAGTATAGGTATAGCCAAGAGAGTAGACAGAACCCAATAGCGAAGAGGCAACTGGATATGTAAATTTTTTCCTAAAAGCACGAACGGCCTTGTTTAGTTCTCACAATTTTTTTATCCATCATATCAAATGTTAGATAATACATATAAAGTATTAAATATAGATTAAAAATAATTAATTATACAAATTACGATAACTTCGCAAGATAATATTTTTAAACATATTTAGTTCATAATTTTATAATATTATGTTATAGTAAATATATACTAATAATAGATAAGTTAGCTTTAATAAATTTATCTCGTAATTTTTTATAGAATATATATTTATTTTTTTATCAGTTTATTTTTAATAAACTAAATTAGTGTCAGACCCTTCAAGGAACTAAACCAGTTTTTAAAATTTATCCAAAATTGTCACATTCGCTGCACCACCACTCACCCACTGACCCGCCCGCCATCAGAACCTTCACGAACAGATCCTAAACTTTTCTAACCGATTCTATCCATACCCACGTCCGCTAAACCTAACACTATCCAAACCATGACCCCACACGCCCGCGCACACAGTCCCAGGCGTCTTAACTTCTGCGTTACTTCATGCTAAAAAGCGCTTTGAGCACGCCAAGTCGCCAGTGCCCAACAGTAGCAAGTTCAGATCTAGCTGCTACCCACGCAGCCACATCCCCCGGGTCTAGTTATGCGCCAATGACTCATGGGCCCAGCTCAAGTGTAGGTCCCGCTTGTCACTTGGAAAATATCGTACGTTCAGGAAAACCTCGAGCAGGAAGACCGGATCGGGGAGTGGCACGTCCCGAGCACGAGCTCGTCAACCGCCCCGACTCCGTCCGCACACTCCCTCCGTGACTTGCATTCCAAAATTCCGCTCCTTCCTCCCGTGCCTACACCTACACCTCGACGATGCCAAAACCCTAGCGCCAACCCCACCTCTCCCCGTCCTGTTCCTCGTGACGCGGCAGCCATGGCGGAGCCGGCCATCCTCGACCCCTCCCCCTTCGATCTCCGCCACTACCCGCCGCACCTCTTCGACCCGGACATCCCCCTCGACGCCGGCGGCCTCCCGCTTGGCGAATTCGCCGGCGACGACGGCTGCGATGGGCTGGACTTCGACCTGCCCGTGGATTTCTCTATCGACGACTTCCTCCTCCGGTCCCCCGACCGCGGCGACGACTCCGGCGAGGGCTCCGCCGCCGGATCCGGCCCCACCGCGTCCTCCTCGGCCTCCCCGGCCACCTCCGGCGCTAACTCCGCCGTGGCCAACGCCGGCGCCCGCGAGGTGAAGCACGAGGACTCGGACGAGGGAAGGAGCGGCGCCGCCCCGAACTGGAGCCTCAAGCGGAAGCAGGCGAGTCCCGGAGGAGCGACCTCGGACGCGGCCAAGTGCCGCCGATCCGGCGACGGGGAGCTTTCCCCATCTGCATCGGCGTCGCGTGCCGCCGCGGAGGACTCCGACGAGAGGGGCGCGGGCGGCGAGGAAGAGGACACGCGCCGGACTGCGCGCCTGATGCGGAACCGTGAGAGCGCGCAGCTCTCTCGGCAGAGGAAGAAGCGGTACGTCGAGGAGCTGGAGGAGAAGGTGAAATCGATGCACTCGGTGATAAGTGACCTCAATTCTAAGATCTCCTTCATAGCGGCCGAGAACGCCACACTGAGGCACAAACTCGGTGGTGCCGGGGCGAGTGGCCCGCCACCTGGGGTGTATCCACCGCCACCACTGCCAGGCATTCATTTCCCCTGGGTTCCTGGGTATGCAATGCGGCCTCATGGCTCCCATGTCCCACTTGTGCCAATCCCACGACTGAAGCCACAGCAGGCAGCAGCTGTAGGGAAGGTATCCAAGAAACCGGAGGTCAAGAAGTCTGTGGAGAGCAAGAGTAAGACCAAGACCAAGACTAAGAAGGTGGCAAGTATTAGCCTTCTTGGTTTGCTGTTTGTTGCACTTGTCTTTGGTGCTTTTGTTCCCGGGTTCAATCATAGTCTTGGAATGAGAGGAAGGAGCGACTATGTGATGTTTGGAAATTTTGGCCATTCTGATCCTAGGGTGTTTAGTGTCACTAACCATGGTAAAGGATCTAAAGGTGGTTTAAACAGTAGTGACATGATCGGTACTGATCCTCGAATGATTACTGGGCATGCTGATGGAGCGGGGCAGAAGCATCGAGCTGCAAATAACTCCAGTGAGATCTTGCCTGCTTTGTTGTATGTGCCGAGGAATGGAAAACATGTTAAGATCAATGGCAATTTGATTATTCATTCTGTGCTTGCAAGTGAGAAAGCAGTGGCACATAAGGCCTCAAATGGCCAGTCAGTTAAAGATCGCAAGGAGACCAGTGTTGCTATAGCTCGCTATCTGTCCCCACCTGGAAAGGATATGAATTCAAAAGAGACGTTCTCGCCAGATGCACCACTGCCACAGTGGTTTCGTGAAGGAATGGAAGGTAAGCACATTGGTGTTTAATTCGTTTAGTAATATCATATTCTGCACATTCATCATGGAATTCTTTTGTCATCATGTGTAGCATTCAGATATCTTATGTGATGTGGTAATCGATAATGATTCTTTTATGGCAATATATAATATAAAATTTAAACTTCACTAATTTAAACTATGAATTTAAATGGTAAGTTTGATCAAGTGATTTGTAGAAAGCACGTAAAAGCAAGATAGATTGGGAAATAAAGGTACTACCTTGAACCATTATTAAATGACGTTTTGGTTGGACAGCAAAGTTGACTTGTAATTAAGGGCCTGTTTGGCAGGGATTCAGATTCACTAAATTCGGATTCAGGAGCTTGGATTCACAAAAAAATTCCCAAACGGTGTAGATCCACGAGATTCGAATTCACCAAATTGGTGGATCTAGAGGCTGGATTCACTATTTTGGTAGAGCTCCTCAGGGGGTGCTCCACCAAAGTGAGTTTGGTGAATCTGAGAGAAATTACCCACCATTGCCACTGGTTACACAAAAAAAAAACGATTCGTTTGTTTGTTCTTTCATTCTTTCCCCATCGTGAGCACAACCTTCACGTCGTGAACTCCGGCACCGACTTCCCATCGTTGCGCCACCTATGCTCCATGGCAAGCTGAACCACGCTCGGCCGGAGCCACGCCTGGTGGCGGCTAGGGCCGCGACTGTCGATGGCCGCGGCGGCTCGCCATGAGCCTCGCTCGCCGTATTCACGCGTGGTTGGAGCTGCGCCTGGTGGTGGCTGGGGCCGCGCCCCGCCGGGGCCGTGCCCGGCCGTGAGCCTCGCTCGCCGTGTCTGTGCCCGGCCGGAGCTGCGCCTGGCGGTGGCCATGGTGGCCGCTGGGGCCGCACTCGGCTGTTTCGTGGCCGTGCCTGACCGGAGCCCCGCTCGTCGGTGCCATGGCCGTGTCCGGCTGAGTTCGTGGCCGCCGGTGCCGTGGATGCGCTTGGCTCTAGCGAGGCCGCGGGGCTGCCCGCGCTCGCCCGCAGGACCATGGGACCGCCCGCGCCTGGCCGGCTCCGGCGAGGTCGCTCTCCGCCTCAGGACCACGCTCGATCTGTCGCCCCATCCCGCCGCCGTGCCTGCAAGCTCCTGTGCCCGCCGTGCGTGCCGCGGGAGAGGTCGCCATGGCCACAACTTGCTGGTTCCGACGAGGCGCGGGGCCGCCCGCCCAGCTCGCCGAGGCCGTGGGGCCGCGTAGCGTGCCCGCCCAGCTCGTCACCACAGGCTTGCATGTGCTTGATGTCATCATGATGTCATATGTGTTAAATGGCCGTTTTCCTTTACAAAAAATAATCCCATAAATTCATTATAGGAATACATATCAGCAGGCAAACTGAGTCATCCGTCTCGTGATCTATGGCTGAGATAAGGCTAGAGGCCAAGGGCAATTCTGGCAATTCAAACGAAAATGCCCTTGCGCAGATCTAGAGCTGTTGCATTAGCCAAACGGTTTTCTAGTGGATCCCAAATTCACGATGGAGCTGATTCACGGTGAATCTCAGATCCAGATTCATTTTTACCTATGTGAATCTCTACCAAACAGGCCCTTAGTTACATTTTTCTGTTCAAAACGTCATCTATTGTGACTTGAGGGAGTATAAGTTGCCAGTTAGTAACATGACATGGTAGCGCGACAAGAAAATGGAACTATGTCCATACTTGAGGTATCTTTCTTTTAGGGAGGAGGGGATATCTATAATAGTGATGACCATGCCATATGGACTCATAACAACTTGTGTGTTGTTAATTCTTGATTATATAACTTCTGTGGCCCAATGGCAGTAAGGAAATTTCAACTTGGATGGTCTGATCTTTGTATGCTGATCTACTCTTTTGCTCTCTTCACCCATTTCTGAGGTTGCAAACAGTGCACACTTAAATTTGCAGATTATGCTCACAAATCTTACAAGCTTTAAGCCTAGTTCAAAGTTCCAACTTGGAAGTAAAGTTTCTGCATATTAGGAGATAGTTTTTGACCTCAAACCTGAAGTTTGCTGTCTTTGATCAGAAATTTAATTCTAGCAGTTGCTTTTCCTGGATAAAATGAGAAGAGACAACACATTGGAACTCTCAAGATTAAAATCTGTGTTCATTTTTTCTTATATTTCAGTAATGTTTAGTAGGCATTCCAGAATATCCAGATTTTTGGCAGACATTTCGTGTCAAAATCTGCAACTGTCTGGTTGAGATTTGATACTCCTTGAGTATTTATTCATAGTGTCTTACTCTGGGATTTGTGTGTAACAATTTTCAGGACCTGTTTTGAACTCGGGAATGTGCAGTGAGGTATTCCAGTTCGATATTTCAGCTGCTTCGGCCAAATCTGGTGGCATTATACCTGCTTCTCCAACTGTGAACTCCTCAAGTGTCAATGCTACCCAGAAAATTCCGAAGCCTGCTCCTGCTTATAGGGGCAAGCTGAAAAACAGGAGGATCATGTATAATGAGGTGATTCCACTCCCTGGAAAAACGGTGAACAACACAAAGCCTCGGGGTCTTAACAGCACTTCTGAAAGCAGCAAGGTACCTGATAGCAAGCCAGCATCATCAGTTATCGTCTCTGTGCTAGCTGATCCCAGGGAGGCTGGCAATGGGGATGGTGATCCAAGAGTATCACCAAAACCCCTCTCCAGGATATTTGTCGTCGTTCTGCTTGATGGTGTCAGATACGTGACTTACTCGTGCACACTTCCTTTCAAGAGTGCCAGCCCCCACCTTGTGAACTAACCTTGGGGAATCTGATGCATTGGAGGTAGATGAATACAGTCATGTGGCCTTGCTTGGTAACAATGGAAATAGACTTTAAGACTTGCACTCGGCCTGAGGAGTTTGTCGAAGGTTTGCAGTGGGGACTGGCGAAATGTTCTGCAAGTTTAACCTTAACCCATGAGGTTTGTGCTTCTATGTGGTCGGGACTCACCTCTTTCTGGTGTATGATCCTGTAATACTCTTTGATTGCGGAGCTGGAAAATTGAACAGTTGATGAGGGAAGACAATAACTGGAAAACAACTTTGTACTAGTATAGTAGTATATATAAATATATGAAGTGTTTTAATGATTAGTTGATGCCTCGCTCTTGAATTTCGAATGTCTTGTCTGCGTTATTATCCCTAGATCAGTGAAAAATGTTCGACGAACTTTGTTCCGGATTATATATATTTATTGTGAAGGAAGCATGACGAATATAGGAAAAGCTAATTTGCAATAACAGTGGGTCTGTTCGATTAGGAACTTATTTTGGTCGTTTCAATAGTATCATGTGAGAGTAGCCCTATTTCAATAGTATCCTGTAAGAGAGAATATGGTCTGTTCGCTTGAACTTATTTTGGCTGCTTTTCTAATAGTATCATGTAAGAGTAGCCCTATTTCAGAATATGGTTTGTTTGCTTGAACTTATTTTGGCTATTTTAATAGTATCATGTAAGAGTAGCCAATATGTTTCGGCTATTTCAATAGTACTCACTCCGTTCGTAATTATCTGTTGCCGTTGGTGTTTGTGCCACAAGTTTGACTTGATTTATAGTAAATACATGCAACATTTGCATTTCCAAATAATTTTGTTAAAAAACTAGATTTAAAGATCTTTCCAATGATACTAATTATGTACTATGAATATTAATACTTTTTAATATATATTTAGTTAAAACTATTTCTCGGTAAGCGAAAATGACAGTTATTGAGGGACGGATGGAGTATCATGCAAGAGAGAATAAGCCGTAACAGGGCTGATAAGTTTAAGCCGTGTCTTTCGATATATTAGAAGACATTACATTTTGATTTTCACTTTGCATAAATTTGAGTGTTCAAATGAACACGCGGTCTCGTTGCATAAATTTGTGTTCAAATGAACATGCGGCCTCGTATATGACCCGGAATAAACCTCTACTCTAAAACCCACTCTTATCCACAGGGCTGCGCACGCGCCGTGCGCTCTTCTTTCTTCCAATCCGCGCCATGGCGATGGCGTTCGCGACCGCCTCCGCCTCCGCCTCGAGCCTCAGTCTCACAGCCTTCTCCCTCCCGCTGCCACAGTCTCTGCGCGCGAGCCCTAACCACGCCCTCCATGGCGCGACCATCTCGTTCCCGCGGCCACGCCGATGCGGGTGGGGCGCCGTGGTGCGCTGCGCGAAGCGCACGGGGAAGCGGCGGTACCCGTCAGAGAAGAAGCGGTTGAACAGGCGACAACAGGAAATGCTACGCCAGGCCGCCCCGGAGGAGGGGAGCAAGGGGCGGGAGTCCGGGTACTGGCGGCTGTCGAAGCTCGCCGTCCCTGCCCGCGACGACCCAGGCAAGGACTTCACCGGCATCTCCCTGCCGCTACTCCAGGCCATCGCCAAAGCCATCAAGTTCCCGGTAACCACCGCTTTAAATCGATGAGACAGTTTAATTCGAAATGCTCTGCAATTCCGAGGATTTTAGTGAATCACCGATTGCTTACCCTGAAACAGATGTTTGGTGCGTTGAACGGTAGGCTTGAGCCTGCCATCTTGCTTTTAAAATGGTAGGCTTGAGACCTGATTCATTCGATGACGCTTAACTTCGCATGCTGGTAGAAAGTGTAGCTGAACTTGGTTGCTGCCATTTAGCTGACACATGATCGTATCTTCTCTTGGCATGTGCACAGTCCCATTTTTTTTTCTCTTGAAGAAGCAGGGGAGCTACATATCATTGAATTATAAGAAAAAAAAAGGGTAAGCGCCTTTACAAACACACACCACACAAAGGGTAAAAGCCAGGGGCAGTGGTTTAATTAAAGTGAAAAACACACGACCACGCCCTATTCCACTGTCGTCCGTCATATGCCTCACACTCCACGGCTCCAGCCAAACCTCACAAAATGTAGCTCCTCACTAGCGAGCAGAAGAGCTGTAGCCAGGTTAGGAGATGCCCCATCAAACACACAACTATTGTGGTGCAGCTACAAGGTCCAGGCTCCTAGTATAATAAGAAAATTGACACCCTTCTGAAATTGATTGTTAACACCGGAAGAGAAATCGTTCCACCATTCTCCCAACAAGCAATCATCCAGCTGTAGCACAGAAATGGAGACCAACCTTCTGCAGCAACTTAAAACGAAACTCACGTGCAAACACACAGCGACAGCGAAAGATGGTTGATTGTTTCCACAGATTAATCACAGTGACGACACACAGAAGGATGTGGGAGTCCTCACTAAGCAAGGCAGTTAGCCATCCAGAACGGTCGTGAGTGACCATCAATAAAAAGAAACATCATCCATTTCTTTGGGTGCTTATTTTCTTTCTGACTTGTTGGTTTGGGATGCATGTTCATGCACCCAACCATCCAGATTATTCCTCTTCAACTTGAATTTGGGTGCCTACTTTCTTCGTATTGAAACACTACCTAGTTCCTCCTAGGTTAGTCTCGTGCACAATCCCTTAAGTTGTCGGTAACCTCCATTTTCAAGTAGTTAAACTTGTGGTATGCAATTTGTTTTGCTTGAGTTTTAGGAACTGTCCCGGAATTAAGCTAGTTTAAACTGACATTCACTCTTCGTAGCCACTTGCACCATCCCTGTGTTCGTGCTAAACCTTCTTTGTAATCGGTTCAAATATAGTTCATGACGAATGTAGGTTTGGCACTAAGGTAGGGTTTGCAATTGGATCAACATCTGCATGTTTTAAGGTAACGGCAACATTGCCGGACTGCATTATGAACCTGCATAGAATGAATGTGGTAAGTTAACTGGTAGGATGAGTGTTGTACTGTTGTACTACACATATACAAACTTATAATCCAAATGGTCGCCTGCTTGGATCTGCCCTGTTCTCTCATTATTTTATAGTACAGCGTTCATCTTTTATGCTGTCATTGTTGTGGTCGAGACTTGTGCTGTGATTATGTCTCTAATTGATTCTGCTGTGCGCCTGTGCTTCAGGTTCCTTCTATGCTTCCTGATGAGGCTTTCACTGTCATCCGCAAGTCATTTGACGCACGGAAGGTTCTTCATGGGATGATATCATTTCTGTCTTAGTTAATACTCGGATATGCATGCTTGATGTTGAAACTACTGAAACAATTCATATAAATTGGATTACAAAGGTCCAAATAGGCAAATAGACATGATGTTAAGAAACAATATAGTAAGATCCACCATGCGTCTCCTGATCTCCACAGTTAATTTTTTCAGCGTTCTATTGGTGGTTCTGTGCTCCCACTCAGACTGGAAGGCAACATTTTACCCTTTTCATAGTTATTCACCCATTCTAAGCACCCCCCATGTCAGCAATCTGTTGAGTGCAATAGTAATGACATTATGGTCTTATGAAAATTGTGATCTTCTGCAATAGTGATAGACTGATAGTATTTTGTGATATCTGTTTGCTCCAAAATCCAATCAACTAGTTTATCTATGTACTTATTCTTTCCTAGATATATTTATATGGAATTCTTGATACAAAACTGGATTAGTGTGCACCGCATTTGTAACTGTATTTACTTCTATTAGTATCAGAAAATGGATATATTTGTTCATACCATCACCAATAATAAAATATGTGTTACTTCTATAGGTTTTGAAAGAGCCTCAGTTCACTTATATTGTTGATATGGATGTTAAGAAGATTCTTGATATAGAGCCAAGGGCATGGGATTTTATTGCTCGGTTGGAGCCCAAACTTGGAGCTGTAGAGTACATGCCTGAAGAGAAGTTAGCAGCTGATCTGGTCAGCATGCTCAATGTTAATAACAAAGGTTCCAATAATGTACTAGGAATCAGGGATACTAATAGTGGTATGATTTGTCATCAACAAAAGAAGCCAAGAGTGGCAGTTATAGGAAGTGGACCATCTGGCTTGTTTGCTGCCCTTGTGCTAGGTGAACTTGGTGCAGAAGTTACCTTATTGGAGCGTGGTCAGCCTGTTGAACAGAGAGGTCGTGACATTGGTGCTCTAGCAGTTAGACGAATCCTACAATCAGAGAGCAACTTTTGCTTTGGCGAGGTATTCTAGTGATTCCTATTTTTCTACTAAGACATCACAAAATGATCAGTGGGGTGAGTCGCCTTTGTTAAGCAATATTGAAATAGATAATTTGTTGATTTAGTGTATTTAAAATTAGCTATGCATGTTGATTTAATAATCTGAAAAATGAAGGCATACTTTGACTTTATCACATATGGATCATTTGAGGATGTTCCTGATGAACTCGGTTGTAATCTTTCATACAACGTTTCCATTTTGGGAAGCTATTTTCATGCACACAGTTACTACACTAAACTATTTTCTTACGTACAATTAAAGCCAACTCACACTGAATTATTGTCTCTAACAATTTGTGAACTCCTTTCTTGATTAAATGAGTCTTGCCTTTTGTCATAGGTGTTGGGCCCAGGATGGCCCAGCTTGGGCTGGTGTGGACAGTACCGTGGGTACTCTAGCACAGCCTATAGCGCCCGATTGTGTTATGGGCCTATTGGGCCTGGTCGGGCGGTTCAGCCTGAGCCTGTTAGTGTTAGGGTTAATTAGAGATAAGAGATGCTTGCTTGGGAGTCAAGTAAACCTCTCAATGTAAGGAGAGGAGATGTATCAATCTAATCAAGCAATGAAGAAAGAACAAACAATCCAATTCCCCAAATACTCTAGTCTCCCTCCACGTCGACTTTGCCCATCCATCTTCCTGGCAATGGTTATGTCACCGCTCCACATCTCAGCCCGGCTCCGGAAAGGGGCGGCCCACGTCGCAGCATCAGGAAACGTACCACTAGCTCTATGGTGAATGGGCCGCAGTGGGCTTGTACGCGTTGTGTGCCAGAAGAGGAGGGATAAATAGCTAGTTGTGAAGAGGAGAGAGTTATCATCGAACTTGTATTAAAAACTTGTGTCTTGCGAGAGAAGACGACTATCTGTAACCGGACCTGTGGCCGGCGATCCCCATTTCTCCTCCCCGATCCGATCTGGGTCGCTAACACCTGGTATCAAAGCCAACAATCCTCGGCCTCGGCGAGCGCTGGATTCCGAGCCCGCCGCCCACAACCACTTCACGCGCCTCCAGCGGTCTAGAGGAGTCATGGAGCCGAATACCGCGAAGATGTTTGACAAGTTCCTCAAGAAGCTCGACGACTTCGATTCGCGCTCGGCCGAGCGCTGGGCGCGTTGGGAGCAGCGCTACGACAACGACTCGACCGCTCTGAAGGAGCGCGAGGATGCAGTCCAAGAGCGCCTCTCGTCTCTGGAGAAGTTCACGGGATCGCAGTACTCGGTGGCGGTGGTGGCCGACAACTGGGGCAGCCACTTCGACTCGCGCGTATCCGACCTCGAGCAGCGCATGGTGGACCTCGAGCTGATCCGCTTCTCCGAGCTCGGGAACGAGCGCGACGACCGCGTCGCGGAGCTCGAAGCGGCGGTGGGCGAGATCCAATCCTGGCGACCCGAGATCGACGCGCACATCCACGACATCCGCCTCGATCTCCGCCGCGTCCCCAAGCCGAAGGACTTCGCGCCGCCGCCACATCGGCCGCGGGCGCCATGGGAGTCGGCCGCCAGCCGCCCTTCTGCCGGATCTACGGTCGACTGGCCCGACGGGCACCGCACGACTTCGATTCCACGGGTGAGGAGCTATGGCGCGGCAACGCCCATAGCTCCGACCCCGGCCAATGGTATGCACTTTCTTCCCCAACCCGACCCTCCCCCTGATGGCCATCTACATGTTTTTCCTCCGCCCAAATTTTCTGTCCCCAAACCCCACCTGACGCATCCCGGCTTCCATGATCCACACAGCCAGCAAACCCATAACCAGCAACCCCATAACCATTCCCTTGGCAAGCTGCCGAAAATGCATTTTCCCCAATTTGACGGTGATAACCCACAACTCTGGATTACTCACGCTCAAAACTATTTCGAGATGTACTTCGTGGATCCCTCTGTTTGGATCAAATGTTCAACCATGCAATTTACTGGTGCGGCTAAGCGTTGGCTCCAATCTGTTGAGCGTCGTCTTCCTTACCTTGATTGGTCCTCGTTCTGTCAGTTGATTCATGAGCGTTTTGGCCGTGATCAACACGAGCTGCTTCTCCGGCAGCTGTTCCATATCAAACAAACTGCCACTGTCCAGGAGTATGTGGATAAATTTGTTGAGCTCATCGATAACCTATCTGCATATACACCAAATCCCGATAGCCTATCCTACACAACCATATTCGTAGATGGCCTTCGTGACGACATTCGTTCCATTGTCCTCGTTCAGCGACCTTCGGATTTGGATACTGCTTGCACTTTGGCTCTTTTGCAGGAAGAAGCCGTCGATCCGGGTCGCCGCAAGGATCCCAAAAAGTCTGATGGGTTTCCTTTTGTCAAGCACCCGACGGCCAAGACCTCGATGCCGTTGCCTCCTCCACCTCTGTGGCATCATCCACAAGCTGATAAGAAGCAAGCTGATGAGCGTCATCCCAACGCCAAGTCTGATTCAGTCGATGACAAGCTTCAGTCGTTACGCAACTACCGCAAGGCTCGCGGGCTCTGTATTCGTTGTGCGGAGAAATGGCAGCCCGGCCACAAATGCGCTCCAGTTTTGCAGCTCCATGCGCTCCAGGAGGTGTGGACTTTGTGCCATGCGCTCCAGGAGGTGTGGACTTTGTGCGAGGATCAATTTTCTGCAGAGGAAGCACTGGACAAGTCTCGGTCAGAGCAGTCCCAACTGTTCATGATGGTTTCTGCTGCTGCTACTTCAGCCAGGCCTTCTGCTAGAACTATGCAATTTTGTGGGTCTCTTACTGGTCAAGATATTCTAATTCTTGTTGATTCCGGCAGCACACACTCCTTTCTCCATTCCAAGCTGGCTCAGTCTGTACCCGGTGTTCGACCCTTGCAGTCTCCGGTGTCAGTTCAGGTGGCAAATGGTGGAACTCTTCCTTGTGATTTGGAAATACCCATGGCTGAATGGCATACTCAGGGATACCGATTTCATTCCACTCTGAAGGTTCTGGACCTTGGGCCGTATGACATGATTGTTGGAATGGACTGGCTGGAAGCCTTTTCTCCTATGAAAGTTCATTGGCAGGAAAAATGGATGCTCATACACTACGGTTCTGTCCAGATTGCTCTCCAAGGTCTGAAGCCCGATACAACAGCTTGTTCTGTGATTCAGCTCTATCATATTGGTGACAGTCCTGAACCTCCTGCGCCTCATGTTTCCCCCTTCATACAGTCACTCTTGGATGAATTTGCTAGTCTGTTTGCCGAGCCCACGGAGCTTCCTCCTCGCTGCACTTGCGACCATTCCATACCTCTTGTAGCCGGCGCGCAGCCAGTGTCCGTCCGTCCCTACCGCTACGCCCCTGCACTCAAAACTGAAATTGAGAAACAGGTCACTGATATGCTGAGTACTGGACTCATCAAGCCAAGCAATAGTGCATTCTCTTCTCCAGTACTGCTAGTCCGCAAGAAGGATGGGTCTTGGCGATTTTGTGTGGATTATCGTATGTTGAATGCTCTCACAGTCAAAAGCAAGTTCCCCATTCCAATCATTGACGAGTTACTCGATGAGTTATCTTCAGCATCCTGGTTTTCTACTCTCGATCTCCGTGCTGGATTTAATCAGATCAGGTTGGCTGCTGGAGAAGAGCATAAAACTGCATTCCAAACACATTGGGGACATTTTGAGTTCAACGTCATGGCGTTTGGACTCAACGGAGCTCCCAACACCTTCCAAGGGGCTATGAATGCCACTCTTCGGCCCTTGTTGCGCAAGTGTGCCCTGGTATTCTTCGATGACATTCTTGTTTACAGCGCTTCTTTTGAGGAACATATCCACCACTTGCATCAAGTGTTGTCACTATTGGCCACGGACAGTTGGAAGCTTAAGCTGACAAAATGTAAATTCGCACAACAAAGCATCTCTTACCTCGGGCATGTTATCAGTTCTGGGGGTGTAGCCACTCACCCGTCCAAAATCGAAGCTATCCGTGACTGGCCGGAGCCTGCAAATGTCAAGCAGCTCCGCAACTTCCTCGGTCTAGCAGGCTACTACCGGAAGTTTGTGCGACACTTCGCTATTATTGCTCGGCCATTGACAGATCCCCTCAAAAAAGGGGTCCTATTCGTTTGGTCTTCCACTCATACGGACGCCTTTTCGGCTCTCAAACAGTCGCTGATATCTACTCCTGTACTGTCCCTGCCCGATTTCTCCAAGTCTTTCCATATTCAGACGGATGCCAGCGAGTTTGGTGTGGGTGCAGTGCTCCTTCAGGACAATCATCCAGTTGCCTTCATCAGCAAGGCTTTGGGGCCTCGAACTCGGGGACTCTCGACCTACGAGAAGGAATATTTGGCCATCTTTGTAGCAGTAGAGCAGTGGAGATCTTACTTGCAGCATGGAGAATTTTCTATCTTCACTGATCAGCGCAGCTTAATGCATGTCACGGATCAACGCTTGCACACTCCGTGGCAGCTGAAGCTCTATACAAAACTAGTGGGCCTTCAATACAAAATCATATACAAACCTGGCTCTTCCAATTTGGCTGCCTACGCCCTGTCTCGACACCCAGCACCTCCTGTTCAGTTGGCTGCTGTCTCTGTTTCCCAACCAGCTTGGTTGTCCGCTGTTCAACAAGGGTACATCAGCGACCCGTTCGCTCAAAAGCTGTTACAAGAGCTGTCTGTTCAGCCTGACAGTCATCCTCCTTATTCACTGGTGGATGGTGTCATCCGACTCAAGGGCCCTATCTGGCCGGGGGCTAGCCCGGAGCTACAACAGCGCATTATGAGTGCTCTACACGACAGCGCAGTTGGGGGTCATTCCGGTTTTCCAGTCACCTTTAGTCGCATCAAAAAACTATTTGTGTGGCGTGGAATGAAATCTTCTGTCAAGGAGTTCGTCTCTTCGTGCTCTGTCTGTGCCCAAGCCAAACCTGATTGGGCTCGGTACCCTGGGCTGCTGTCCCCTCTACCAGTTCCATCGGAGTCGTGGCAGATTATATCCATGGATTTCATTGAAGGACTACCTCGCAACGGCTCAGCTAACTGCATGATGATCGTCGTTGACAGGTTCAACAAATATGCCCATTTCATTCAGCTTTCTCACCCGTTTAATGCCCAGCAGGTCGCACAATCGTTCCTCGACACGATATACCGGCTGCACGGCATGCCGACCCACATTGTTTCCGACCGTGACCGGATCTTCACAAGTGCCTTCTGGCGAGAGCTGTTTCGCCTCGCGCAGTTCCAGCTATGTATGAGCTCAGCATATCATCCCCAAACTGACGGACAGACAGAGCGGGTTAACCAATGCCTCGAGACGTACCTCCGCTGCTTCGTCCACTCCTGCCCACGCCAGTGGCTGAAGTGGATACCCCTGGCCGAGTACTGGTACAACACCAGCGAGCACTCTTCCCTCGGCCGGGCTCCCTTCGAGGTACTGTACGGCCACCCACCTCGTCATTTCGGCTTGTCTGAGGAATCATGTCTGACGGTTGCTGATGTTGATACTATGCTGTCTGAACGCCAAACCATGATGGCGTCCATCCGAGAACACCTCCACCGAGCTCAACAGCGGATGAAGACGCAGGCTGACAAGCGTCGCTCCGACCGCGTCTTCCACGTCGGCGACCTTGTCTTCCTCAAGCTGCAGCCTTACATTCAGTCTTCCATCGCCCCACGTGCACACCAGAAGCTCTCCTTCCGCTACTTCGGGCCGTACAAGGTGCTGGAGCGTATCGGCAAAGTGGCGTACAAGCTAGAACTTCCTCCTTCGTCATCGGTACATCCAGTCTTTCACGTTTCATTGTTGAAGTCAGCTCCTTCTGCAAGGATCGTTCCCTCCCCTGTCCTCCCAGACGATGACAACAGTCTGCAAGTGCCTAAAAGTATTCTCCAGCGTCGAGTCCATCAGCGAGGCGACCATGCAGTTCCCTAGGTCCTCATCAAATGGTCTGGGATGGATTCTTCACTGGCGACGTGGGAAGACACCGAAGCTCTGCGCCAGCGCTTTCCGGCGGCTCCGGCATGGGGACATGCCGGTACACAAGGGGAAGGGAATGTCACCGCTCCACATCTCAGCCCGGCTCTAGAAAGGGGCGGCCCACGTCGTAGCGTCAGGAAACGTACCGCTAGCTCTATGGTGAATGGGCCGCAGTGGGCTTGTACGCGTTGTGTGCCAGAAGAGGAGGGATAAATAGCTAGTTGTGGAGAGAAGAGAGTTATCATCGAACTTGTATTAAAAACTTGTGTCTTGCGAGAGAAGACGACTATCTGTAACCGGACCTGTGGCCGGCGATCCCCATTTCTCCTCCCCGATCCGATCTGGGTCGCTAACAGGTTATCCCTCAAATGAATTAAGGTTCATAACACCTTTTTAATGCATCATCTGGACCCTTAATATGCTTATACTTGTTTAGTCTGATACAAGTAGTACTTTTGGCATGAGATAGTCCCCAGAACATGATTTTGGAATATTAAGAACCCATGTGGGAACTTAAAGGAGTGATCAAATAATTAATCAGTGTTCATGTTCCTACAAATCTTAAGGCCATCGATTCTTGATCTTTTGTTCTTAATCATAACAGGGTGGTGCAGGTACATGGAGTGATGGGAAGCTGATGACCAGGATAGGAAGAAACACTGATGGTGTTCAGGCTGTGAGAATCTTCCTGCCTACATCAATCTATTTTCAGTATAAAGCTTTACTCTCATAGTCTGATATATCATTTTCTCAGTAGTGCACTATTTTTTCACAGTGTCCAGGCGTGAGAAACTACCTACTGTACCTCAAACTCAAACATTGTTTTGTGTAATAATTCACTTTCGTGTTCCAATTGTTCAAGAGCTCGTGACCTTTTTTTTGGAATGAAATAGCTTTGATATTTGACCAAGATTTCTAAACATCATTGTTTGCCTTTTAGGACCTGTCACCAGGTGACCAGCTGACCAGGTTCTAGATTCCATGGTATCCGACAAGCTAATGACATTCTGATCATGGATAGGCTGACCAGTTCATACGATTTTAGCATAAACTTTTTGTTTGTGGTCATAGCAATTTATCTTCTTCAGAGATGTGCCTCATTGCCTCCTGATTGAAGGAACTAGTGCTGTGATTTTTTTTTTGACCACACAAGAGAGCGTGTGTCATTGCATTAAGAGTACCAAATGTACAACACCAAGACACCACACACCAAACCCACCCTTGCACTAGATCACAATGAGCAAGCAAAGCCACCTTCAATCAAAGAAAAAGATAACAAAGAAAAGAAAACAGAACCTAGATAAGGTTCTGGATGCCCTGAGCCCTGGTCTCCATAGGGCTCCTTCCTCTTCTAACCACCAAGGAAATATTTGGAAGCATTGTTGAAGACTCAGTCATTGCTGTATTTCTAAATCTCCCATGCGATTAAGATGATCAGGAAGCCGAGGCCATTTCTGTGTAGTCTGTTCACTGACTTGATTAAATGGCTCCAACAACAGGAGAATTTAAGTTTTGATTTCTTAAGCCTATTTAACTGATTTATCAGGCATTTTATACAGTTTGAACTTTGAACACATTGGCATCTAAATTAGAGTATTTCCTTTTTTTATAAAACAAAATCCTAGATCAAACTTGGTTATTTTAGTTACCGTGGGGCTTGGATTGCAGGTTATGAAAACATTTGTTCACTTTGGAGCCCCTCCAAACATTTTAGTTGATGGGAAACCACACTTGGGTACTGATAAACTTGTTCCACTGCTGCGAAATTTCAGGCATCACTTAAGAGAGTTGGGTGTAAGTTTCAGCATATATGTGTTTATTGAGCTATGTAGTTTCTTTTGTTCTGCAGGATCCATCGCATTGATGCACCATATTCCTTTTTTTACAGGTTATCATAAGATTTAATGCTAGAGTAGATGATCTTATAGTAGAAGATGGGCAGGTAAAAGGAATTGTGGTCTCTGATGTGGAACTACGACCAGGTTCTGCCAGCCAGAATCTAGCATTTGATGCAGTTGTATTGGCAGTTGGTCACTCAGCTCGTGACACATATAGTATGCTTTGGCAGCATAATGTAGACATGAGCCCAAAAAGTTTTGCTGTAAGTTGCCAATGCTATTAAAATCATATTCTAGGTTGATATTACTTACGTTGGTTGTATCAAGTAGTCACATGGCCGACAATTAATAATGGAAAATATGAGGCCATGCTTTTTGAAATGCAAAAGTTCATTTGGTGGCATTGTGGAAGTGAAAATTTAAAATGATGTAGCACACATCCAATTCATGAGACAACCTGTTAATCCTGTGGATTAGAAACTAATGAGCTTCTGAACATTTCACCATAGCTTATCAATGTTCTTTATTTTAACAATATCCCACTACCGTATTTTACTTTCCAGCCTCAAATATGACTTTCACATGCAATATTGCTAGTAATAATATTTTGTGCACCCACATAAATCGCACAGCTTTCTTAGAAATGTCTAATGTGAATTCAATTTTTGACTAAAATGAGCCATAAGTGTTTGTACATTCTCCCCCTTGTAGCCTTTTATCAACTGTCATTCACTTTATCTTTGCAAGTTACACTACTAAATAATAATTGCTTACACTTCAGTTCGTGTAACTTAAAGTCAAAAGTTCTTGTTTACAGGTTGGCTTAAGAATTGAGCATCCCCAAGAATTGATAAACAGTATCCAAGTAAGACCTTTTTTCTTTGTTCTGATCATCTTCTTTCTGGATGACACTGTCCAGTGTGATTACCATTATTTTTCTCATACGTGCAAGAGAGTTGTGTATCATTTTATTAGGAGAGAAGGAATTGTAATTTTACCTTTATTACATGCATGGTATTTGATGTTTAGGGCTATTTTGGAATGAGAAAAATTAAAGTCAAAGCCAAGTATGCGAGGTTTAGAGTGTTAACTTGTTTCTGAGTGATCTTTTAGTAATCAAGGAAACAATAAAGTTCTTGTAAAAAAAAAAGGAAATAATAAAGAAACTGCCTTTTGTTTCCAAGGTCTTTCACCCAGTTTTGTAATGCAGATGACAGCTTGGATAGTTATCTTTTAAACAGAGAGCAGGGTAGCCTGTGTACTGTATGGGCTAAGGAACATGTGTCGTACTTGAATGAATTCACTTACAATTATTAAACAGGACACTGAAGCATGATACTGTGCCTTTGTTCCTGGGCTGCGACCAAGGGTCAGCTTTGGCGTTTGGCCCAGGGTAGCTCAAGCTTTGCTTCCATCAGTGGTTCTGCTGTCCAGTTCTAGAGTAATACTAGGGTGAAAGCAGCGATGGAAATCCATCAACTGAATCATTTCCATAAAATATGAAACATGGAGAAATGGATATGCAAATTGCCAGAAACAATAGTGGAAACAAAATGTACTATTTTAATATTTTGAAGTATCTGCACATTGTGGGCTTGTTAAATAATGATTTAATGCTCAATTACTTGTCTGCTTGGTGTAGCTAAGCATATGATGCATGCTAATGCTAATGTCACAAATTGCAGTACTCTGAACTGGCGGCTGAAGTACAGAGAGGACGTGGGCGGATACCTGTGGCAGATTACAAAATAGTGAAGTCTGTCGGTGAAAGAGACACAGAGAATGGACTTGACATAGCTGAGCCAAGTCGCAGTTGCTACTCGTTTTGCATGTGTCCAGGTGGACAGGCAAGGCACTCGCTCTCACTCAATCACTCACTCTCAATCTCTCCCTCTCTCTCACTCTCTGATATTCCATTTCGTAATATGATGATGTTTCCTTCAAATTTTTTGAGACATGCATTCAGGTTGTTCCAACCAGCACAAATCCATCAGAACTGTGCATCAATGGCATGTCGTTCTCACGGCGTGCATCAAAATGGGCAAACTCAGCACTTGTAGTCACTGTATCATCTCATGATTTCAAGCCATTTCAATCCCATGGTCCTCTTGCTGGTGTTGAATTCCAGGTACTTGTTATATGAGAATTATGTGTGATAAGAACAGAACCGTTCAAATTGCTGTAGTAACTTGTTAATGTCTACCTGTATTCAAATAGCGTACATTCAGTAAGCAACACGCTAGAATAATCACAGATGTCGCAACTCGCAAGAGGTTTTCTGACAACCTGGAAATATGTTCGTTCCTCATGTTTGAATCAATTATTTTGGCTCTATGCAACCTGGAAACATATTTAGTATAACTTGATTTGAGATATAAAGCCAAGGAATCCAACTAGAGTGATCTTACTGGTTAGTGGCTACTCCATCACTCTGCAAATGTGCTTGTAGAAGTTCTGTATCCAAGTTGGGTAGGAAAGACATGATAAACTATCCATACTGTCTGCTCAGTTTCATCTTTTCTTTAACTAAAAAAATAAAGTTGACTTGTTAACGGTTCTTAAAGGATATCAAAGGAATAATTCTAGGTAGTTACTTAGCTAATTTTCTGTTATGTTGCTGTAACCTTGTGATTACTGTTTTTGTATCTAATTTGAAATAAAGACCCTCAAATGGCCAAGTGGGTGGAAAATATAGAATTTTGTGCAAATAATTCAACAAATATACTGCCCACCTTTGTTCATCAACTTAAGCGTTTGAATGGACTGGCTCATACATTCAGCTCAACAATAATTAATGTAAAATAATGACAGCTTAAATCACTGCCATCCATCTTAAAGTTTACGATGGATGTGCATTATGTTCTAGTATGAAATGTTGATAGTTGTAAACATAGCACAACACGTCTTTTTTTTTTTGCTCTACAATATTTTTCTTTGTAGTGCAATTTAATGGCAAAATGTCCCTCCTTGCTCACAAAAAAATTGGTACTCATTGAAACTAGAGAGAATTTGAAAGAAGAGCAGCTATGATGGGTGGAGGGAATTTTGTTGTTCCTGCACAGTGTGTCACAGATTTTATCAGCAACAGACTGTCAGGTACTGGCATTGCTAAAACTTTTAAGGTAGTAAGTAATCATTTAGCTTTTCTTTGATTAACCTGGCTGTCTGTTCCAGTTACAACACTGCCACCATCAAGCTACAGATTAGGAGTTCGTCCATCTAATCTCCATGAGCTATTCCCTCCTTACATAACTGAAGCTTTACAACAGTCAATAATACTGATTGACAGAGAGGTATGACAATTCTTATTGTGTTTTGTGGTTCAAATCCCACAAGCGGTGATTCATTTGTAATGCAATATTTTCAGATGCCAGGCTTTGTTTCTAGCAAGGCCCTACTTCATGGCGTGGAGGTATGCAAATTGCTCTGCTCTTTCCTATGATTCTTCACCTGATAAATTTCTAAATGCCAAGTAGTTAAACATGAGAAAGTCTACTTCTAGTTTGATAATGACTCGTTAACCATTTTATCTCCTATCAATGAAATTTTATTTTCACCCTCCAGTGTGGGTTCATTTGTGTGTGTTTTGGTGCTGTCCTATTCTCAGTGTTCTTATTAACGCAATGATACACAGCTTTCCTGATTATTTGAGAAAAAAAATATTTCTACCCTCTGGTTACTTTTATGCTTATTGTTTAAGATCTGTTTCCAGACTAGGACAAGTTCTCCCTTACAAATTTCACGACATGGAGAAACATACGAAAGTACATCACTGCGAGGATTATATCCAATTGGGGAAGGTGCTGGCTATGCGGGGGGCATATTAAGTGCTGCTGTGGATGGTATGTATTGTGGTTTTGCTTTAGCTAAACAACTTTCTCTATTCCACGGTGATATAGAGTCATTTCTTGGCAAAGCACAAAAACAATCAGGCTTTGTAAAGTATTGAATGGCAGTGCCTAGTATTTTATCGGTCCAAAATTTTGGGGAATGATTCTCGCCATGATAGCTTTATATCATAGGACAATTTTGTCATGTTTAGAGCAGCTGTGATTGCCTTACTGAATTCATCAACCAATTTGGGCACGGTTGATGTAGAAGGGCAGAGCAGAGCAGTGATGCTGTAGGTGAATGTTCTTGTATGAATATAGCTATGTAACAAATAATTTGTAACTTCCTATGTGGATGCCACCTTAATTTTGTGAAGATAATTCAACAAGCATAACTTTGAGTTTTTTTTGTTACTAGCACAATATGCCCGTGCGTTGCAACGGGAGAGAAAAAAAAGGCAAGAGAATGTTGAGCTCTTTCATGTGAGTGTCTGACATCGAGTTTGTTGGCCAAGCATCCTCGCCATCTCCATCACAGCTGCTTCCGATTGTTCCTGCCATCGAGCTCACTGACCGCGCATCTGTGATATAACCTAACCAAATACGTGAAAGTAAATTTGTTATCCTAGATCGATTTGTCTTTTGGTTTAAGTGATGAAGTTTTATTGTTTTGGCTTTTACAGTCTTCCTTGGTCAGGTTTATTAGAAACCTACCAGTATCGGATACTACTAAAAAAACAAGAGCAATAAACTACTCCCAATTGAATAACACATGAGTAGTAAGAAGTAAATATATGTGTAATTACTGGACTAAAAAGTTGGTTGTAGAAAATCAAAGGAAAACAAGTTGATTTGGAGTTTGGATCAATTTTTTTCCTTTCCTTTCTTTTTGCATTTTACTTTGTCCGTCCTCTGTTGGCTGTCTTCTGTTGTCTTCTAATTGGACACTGCCTTGTTCAAGTGAAGTCTATGTACACATACTATAGTCTTCTTCGTTGTCTTTTACCCGTATAGGCTTCAGCACAAGCGCCTCATCGATCAATGCCACCCGCTGGCCTTTGGCTTGTCGGTGTGACCCTATATCACCGAGCGTGTCGACGCTCCTCTCATCCACGCGTAGTGTCGGCAGGCACGTATATCCTATATAGGCCGATAGTTTTTATCGGCTTTTCTATATGTAGTTTTATCTTGACAGGGAGAAGCACAAACGAGAGATCTTAACGCAACGTGAGCGAGTTGAGTTCGTATACTACGCGTGGTGCCTTAGTTTCCAAAACAATGACAAAAAGAAACACATAGGAATATCTTGTATTTGGATTAGGATAGGATTTCTAGTTATATTTAGATTATTTAAAAATGTCAACCATAATAAAACATAAAAAAATTGACGGGAACATCTTGTATTTGGATTAGGTAGTTATATTCAGATTATTTGAAGATGTCTTTTTTCCAAAAAAAAATTGGTCATATAAATTTATTTTGCCCCATGTGTCATCAAATTTTGTTTATTTTCCATGTCCGACTCTATTTTGGCCAACTATAGGAAGAGTTTCCAATCTATCAAATATTTATATTTATATTTATTAAAAAAAATTATTGGCCAAAGTCTCAAGGACTCGTTCACAGTGTTTTCCCATTCGCAAACTGACCTCAATCTCATTCGGCCACTCATTCCGTGTTCCTCGATATCCTGTTGACCCCTTCCCATCCCACTTTCCCCTCTGTCCAGAGTCACCAGAATCCAGTCCCCAAACCAGGGTCCAGAGTCCATCTACTCCCCCGCTCCGTCTCCGATGGCAGTCGTCGAAGTGGCGATTAAGGTTATCCTGCAGCAATCGCCGCCGCCACCAGCGGCAGCGGCGACGCGGGAGCCGGCGGTAGTGCCGAGAGTGCTCCAGTACCTGTACCTCGCGAGCGTGTGGGTCGTCTGCGCGGGCGTGGCCGCCCCTACCGTCGCGCGCTGGGCCTTGGCAAGTCTTCCTACGAGTCTTGCGCGCCGAGTCTTGCGCGCCATGCTTGCGGCGGGGTTCAGATGGTCGCTCCACACCCACGCTGAGAAGATTTAGATCCATACCAAGAAGGTATTCGATTGAGTTTCAGTTTTATGGGTAGATTTATATATGTCTACCGTGCTAGATCTGGCTCTTCATCTAGCTGGCTGTGTGGATCGATGGCCAGTTAGACGGATTAAAGTCTCCTTGCAACCAGGTCTTTCTTCTTTTCTAGATCTGGCTCTTCATCTAGCTAGCTGTGTGGATCGATGGCCGGTTAGACGGATTAAAGTCTCCTTGCAACCAGGTTTTTCTTCTTTTCTAGGTGTTCCTCGCGGCTTTCTCACAATTTTTTTAATTTGTGTTTGTTCTTCGTGAATTTATTGGAGATCAAGAGATCTATGTTCTTGAATCTATTTTCTTTTCTGGAAGGAGACAACTGAAAGGATCAAATCAGTGTAGAGGGGGGTGAAAAGGTGATTTTCGACAATCTGAAACTTCATAAACTAGAATTTGTAGTTAGATAACAACTGGTATTACCGGTTTGTTTGGGTAGGTATTACCGGGTGTGACACACCGGTACTACCGACGCAAACAAACAACACTACCGGGATCCTAAAGAGAAACTACAAATCCAATATGTGTGAGCTATGAATGTAAATCAAAGATATGCCCCACTTCCCTAAGTATTGTAGATAGCGAATCTAGCCTCTCCAAGCCTCGGTTGATTCCCACGGTGTAGATCGAGCCTTCCCAACCTAAGAAAGGGATAGGGAGAGGACGAACACGAAGAACACAAGTACAAACGTAATATCCAAAGTAGAGACAACAACAAGCACAAGAGACACAACGATTTCTCCTGAGGTTCGGCCAAACCACTAAGGAGTGCCTACGTCCTCGTTGTTGAGGTGACCACCAAGGTCGGAGTCTCTTTCATCTCCTTGCCTCACTCAAGCAACCACAAAGGCACTAGAGTTTCTCCACTAGAAATCACAGGGGAAATACAAACACTTCGGGGAGCCCTCACAAATGAATCAACACGGACGACCACGAAGAACACCTAACCGGCTAGGGTTCAAAGAACCCAAGAGTAATAGACACAAACAAAGCTGGCTAACCAAGTGCTCAAATCGTAGATCGAAGCTTCCCACTCTCTAATCTCACTTCCCTAGCTCAAATCTTGCAAGAGAATGAATCTAGGAGCAAGGGGGGAGAGAGAGGGGAGGAGTCAATGCTTGGAGAGTGTTTTGTCAGCTGGTAGGTTGCAATGAATGAGTGGAGTGAGTGGGTAACGGTCAAAAGAGAAATGGAGGGCTATTTATAGTCCCCCAGTCCCGAGGCCTATCGGTAGTACCGACCACCCATGGTCGGTAGTACTGGCCAGTCAAAGACCGCTGTGCCAGATCTGAGTTTGACCTAAAACCAGCTACCGGCCTCAGGTCGGTACCACCGAGGGTCGGTAGTACCAGCCTTATGGTGGTACTACTGTCAGGCCAAATCGGCCGCGAACAGAGAGCTCCGCAGAAAAGCACTTGGCCGCTCGGTAACTACCGACCAGGGTCGGTACCACCGAGGGTCGGTAGTACCGACTTTATGGCGGTACTACCGCCAAGCCATTTTGAGCCCGAACAGAGAGGTCTACAAAAATGACCTTCCTACCGACCAGGGTCGGTAGCACCGAGGGTCGGTAGTACCGACCTTATGGCGATACTACCGCTAAGTCATTTTTGAGCCTACACAGAGAGGGTGTTAGAATGGTCTGGGTGGCCGGTACTACCGACCTTATGGCGGTACTACCACCAGTTCAAAATGAACTCTACCCAGAGAGCATTGCGCGCTGCAACCTTGGTCGGTACTACCGACCCCCATGGTCGGTACTACCGACTGTACAGAAAAACCTCTATGTGTTCGTGATCGTGCGGTGACTCTCGAGCAAACTTTAGTTAGTCGATTTGAGCACTTTTCTCCACATCTAGCCAACCTAATTTGTGACCCTCTTGATAGTCCGGCTTACCTATAACTCAAGTTTAAAATTAAGATTTCAAACCACCACTTGAGCTAGGTATCTTTTGTCCAACTATACTCAACGTGCTTTGTTCACGAGATTTCAGCATTTCAAATCCTTTTAGGAACTAACACCTGCATACATGCTTTTATAAATCCATTAGTCCCTAATTTGATTGTCATTAATTAGCCAAAACCCACATTGGGGGCGAATGCACTTACAACAACAAACACGTCCCACGACGACAAGGATCTCATCTTGGTAGTTCTTTATTTTGTGAGTCAGAGGGAGTTTGATGATTTTGCTCATTGAGCGCCCGATTTAACTTGATCTGTCTTTGATTTATATATAAAAATTATATTGCATTTTATTTGGTATTGCTACGATTCCGTGATCAGAAGATTCGTATGTGTCCGTCTCCAACTCTGTGTTGTGGCCGTACCATATCTTTCCATCTCTGTACCAGCGTATTTCTAACTTGTGACCAGACGAAAAGAGATGTGCCGTCGTTGATTGATCCAACTCTATGACCAGACGAAAAGAGAGGTGAAGAAATTTTGCCTCTTTATTAGGAAAAATATAGAAAAATACTCGTGTGTTGCAATAATAAGAGCGCTATCAAATATGCATATTGTTGATATCTGTTTGATTAGTTGAATCATGAATTGATCTAGATTTTTATTTGGTACAGCATTATTTTAAACAATCTAACATATATAATTACATGATATATTCCGCTTGAGAAAAAAGAAATTAAATTTAATCCTTATCTAGTTGATTCTCATGCATTGATTTTTACGTACGCACAACACAGCAAGCATACACGTGCACATGTCCTCAACACCCACGATTGATGGATGCTCGTGCTCCGAGGGTCGGTGGTGTAAGGAAAATGGACCTTGGCCCATTTGACTTTGAATTTTGGTGTTTGATGAACAACATAACCAAATTGGACTAATAAGTTTGCTAGTGTTTGTTTTGTAGTCCAATAGGGTGCAAAAGGTGACTTAGACTAAGGCGACCTAGTGATCCGATGATCAACACCTCAAGCAAGACATTTGAAGCTAAGTAAAAGACTCTCAAGATCAAGCAAAGTCCAAGGCACAAGAATGGAACGAAGACGGCGCAAGAAATCGCGAAGAAACGAGAAGAAAGGGACATCGGACGCTGCCTCCCCAGGCATCGGACGCACCGATGGCAAACCCTAGCTCATGTCAGTGCCAGCAGGAGCATCGGACGCTGAGACCGAGTACATCGGACGTTGCGACCCTGCGTCCGATGCCTATACAGAAAGGTTCTAGAGAGGCTCTGGCAGCATCGGACGCGTCCGGTGATCAGGCATCGGACGCTGAGTAGCCGTTGCGACACAGTGCCAGGCTGGCATCTAGCCGTTAAAGGAGCATCAGACGCGTCCGATGGTCACGACTCCAGCGTCCGATGCTACGCTGTGAAGTCCATGACTTTCTCCAACGGCTCTATTTGCATGGGGCTCTATAAATAGCCCCATGGCCGGCCAAAAACATAAGGTTGGAGCTCAAGGAAGTGATCATAGTGCATAGACACATATTTAGTTGCTCTAGCCACCAAAGTGCTTAGTGAATATACTAGGTGATTAGTGTAGGTGCTTTGCGAAGTGCTTAGGCTAGTTAGACCATCGTTTTGCGCTTGCTCTAGGTGTTAGGCCTAGTGTTTAGTGAGGTTTGAACACCTCTTATCTACCGGTGCTTGTGTGCACCGTGGTTGTACATCGGAGGGGCTTGTAGTTTTGCGAGACCACACCAACTGCGTTTGTGGTGTGGCCGCCACCGTGTACCGAAGGGAACAAGGCCCGCGGCGTTTCGACCGAAAGCTTGATAGTGAAGACGGCGGGGAGCATCCGGGAAAGGCCGTGCCTTGCGAGGCTTAGCCGGAGACCCACCTGCGTGTGAGGAAGGCCCGGGGCTATCCACGGAGTTACCCGACCGGGAGCTTGGCCCTTGCGAGGGGCTCCAACGAGGACTAGGGGGAAGCTTGCGCGCTTCTCAATACCTCGGTAAAAATACCGGAGTCGTCGATGGGAGTTTGCATCTCTACCTCACTCTTTAGCTTTCGCATTTACATTGCTTCCTTTGTTGTGTGCTTTACTTTTCCTAGCTTAGTTGATAGGCTAGTTGATAGGTTTGGAACATAGGTTGCATATAACTCTTTTTGCGGTAGAGATAGCAAACACACCTAGCAAAACCTTAGTTGCACATAGATAGTTTTCTTTCTTGCATAGGTTTTTGACTAGGTGATAATTAGAGGTCATAGTTTAGAGAAGAAGTTTTTAGATGCCTAATTCACCCCCTCTTAGGCGTCACGGTCCTTTCAATTGGTATCAGAGCCGGTTGGCTCATTTGTGGACTCTTGGCTTCACCGCCTTCGAGCCGACGCCCTTAAGAGTGGTTGGGATGGATACCTCTAGGCCTCCACACTTTGACGACACAAACTTCCCTTACTATAGTGCTAGAATGGCTTGCTTTTTAGAAGCCGTTGATCTAGGTGTTTGGAGAGTCACCCGCGACGGGATGAAACCCCTTAAGAATCCCGAGAAGCCTACCGCGGGTGATGAAAAGGAAATTCATCTAAATGCTAGAGCTCAAAATTGCTTGTTTGAATCTTTTAGCATGGACGTGTTTAACCAAGTATTTACTTTACAAACATCTCATGAAATTTGGTTAAAACTCCATGAGCTCCATGATGGTACAAGTAATGTTAGAGAGCAAAACCATCATCTAGCTAAATCATGTTATGATTCCTTTAAAATGAATGATAATGAGCTTGTTCGTGATATGTATTCTCGTTTGAATCTAATTATCAATGAGCTCAATTCCATAGGAATCACAAAGCTAGGTGATGCGGATATTGTGAGGAAGATCATCTCCGTGCTTCCAAAGAACAAGTATGCAACCATCATCACCATCCTCCACAACATGGAGGACTTGAGCACCATGACCCCGGCCATTGTCATTGGCAAATTGGTGGCATTTGAGATGTCACGCAAGATGGGTCAAGAAGAAGCCACTTCATCAAGCAAAGGCACTGCTCTCACATGTGATGAGCACAAAAAGATGAAGGGCAAGAAGCTAGTTGAGACAAGCTCAAGCTCCTCAAGTGAAGATGAAGAAGAGGATGATGATGAAGAATCAAGTGATGATGATCAAGCCTCCACCTCATCTGATTCCTCCTTAGATGAAGAAGAAACAATCAAGCTCATGAAAGGAGTGAAGAGGATGATCCGCAAGCTCAATGTCAAGGGTGTGCCCATCACAATTGAAGATTGCCTCTTCACCAATCAAAGAAGAGAGCAAAGGAAAAAGGGATGCTATGGATGTGGCAAGAAAGGGCACTTTGTGGAGGATTGTCCAAAACAAAAGCCCACACCCAAGGACAATAAAAAGAAGGGATGCAAGGTCAAAGCCCTCACCACCATCAAGACTTGGGATGATTCATCAAGCGATGATGAAGCCCAACACAAGAGGCGCGACCATAAGCACTCATCATCAAGCTCCTCACATATGTGCCTTATGGCACGAGGTAACACAAGTCCTATCTCTAGTGATAGTGATAGCGATAGTGATGATGAGCTACCTTCTTATAATCAACTTGTGCAAGATAATCTCAACTATGCTAAGGCTTGCACTAGCCAACAAAATAAAATAAATGCTTTAAAAGAAAAGTTAGATAGTTCTCAACAAGCTTATAATGCCATGCTTGATCAATATGAGACTTTTTCAAACCTAAATGTTGAGCTATCTAATAAAATTGAGAAACTTGAGGCTAGTGCAAACACAAGTGATAGCACAAGTGATGATGAGCAACTTGCTAAAAAGAATGAAAAACTAAAAGCAAAGTTAGCTAGCACACAAGATGCTTACAAAAATTTGCTTGCCAAAATGGAAATCATGTGCAAACATTATGATGAGCTAACTAACAAAGTTGCTAATCTTCAAACCATCGGAGCATACCCCACCAAGACACCTAAAATTGAAAAATCAATCTTTGATATGCCCAAAAAGGATGTCTCCACTTCTTGCAATGATTTACTTGATTTAGACTCACCCACGTGCAAACAAGCTTGTGTTGAGAATGTGATTGTAGATACTTGCACACAAGAAGTTGCAATGGAGAATGAGCTTCTAAGGCAAGAAGTGGCTCGCCTCACCAAGGACTTGACTCAAGCAAAAGGCAAGACAAAGCAAACCCGAACTCATCAAGATAACACCGTCAAGGGAGTGAAGAAGCTTGATGAGGAGCAAACCGTGGTTTGTTATGTTTGCCACAAGGAAGGCCACAAGTCCTATGAGTGCAAGGTGAAGCATGGGGGAGAAAAGAAGAAAGAGAAAAACAAAAAACAAACAGGCAAGCTCTCCAACACCTACATCAACAAGGTGAACAAGAAGGCCTCCACACCTTATCTCTTGAAGAAGAAGAAGAATGACAAGGTGGTGGCCATCAAGGTGAACAAGCAAGTCAACAATGGGGCCAAACACATTTGGGTGCCAAAGGACATTATCTCCACCATGAAGAGCACCAAAAAGGTTTGGGTCCCGAAAGGGAAGTGAGTAGTCAAGTGGACATCGGGGAATTTGGAGACTTGGCAAAGTTTGGGTGCATATCATGGGGTGCATCACATTGGATCATGTCATTACCAAGTATGTAAGTGGCTACTTTGGACCCAAGTTCCCCTTCCCATGTTAGGTAACTAGATTTAATTTCTTGCAATTATTTTTGCATCTAGTTCCTTTCCATTGCCTAGGTTTGCATTTGCATATTTAAATCCTTTGTCATGCATACACTAGGTTTATCATATGGTAGTTTTGCTCGGTATCACTCTCATCTTTGGAGCAAATCTACATGGTTTAAATTGTTTAGGAGCACGACACATAGCTCCTCTTACTTGTATCTATCTTATATGTGCCAAAATCCAAATAGTAGTTAAACTACCCCGATTACCATCTTCATTTGGTGTCACATTTCTAGTGATGACAACTTGCAAAATGGTAATTTGACTTTACAAGTCAATGTGCATGTCTCTCACAAGTATTTCAAACTTGTATGCACACTTTTAGGGGGAGTTTATTCTACAATTTGGAAGCTTTGAGACTAACACTACTTTTAAGTTTATCATGTGTGTAGTAGTCTCATTGCAAGGAAAATGGAGTTCCCGGAGATAAGCATCGTGTGCGGTGAAAATCTAATTTGTATCTACATGTGGTATTCCTAACCGATATCATTATGTTGATTTCAAATTGACACTCTTATATGCTTTCTTCATGCATTATATAGATTAAACTCCTTTGTGCATTAATTTGCCCGTTATGCATATGCTTTGTCTTACACCATATGTATGCATACACGTAGGGGGAGTTTAGTTTATATAATGTGAGAGTCAAGTTTTGTGATCAATTCCACTCCACATAAAAAGGATCACAAAATTTGACCCTCCCTTGTGCTACTAATGTCTTCCTTTTCGGTGTTTGATTCCAAAGGGGGAGAAATTGAGGGACCAAAGCAAACTCAAACAAACAAAATAACCAAAACCAAAACCAAAACCAAAATTTAAAATTTTTATGGTTATATCTTTGGGATAGTCCGAGAAAGGGAGGAAGTGGATTATGGAGTTAGGGGAGACTTAAATCCATAATACCACAAAGGGACTCTATGGCAAGGGCAAGATAAGTTATAATGGTGTTGTTTCAATTTGGTATCTTTTAGCATCATATGATCTTGCCTTTGCATTGCATCCTAGCAAGTAGATTGCATGTTAAATTTCGTATCTATTATTTACTTGCTTTGGTCGTGTTGTCATCAATCACCAAAAAGGGGGAGATTGTAAGGAAAATGGACCTCGGCCCATTTGACTTTGGATTTTGGTGTTTGATGAACAACATAACCAAATGGGACTAATGAGATTGCTAGTGTTTGTTTTGTAGTCCAATAGGGTGCAAAAGGTGACTTGGACTAAGGCGACCTGGTGATCCGATGATCAACACCTCAAGCAAGACATTTGAAGCTAAGTAAAAGACTCTCAAGATCAAGCAAAGTCCAAGGCACAAGAATGGAACCAAGACGGCGCAAGAAATCACGAAGAAACGAGAAGAAAGGGACATCGGACGCTGCATCAGACGCTGCCTCCCCAGGCATCGGACGCACCGATGGCAAACCCTAGCTCATGTCAGCGCCAGCAGGAGCATAAGACGCTGAGACCGAGTACATCGGACGCTGCGACCCTGCGTCCGATGCCTATAAAAAAAGGTTCTAGAGAGGCTCTGGCAGCATCGGACGCGTCCGGTGATCAGGCATCGGACGCTGAGTAGCCGTTGCGACACAGTGCTATGCTGGAATGTAGCCGTTAAAGGAGCATCAGACGCGTCCGATGGTCACGACTCCAGCGTCCGATGCTACGCTGTGAAGTCCATGACTTTCCCCAACGGCTCTATTTGCATGGGGCTCTATAAATAGCCCCATGTCCGGCCAAAAACATAAGGTTGGAGCTCAAGGAAGTGATCATAGTACATAGACACATATTTAGTTGCTCTAGCCACCAAAGTGCTTAGTGAATATACTAAGTGATTAGTGTAGGTGTTTTGCGAAGTGCTTAGGCTAGTTAGACCACCGCTTTGCGCTTGCTCTAGATGTTAGGCCTAGTGTTTAGTGAGGTTTGAACACCTCTTATCTATCGGTGCTTGTGTGCACCGTGGTTGTACATCAGCGGGGCTTGTAGTCTTGCGAGACCACACCAACTGCGTTTGTGGTGTGGCCGCCACCGTGTACCGAAGGGAACAAGGCTCGCGGCGTTTCGGCCGGAAGCTTGATAGTGAAGACGGCGGGGAGCATCAGGGAAAGGCCGTGCCTTGCGAGGCTTAGCCGGAGACCCACTTGCGTGTGGGGAAGGCCCGGGGCTATCCACGGAGTTACCCGACCGGGAGCTTGCCCCTTGAGAGGGATTCCTTGCGAGGGGCTCCAACGAGGACTAGGGGGAAGCTTGTGCGCTTCTCGATACCTCGGTAAAAATACCGAAGTCGTCGACGGGAGTTTTCATCTCTACCTCACTCTTTAGCTTCCGCATTTACATTGCTTCCTTTGTTGTGTGCTTTACTTTTCCTAGCTTAGTTGATAGGCTAGTTGATAGGTTTGGAACATAGGTTGCATATAACTCTTTTTGCGATAGAGATAGCAAACACACCTAGCAAAACCTTAGTTGCACATAGATAATTTTCTTTTTTGCATAGGTTTTTGACTAGGTGATAATTAGATGCCATAGTTTAGAGAAGAAGTTTTTAAATGCCTAATTCACCCCCCTCTTAGGCGTCACGGTCCTTTCAACTGGGCACACCAGCGGTCCTCTTGGTGTGGACTTGTTTGGAATCAGAAAAAGACACGCAAAGAGAAACGTCTTCCACGCAACAAAAGAGAAAAAACCAGACTGATGCATATTTACCGAAACCGAGCCAGTTTAGGACTATAGGTTGGACGAAAGAAATTTTGTGGCAGAAATTTTAAGAAAAAAGAAATTAAAATTTAATCCTTATCTAGTTGATTCTCATGCATTGATTTTTACGTACGCACAACATAGCAAGCATACACGTGCACATGTCCTCAACAAGCACGATTGATGGATGCTCATGCTCCATCACAACACTGGGCACACCGGCGGTCCTCTTGGTGTGGACTTGTTTGGAATCAGAAAAGGACACGCAAACAGAAACGTCTTCCACGCAACAAAAGAGAAAAAAACCAGACAGATGCATATTTACCGAAACCGAGCCAGTTTAGGACTATAGGTTGGACGAAAAAAAATTTGTGGCAGAAATTTTGCCTCTTTATTATTATTATATATATATATTATTAAAAATATATAAAAAAATTAAAAAAAATAAAAAAAATATATATAGGTAGGTATAGATATAGATTATTATTAGGTATAGATATAGAAAAATTGATTAAGGGTGTGTTTGAACCATTTTTTGTTGTTGTTGAAGCCCAATTACTTCTGTAGAGTTCCCATTTATGTTTTGTTGACACAAGTATAGATCATTAGATCACAAGACTATAGGAGCCCTTTTGAGGTCTGTAGTTCTTATACACCGATGTATGGTGTTCATGTCCATAGATGAAAATGAGAGTTCAAATATGTACTACCTACAGTCATAAATGGCCAATGGTAGTGAACAAGTTCAAACTTTTGTCATCATTATCTATTTGAATATTTGGATTAAACTTATGAAAATGATGTCAGATTTGTATTCAAAAGTAGTTTCAGAATATTATGACGTGAAAACTTGAAAATGTTATCCATTTGTACATATTTTGTCACGTAGAGTAGTAGCTGTGAGTGAATACTAATTTGTCTTGACGTCATCTTTTTGTTACGTCAGTATCATGTTTATGTTTTGTGCTAATAATTACTCGTGGCTAATGTGTCTTGGTGACCATGTCGCTATCTGGAGTGTAACATTTATTTTATTTATGACTAGAGAGTAGTTAGTGGAGTCTAGTATATAACGTGTTTGAAATTGATTGCTTCGAGACTGTAAGAGAATGAAGACGAGGGAAGAATGAGAATGAATGCTTGTATTTCATTGAGATACATATGTTTATACATCGGTGGGCGAACCGTCATGCCCGCTCACGCTCCATTTCTATATGTTGCATGAGATCAAAGGATGACAAGTTTGTCACTTCCAATAGTGAGACTACCGTTTGTCAAAACAAAAAAGTGACTACCTGCTATGTCTAAGGTGTGTATCTATCACATTTATCTCTCAATGAGAGTTGGCATAAAACATCACTAAAACTAGTGTGGGTTGCAACTTCCAGAAAAGAAATATTGGAGGCGTAAGTATCGGTCTAGTAAACATCGAGAGAGGGCAAGCGCTAGACATCTGCCTCCTCCGGTCCTTCTCTCCCACTCCCGGTTAGGGATGACAATTATATCCATGGGCGCCTCACATGTTATGGTACGGGTGCAGGTGTAAGATCAAACCTGCAGGTGTCTCGGGTGGAGACCCAGGTGCGGGTATCATATTTTACCCGCGAGTACATGTTTTTCTATTTCCTCTCTAATTAGAGGTCTAGAACTAATGTTTGATGCAATCCTATGTAAAACTTAGAATGATTTGTATGGACTTTGTTATCTATATAATATATACTGAACTAAGTTTATGTTGTTGTGAACTGCTGATTTATTGGTGATGATAAATTGATACCTGTGTTTTATTTCCTCTTAAATTATATTTTTTTTATACAGTAGCTTCTTACTAACACATTGCAAGTGACGACCCATGGGCCACCCACGAGTGCAGGTGTGACATTGCACCCACGAGCCCCCAAATTACTATTGGACGCACGTGCGTTGTGCCATATATAGCAGCGCACGGACGCGTGACGCAAGAAGAACGTGACCGAGTGACTAGCGTGAAGTGTAACAACGTGAGGACTGAGCGACAAGTGTGAGCGGAGGGGGCACATAGACAATATCTACAAAAGTAGATCCATGTTGAATATATTTCGAAACAATTTACTTGATTATAAAGTTTTGTGCTTAGGTGTACAAAGTTTCAAATGTGGTACTAAAAAGTTTTTCAAACTTAATGTAAAGTTTTAAATTACAAAGGTTTATTTTAGGTGTACAAGGTTCCTAGCATGTCAATGGCAAATTTAAAAAAAACTAGTATAAAGTTTCCAAATTTAGGTATATAGTTTTAAAATCTAGCAGTATAAATTTTATATTATTTTCAATATGTTGGTATAAATTTCTAAATTTGAAATATAAAGTTTGAAATTACAAAATTTTAAACCTTGAAAAATAAAGTTCTTAATATACTAGTATAATGTTCTTGAATTTTATAAATAAAATTTAAAATTTTGATACATAGTTTTAAACATGCTAATATGTAATTATAAAATTTTAAAGCTCAAAATACAAAGTTTTAAATGTGTCGGTATAAAGTTTCTCAATTTTAAAAATATATTTGAAATTAAAAGTTTAAATTTTAAAGTATAAAGTGTTAAATGTGGCAGTATAAAGTTCCTAAATTTTAAATATAAAGTTTAAAATTACAAAGTTTAAAATTTTAAAATACAAAATTTTAGATGTATTAATATAAACTTTCTCAATTATAAAAATAAAGTATGTCTTATCATAAAGTTTTTTGACATAGCATTATAAAGTTTTATAATATGATATTTTCAAAGCACAAATTCTGAGTGTAAAATTTTCAACCTAAAAGTACAAAGTGTGTCTGATATATAACTTTTAAACTTAGCAATTTAAAGTTTATAATGTGATAGTTTAAATAGTATAATTTTAGCTGAGTGTAAATGTTTGGAGTTATTAGTACAAAAGTTTATAATGTGATAGATCAAAGTATTGAATCTAGCAGTACAAAGTTTTTCTAATGCAACAGCTTAAAGTTGTTATAAATTTTGAGAACAAAGTTTTATAATATCATAGTGTAAAGTTTCTGAACCTAACTATATAAAGTTATACAAAGTTTAATATTATTATCGTGCAATATTTTTGAACCTAGTTATACAAAGTTTGTAATATCATAGTTCAAAGTTTTTAATTCTAAGTCTAAAGTTTTAAATTAGCTATCAGTACAAAGTTTTATGATATCATAGTTAAAAATTTTAAAATTCTAAGTGTAAAGTTATAATGCTAGCAATATAAAATTTAAAATATTATAGTTCAAAGTTTAAGAATTTCGAGTATAATTTTTTAATATAGCAATATAAAATTTATAATGTCATAGTTTAAAGCTTTGAATCTAACATTACAAAGTTTGTAAGCTCATAATCAAAATTTTCAAATTCAAGAATTAAATTTAATTTTCATGCTATTTTCAATTTGTTTACATACACTAAATATGAAGTTCAACAAAACTTCATTTCTTTTTTAATATATTTTTACTTTGTCTTGTTTTCTTTTAGGGTGCTACAAATAACTATTTTTGGCTATTAAGAAAGAAAGTCAAATGTGTTTTATATTAGTTATTTTTTCCAAAGATATTGTATAAGATGTTCTTTTTTTCTTGAGTTTTTTCCCGATAATTGTCTTTTATTTTTGTTGTATTGTTTGAATTAAAAATATTATATAAAGTATTACAAGACGCAATAAGATATATTATTTTTGAAAATAGTACTTTCGTACCTATATGGATGTTAAATCATCTCTGCCCTTTTATTCTCCCACAAACCCGTAGTCTCGAAAGAGAAAAATATAGCTTGTAGAAATCTAAAATGGCTCCTTTGCCTCGAATCTAGATATGAGAAACTAGACCGTAGAAGCTAAGCGAGCCTTCAGAAGAAATCAGACAGAAGAATAGAGGTAGCAGGAGCATGGGTCCTTACCCACTAAACACACACGCGTTACTACCATTCTAAACGTGCACGCGTCAGCACCGTTTCTAGCACACGCACGTGGAGGAAGAGTCCTGCACCGACATCACTAAACAACGAACGTTCACCAGATTTAAATCTGGCGAACGATCAGACAGCTTCCCCAACTTTCCTTTTTTGGCAAAAAAAATTTCCGCAACTTTCCTTTTTTAGAAAGTTTTCTATTTTCAATAAAAAAATTAACAATTTTTTAAAGCTACAAAGTTATATGTATAACTTATATGTACAACTTATAACTGTCGGTGTTTCGTACCCGGGGGTGTCACACCAACAAGTAATATGATCGCGTGCTTCTCTTCCTGGATGGTGATGCAAGGGGACACAAGGATTTATCCTGGTTCGGGCAAAGAAGGCCCTACGTCCAGCGGGGGGAGATGTTCTTGTATTACTTGCACCTAAGTGCTTGTACAGGGGAGAATACAAGCTCAGTGAGCGTGGACCGGAGTCCGGACTCGTGTCTGTGCGTGGACTCGTGTGTTGTGTTCGTCGTCCCGAATGAGGGCCCTAGCGTCCCCTTTTATAGAGCAAGGGGAGGCCAGGGTTACATGAAAGTATTACAGGTGTCGGGGCGTATGGTGCCCCATACGGAGAAGGGTAGGAACTCTGTCTTGTCGGGGCCACTGGAGCTGATGTGATCGTCGCTGTTGAGGCGTCCTTGGGTCGTGGCTTCCATCCTGGGCGTGGACGTGGGGGCGCGACAAGGCGGGAGCCGTACAGCACCCATCCCGGAATGTACAGTACGCGGCGGGGTCCCTCCGGGTCTTGGGGTACCTGTCCTCCAAGAGCACGAAAGTAGTTAGGGCTCGAAGGGCGCGGAGCCGGCTTCGAGGTGGTGCCACGGGGGCTCGAGGGGCGCGGAGCCGGCCTCGAGGTGTTACAGTGCAGGGCTCGAGGGGCGCGTAGCCGGCCTCGAGGGTTACAGTGCCTGGCTCGAGGGGCGCGTAGCCGGCCTCGAGGGGTTACAGTGCCTGGCATGGCCGAACAGTGCCGCACTGGTGCCCTTTTGCCCATGCTTGTGGTGAAAACGAGACTTGACCTTTACACCGAGTTACTGTGGTACACGCCGTGCACTAGTGGACATGACCGGAGTAGGTGAAGGCATTAAATGCGTGATATGGGCTGGTACGGCTGTCTGTGCAGCTCGAGGTCCGTGTGTTAAGGCCCGAGGTGTGGGGGCGCGCTTGCCCGAGGTCTGGAGGGCTCGAGCGAGACGGAGAGCGATCGTGCTCGCCCGAGGCCTCGCTGGGAGGGCTCGGGCGAGACGGAGACAGAGCGTTCGCCCGAGGCCTGGCTGGGAGGGCTCGGGCGAGACGGAGATAGAGCTTTCGCCCGAGGCCTTGCTAGGAGGGCTCGGGTGAGACGGAGATGGAGCGTTCGCCCGAGGCCTTGCTGGGAGGGCTCGGGCGAGACGGAGATGGAGCGTTCGCCCGAGCCTGGCTGGGAGGGCTCGGGTGAGACGGAGATGGAGCGTTCGCCCGAGGCCTTGCTGGGAGGGCTCGGGCGAGACGGAGATGGAGCGTTCGCCCGAGGCCTGGCTGGGAGGGCTCGGGCGAGACGGAGATGGAGCGTTCGCCCGAGGCCTGGCTGGGAGGGCTCGGGCGAGACGGAGATGGAGCGTTCGCCCGAGGCCTGGCTGGGAGGGCTCGGGCGAGACGGAGACGGAGCGTTCGGGTGTTTGCGTTGATTGGGGGTACCCCCTTTTTTGTACCACCGACAGTAGCCCCCGAGCCCTTGTTTGAGTGCTTGCATTCGAGCAGGGGCTCCAGATTGGGATCTCGATGGATAGCTAACTGGTCTCGAGGGTTTTGTCGATTTGATTCCGTGAGTGTCGTGCGAGCGACACCCGCGGGTGTAGCCCCCGAGGCCATGGGGGAGTGGTTAGAACTCCCTCGTGGGCTTCCCGAAGAATCCTCCGTCGGTTGGGAGCCTTCTGCCCAGTGGGCGCGCCTTTTTAGGCGGATATCGTCAGGGAGCGGAGATCGCGGCGCCGTGTGTACCTGTCAACAGGCTCGAAATGTGGTTTGGTAGTCTCATTAAATGTTTATGGTTACCTTTCCTTTGTCGTGGGAGACTCCGTCCGAGGCTTGGCTCGGAGGGCTTGAGCGAGACGGAGAACGAGCGATCGTTCGAGGTCCGGCCTCGAGGGCTCAGGCGAGATGGGGGTCGAGCTTTCACCCGAGGCCTGAAAATCTCATGCTCATATAAAAAGGAGATTAGTCGCAACTGTCCGAGTTTTTAGACCCTCTTTCGTCGAGGGGTGCCAGGCTGAACCGACTGGCCGGCTCCTCGAGCTGTCCGGCATGCCGATTGCCCTGGCTTGTCATCCCGCGAGTCCTTTCGATCGGATGCGAGGGGGGATGCCTCGTACTACCCCGAGTGGGCGAGTATCGAGGTTCCCGGTGAGCTGGTAACGGGGAATCCAAGTGAGAGCTCGTGCCCCGTTCGTTAGGGGTCGACTGTGGCCCGGAGGCGGTCTCATAAAGCATGGGTGCTCAGTCTGCAGGAGTGCCGGGTCCATTCGATAGGACCCGGTGGCTCGATGCCTCCCTCCGAGGGGATCTCACTGCACGTCGAGCTCCCCGCCTTGGATACACGTGAGGGGCCTCGAGGGCTCGGCCCTCGAGTAATGCCGCGAGTGGCGCCCCTTGGTGTCCCTGACTCGGGTGCTCGAAGCCGGCTGTCGAACCCTTTTCGAGGGCCAGCCTTCGCTGCTTCGAGACTTAGGGCCGGGGCCCGTTTTTACCTTTATGAAGAAGCCTCCGTCGTCTGGGAGTCCTTCTGCCCGTTGGGCACGCCTTTTTAGGCGGATATCGTCAGGGAGTGCGGCGGGCGCGAAGCCGGAGCGACGGTCGTGGCGGGCCCGGGTAGTGGAGCGAATGGAGAGGTAACGCGTGTATCCTGCACCCGGCTCGAGACGCGGTTAGGTGGGCGCATTGAATGCATTCTGTTACCTTTTTACGTCGTGGGAGATCGCGCCCGTCTGGATTTCCCCCTATAAATACCGAAAGAGGGAAAAAGAACCCTTTACTTTGCCTTTGCCTTCGCCGCCGTCGTAGCCTTTACGCGCCCTCTCCTTCGAGCTAGTCGATTGGGGATTTCCGGCCGCCCGTCCGCCGCTCGGATCCGCGCCGCGCCACCGTCATGGCCGCCCAAACACAGATGCTGCCGGCCGAGGACTGGAGCCCGTCGAAGGTGACGCAGAGCGAGATGGACTCGCTGGTGGCCCAGGGGCTTCTGCGCCCCAACCCGGAGGAGGGACCCGCATGGTGGGTTATCCCGTCGGCGGAGCACCGGGAGCCGCACCCGCCGGAGGGGTACGTGGTGAGCTTCACGCGCTACCACCGTATGGGGCTCGGCGTCCCGCCGAGCCGCTTCTTGCGAGGGCTGGCCCACCATTTCGAGGTGGAGCTGCAACACTTCTCCCCCAACTCCATTTCGCACGCCGCCATATTTGCCGCGGTGTGCGAGGGGTACCTGAAGATGGAGCCGCACTGGGAGATGTTCGTCCATCTCTTCCGGGGCGAGCTCTTCATCAAGTCCCTGAAGCCCAGCGGGAGGCGGCCCGTGCGCATGGGCTCCCTTGCCATCACCGCGAGGGCGGGGACCTCGTCGGCCAATGTCCCCCGCGAGTACCTGCTATATAAGCTATCCACCAACCAGGCAGGGTGGGACGACCATTGGTTCTATCTTCGGAACGAAGGTGGCCTCCTTCCGCAGTACACCGGCAGGGTCCTTACTCGACGCCCGGAGAAGTGGACCTGGGGCGTCGCGGCGGACAGGCAACGCCACCTGGCCCCGTTGATGGAGATGATGAAGACGCTGGTGGATGAGAAGAAGTTGACCGTGCAAGCGGTCATTTGGGCGTTCCACCAGCAAAGAGTTCTTCCGCTGGCGGACCGCCCCCTTCTTATGCACGAGATGGGCCCGCAGGCTCAGCTCGAGGCGCTCAATCGTTCGAGGATGGCCGAAGAGAGGCTGTCCCGGAACGAGGGCGTCTCCCGGGTGTCGATTACGATCCAGGGGCCGTTCGTCCCTGAACTCTCCCACCTGGTTGCGATGGCACCCGACGAGGGGTGTCTCGACCTGGTAAGCCTCCCTCGAGTCGAGCTGTCTCGAGCCTCCTCCCCCTTCTTCCTCCTTTGATCCGTTTGCATCCGTCTTGTGGTTTGTCTCATCACGCTTCTCCTTTCTTCTGGGGGCATTTACTTGTCGCGCGTCGAGGCCCCCGGTGAGGGAAGACGCCGCGGATGCTCAGGTGAGGCACCTCTCTGCTCAAAAGGACAAGGAGAGCAAGGATGCAAAAAAGAAGAAAGAGAAAGATAAAAACTTGCGTCGCTTAGCTCGGGAGCAGAGACTGGCGAAGGCCCGTCGTAACCGTCAGCCTGGGGACGGGTCCCCCGAGCTAAGCTCCTCGAGCTCGGAGGAGGAGAGTAGTGACGAGGAGGAGGACGACGACGAGGGGATGGATGCGCGCTTGATGCGCGCGGGGCTCGTCGATGACAGGGCTGACCGCTCCTCTGTGCAGGAGGGTACACTGGAGGTCCCACCGACAAAAGGGGCACGCGGGGCGCAGCCGCGGAAGGCGGCGCCGATCCCTGCCTCGTCGGGGGCCCGAGGTCCGTCGAGCTCCGCGCCGGACGCGCCCCCGGTCGTAAGGAAGCCCCGGACCCGGAGCGCCTCGGCCACAGCGTCAACGGAGGCCGCCCCCGCGTCAGCCCAGACGGGGGGTCTCGAGAGGGGTCGGGCCTCGAGAGGCGGCCGACAGGTCGAGAAGGGTTCCGGGCCCGACCCCCGCGAGCCGTCAAGGGCGCCGTTGAGCCCGCGGAGGAATGGGCGCCAAGAAGAGGCGTCGAGCCCGCGCCATCATGAGCGTCGGGGAGGGAGCCCCCGAGCATCTCGTGACCAGGGGCGCGAGCGTCCCCGGAGTCCATCGCCGCACCGCCGCCGGGACGCGGAGGCGGACGCGGGAGGGCGCGACCACCAGCGCGGGCGCCGGAGCAGGTCCCGGAGCCCGCGCCGGGGCGAGCGCTACGACGTCAGCACGAGGGTGGTGCGGTCGCCCTCCCGTGATGTGGGGCGGAAGGAGAGCTCTCCCTCGAGGTCGAGCCATGGGAGGCGTCGGGAGCCCTCCCCCCATCCCAGCCCTGCGGAGACGGCCCAGGCGCAGGGCTCGAGCCGTGGGGTGGGCTCGAAGCCCCCGAGTGGGTCCGGCGACTCCGGGAAGAAGCCCAGCCGCCGCTTCGGGTGAGTAGTTTCCTTGGGTCTCGTCGGTAGTGAGGCTTCACCTCTTTGCTTTTAATGACGCGTGCCATCTCCATTTTCTCAGGGGGAAGCGCTCCTACCAGGAGGTGGACCTCGCTTCGTCCAAGCGGGCCAAGGCCTCGAGCCCCGTCGAGGCACAGGCACCTCGAGGTATGGCACCTTCCTCCGCTAGAGAGGCCGCTTGGCTGGAGAAGGCCCGAGCTGCCATGGCTCGAGGGGGCCGGATGATCGTCGCAAATTTTGGTGAGGCCGTCGCCATCGACCATAGGGGTCGAGGTACTCTTCCTGGTTCTGACCTCTCCGTCATTTCGTTTTGCAGGGGCCTCAGCTCATGGCATCGAGCCTGCCACCGCCGTATCTGCCGAAGTGCTGCCTCCTCCCCCTCCTCCTCCTCCTGCGATGGTGCCAACTGGGAGCGCCATCCTTCCCCTCACCACGGCGGCTGTTCCGGGGGAAGCGCCTGGGGCGAGCACGGCCCCACCGGCGTCTGGGGCGGAGGAGACTGCGCCCCTTGTGGCTCCAACCAGCATGGGCCGGGCTGCGGAGGAGGGAAGGGGGGGAGAGGCGTCGGCGGAGAAGGAGCCAACGGTGGAGGACCTCCTGAACGAGCTGGAGCAGGGGCCGCTCCTCGCCGCGGGCTCGATGACGGTGGAGGCGCCCGTCGTGCCGGCCAGCGCCGACAAGGCGCCGGAGGGCCCGGCCAGGGAAGAGGGCCTGGGGTCGAGCCTTCCCTCGACCGATCCGCAACAGGAAGCGCCGGCGGAGGGACGGAGGGAGTCGGGGCCCGTGCCGTCGGGCGGCGGGTCGCTGTCGGGGCAGCTCGAGGCGGAGGAGGATCTGCCCGACATCGAGCTCGACCGACCGATATGGCCGTTTCCCGTCCCGCTGAGCCCGCCCCTTGCCGTGGTTCTCGTCGAGCAGCCGGCCCAGCGGGGGGCACCGCGCGAGGTGCGGTCCATCTTCCGGGAGGTGGCCGCGCTTATGGCGGAGGCGGAGCGGTCCTGCTCCGAGGAGGCGGGCCGATCCGCACAGGTGTCAGCCGCCTTCGAGCGGGCCGAGGCGGAGCTTCGAGATCTCCGCGCGGAGCTGAGCCGGAACGCCCAGATGGCGAGCCGGCTTAACGAGGCGGAGGCGGAGGTCCGGGTGGCTCGAGGCGAGGTCGCCCGATCCAGGGAGGAGGCCGCCGCCGTTCTCGAAGCGTCGAGGAAGGAGGCCGCGGACGCCCGAAGCGAGGCCACCTCTGCCCGGGCTGAAGCCGAGGCGGCGAAGCAGGAGGCTACTGACGCCCGTGGCGAGGCCGCCGCCGCCCGAACCGCAGCGGAGGCGGCGAGAAAAGAGGCCGAAGACGCCATGAGTGGCGCCGCCACCGCCCGAGCTGCCGAGGGGGCGGCGCGGCAGGAGGTGATCCGCAAGGATCTGGCCCTGGTGGAGGCGGGCCGGCTGATCGAGGACCTTAGGTCCGAGAAGCTCCTCACGCTGGCCGAGAAGCGCAGGCTGGAGCAGCGTGCTGAGGGCCTGACCAGCGACCTCGCCGCACTGGGGCAGCACTGCGACGGTGAGGCTTACACCTTGTTTTTGTTTGGTTCTCGAAGTTCTTTGTTGCGCCGCAGGCTCACTCTTCCTTGTTTGTTGCGCAGGGGTCGAGAAGACGGTCGAGGAGCTCCGTGAGACAAACCAGGCTCTCTTGGACCAGCTCCAAGACGAGACGATGGTGGCAGAGCGGGCTCGCTCTTCTCTCGATCGGCTCGGCCCCATGTGGGGTGCTCCTCCTGTTGCCGCGGCAGAAGGTGCAATGGCTCGGGGCGATGCCTTGGTCGACGCCTTGTGCTTCTTCGACGCAGCCGCACGGGACCGTGTCCGGCAAGCTCTCCATCACGGCGTCAAGCAGACACTCGCGGTTGTTCGCTCCGGTTTCCGCTTCCCGGTCCATGATGTCGCGAATGGCTTCATCGAGATCGAGGGGAAGGATGAGGAGTGGAACAACCGCCGAGTTGACAAAATTTTGGAGAAGATGGAGAGGCCGGGGACGTCGCTGGCGAAGATCTTCGAGGAGGACGTGCTGCCTCCTGACGCCAGCAACGGTGTCGGGAGCCCTCCTCCTTCGAGCTCGGGCGTCGAGGTCGAGCCTGCCATCGTGGACCTCGGGGAGGAGTACCGCACCGACGAGGACTGAGGCCTGCGTGCCAAATTTGGGCGTCGAGGCCCTTGTAAGAATTCTGTGAAATAAATGAGGGTACGTCGAGACCCGAATGTATATGTGATTTGTTTATGGAAAGAGTTGTTTTCTTTTCAAATGCGTTTGACCGCTTCTCTTTGTTGCGAGCTCGAGTTTCTGCTAACTTAGTCTGTGCTCCTTCGATACGTCGCGAGCCCCTCGAGGGGAGGCGTAGGTAGGGCACCGTAGCCCGGGGGCGTAGGCGGCCGTCTACGTCGACGTCCCCCGACTTTGGAGGCTCGAGGTACTTTAAGATTTAGACGTCGCTAGTTCATTCGAGGCGCGAGTCGAGACGGGGGTCAAATTTTTTGAAAAGAAAACACGCGTTTTTTCCGGAGTCTGGGGGGCGTTTACCCCCTTGTCAGCCCCCGAGGGAGGCTCGACCCTGAGCTAGGCAGGGTCGAGGCTACCTTGAGTTGCTAAGTAACATGAAAGATGGAGCACGAGTTGGCCCATTCATATTCAACGTGTTTGTACAAAGCAATAAAATGAACAAGGCCTCGAGGCCCTTAAGGGTAGAAGCGACGTAGCTGAGATATGTTCCACGCGTTCGCCAGAATCCTGCCTTGGTCGTCGTAGAGCTTGTATGTGCCTGGCTTGAGCACTTCGGCCACGGTGTATGGGCCTTCCCACGGAGGGGTGAGCTTATGGCGCCCTCGATTATCTTGCAGCCGTCGAAGCACGAGGTCCCCCACCGCCAGGTCCCTTCTGCGCACGTGCTTGTCGTGGTAGCATCGAAGTGTTTGCTGGTAGCGTGCAGAGTTGATGAGCGCCACGTCTCGGGCCTCCTCGAGCTGGTCCTTGGCGTTGGCGAGCCTTTCGTCGTTGGTTTGCTCGTTGTAGGCTCGAAGTCGAGGTGAGCCGTACTGGAGGACCGTAGGTAAGACGGCCTCGGCGCCGTAGGTTAGGAAAAACGGAGTGAACCCGGTGGCTCGACTCGGCGTAGTCCTGAGGCCCCACAGCACCGAGGGGAGTTCTGTAGCCCACCCCTTTCCGAAATTTTTGAGGGTCTTGAACAGCCTTGGCTTCAGCCCATGGAGTATCATGCCGTTGGCGCGCTCGACCTGCCCGTTGCATTGGGGATAGGCGACCGAGGCCCAGGTTACGCGAATGTTGTTGTCATCGCAAAAGTTGGTGAACTTTTTGCCCGTGAATTGGGTGCCATTGTCGGTGATGATGACATTAGGCACCCCGAACCGGTACATGATGTTGGCGATGAACTCGACAGCCTTCTCGGAGGTGGGGTCTCCTATTGGCTTAGCTTCGATCCACTTGGTGAACTTGTCGACGGCCACGAGCATGTGTGTGTACCCTCCACTTGTCCTTTTGAGGGGACCCACGAGGTCGAGCCCCCAAACGGCAAATGGCCAAGTGATTGGGATCATTTGCAGGGCATGTGCGGGCTGGTGCGTTCGCTTGGCGTAGAATTGACACCCATGGCATGCTTGGACCAAACGCTTGGCATCCCCAATGGCGGTCGGCCAATAGAAGCCTTGTCGGAAGGCGTTGCCAACCAGGGCCCTCGGCGCTGCGTGGTGGCCGCAAGCCCCCGAGTGCATATCGTCGAGGAGCTTGCGCCCTTCCTCGAGTGGGATGCAGTGTTGAAGGATTCCAGACGGACTTCGTCGGTATAGCTCCCGTTCGTCGCCGTAGATGACGTAGGTCTTGGCCCTTCGAGCGATGCGTCGGGCCTCCGTCTTGTCTTCTGGTAGCTCGCCTCGCGTCAGGTAGTCGAGGTAGGGCGCCCGCCAGTCGAGGGGCCGTGATGACGAAGGGGCGTGTGCGTCGACCTGCATCGCCTCTGTGGACGTCGAGGGGTCCTTCTCGAGGGGTGGTGTTGAGAGTCGAGCCCCCGTGTCTTGCTCGAGGGGTGGCGTCGAGGGGCCAGCCCCCGGGTTGATTTCGACGGATGGCTCGAAGACGTCCCTCGAGAAGACGTCTGGCGGTACCGTGCCGCGCGTGGACGCCAACTTTGCCAGCTCGTCTGCGGCCTCGTTGTATTTCCGAGCTATGTGGTTGAGCTCGAGGCCGTAAAACTTGTCTTCCAGCTTGCGTACCTCCCCGCAGTATGCCTCCATCTTGGGGTCGATGCAGCTTGAAGCCTTCATAACCTGGTTGACGACGAGCTGCGAGTCTCCTCGGGCGTCGAGGCGTCGGACCCCGAGCTCGAGGGCGATGCGCAGCCCATTGACGAGGGCCTCGTACTCGGCGACGTTGTTGGAGGCGGGGAAGTGCAAGCGTAGCAGGTAGCGCATGTGTACTCCGAGGGGCGAGATGAAGAGCAGGCCTGCTCCTGCCCCCGTCTTCGTGAGGGATCCATCGAAGTACATGGTCCAGAGCTCGGCTTGAATCTGCGCCGGCGGGAGCTGAGTGTCGGTCCATTCAGCAACGAAGTCCGCCAACGCCTGCGACTTGATGGCCTTTCGCGGGGCATAGGTGATGGTCTCCCCCATTAGTTCGGCGGACCACTTGGCGATGCGCCCCGTGGCCTCCCGATTGTTGACGATCTCTCCGAGGGGGAAGGACGACACCACCGTCACGGGATGAGCGAGGAAGTAGTGTTGGAGCTTGCGCCTTGTGATGATGATGCCGTAGAGCAGCTTTTGGATGTGCGGGTACCAGACCTTGGCCTCGGAGAGTACCTCACTGGTGAAGTATACCGGTCGCTGGACCGGCAATGTATGACCCTCCTCGTGCCTCTCGACGACTATGACCGCGCTAACCACCTGGGTGGTTGCGGCCACGTAGAGGAGGAGGGGCTCGGGGGAACCGTCACTTTCGGCTGGTCGCGGGGGCACGAGAATTGGTGCAGAAGTCAGCAGCCCCTTCAACTTGGTTAAGGCCTCCTCCGCTTCGGCGGTCCACGCAAAGTGTTCCGTCTTTTTTAGCAGGCGGTAGAGGGGTAGCGCCTTTTCCCCTAGCCTCGAGATGAATCTGCTGAGAGCGGCTAGGCAGCCTGTTACTTTCTGCACACCCTTGAGGTCACGAATCGGGCCCATCCTTGTGACTGCTGAGATTTTTTCAGGGTTTGCCTCGATCCCCCGTTGTGAGACGATGTAGCCAAGTAGCATGCCTCGAGGCACACCAAAGACACACTTCTCGGGGTTGAGCTTCACATTCTTGGCCCGGAGGCACTGGCGAGCCAACACCCGCGGGTGTGGTCTCGAGGCGGCCGGTTGTCGACGATCCGTTCGCGGACTGGCCTAGCTCGAGAGGCGTCCGGCTGGTGGACGGATGCCTCGCGAGCGTCGTGGGGCGTGTCCGCCGGTTTCCCCGAGGCTGCTCCGCGTCGGCGTGACGCCGAGCTCTCGGCCTGCTGCACCGCGGCTGTCTCGAGGAGGTTTTTCATTTCTCCGAGCATGCGCCTGGCATCGGGGTTGGAGACGGCGGGCAGGTCGCGGAGCATCATAGCCGCCGCCACCACGTTCTGGCCGGCTCGCGGGAAACATGCTTCAGGGCGTGCTGGTGCCCCGTCCTCGAGGATCCGCCGGTGGACCTCTCGAGCCCGGCCTCGAGCTCCGGCTCCTCGTGGCTGGGGCGGTTCCTGCATCAAGGTTTGCCGGAGCTGCAGCAGGTGTCGCCGTTCCTCCTCGGCTTTGGTGATTGCCTCTTGCACTTGTGCGAGTTGTGCCGCCCGGCCATCGTCGTGCTTAGGCGGTACAGCCGGCGCTCGAGGTTCGTCCCTTCCCAGAACGCGTGATCCGCCTGCCGCGGCCACGTCGCTAGGTCCCTCTAGGTCGAGAGCCGGCCTGTCGTCGTCGCCTTCGTCCTCGGTATCGCATACGACTCCCTCGAGTTGGAAGCACTCCCTGGTGGGGTCCCAGAGGTCGGGGTCGTGGTAGTCGTATTCGTCGGAGTCGGAGCTGTTGATAGCACGCCGCCTTGGCCGATGCTGGGACCGCAGCTCGCGGTACCATTCTCCGACGGTGGCTCGCCGAGGTGGCTCGAGGGGTCGCAAGAAGTCGCGGTTGACGCACGCGGGGTGGACGATTTCTAGGCTGGCCATGGCCTGCAGCAGCGCGCCCGAACGCTGCTCCCGGTCCGCCACCGTCTGGTCCTGATGGTGCTCGTCGAGGCGGTGGGCGTACATTGCCGCAGAGTTGTCGGGGCCGACCGGGAACCGCTGGCGTCGAGCGCGGCGCGACCCGTGCGGGAGGAGGCTGAGCGGCGTCGACGGCGCACGGCTTGGAGGCCTCTGGCCTGGCTCCTGGTCCGTACGCATGACGAATGCGAAGTCGCTAGACGGGCGTGAGCGCGCCCTGGAGGTCTCCGGCCGCGTGCCGGGCGGGTTTCCCCTTGGGGTCCCTGCACCGGCTACGGGGGCGTAGGTGTTTGCCGCGGGCACCGCCTGCGCCCGACGACGATGGTGACGATGGCGCCGCTCGCGACGTGGCGACGTGTGGTGGTGCGGGCGACGCGTCACGCCCCCTGCGCGGGGTGGCGTGACACGCACTCCGCCCGGGCCCTCCGTGGAGAGCAGAGTCAGCTCGTTGCCGTTGCCTGTGGCCAGGAACTCGAGGCTCCCGAACCAGACGACGGCACCAGCCGAGAACGGAAGAGGGGATGAAGCCATCTAGGAGTCAACGAGAAATCGGCTCGGGCACGCGAAGCCCCCTACCTGGCGCGCCAACTGTCGGTGTTTCGTACCCGGGGGTGTCACACCAACAAGTAATATGATCGCGTGCTTCTCTTCCTGGATGGTGATGCAAGGGGACACAAGGATTTATCCTGGTTCGGGCAAAGAAGGCCCTACGTCCAGCGGGGGGAGATGTTCTTGTATTACTTGCACCTAAGTGCTTGTACAGGGGAGAATACAAGCTCAGTGAGCGTGGACCGGAGTCCGGACTCGTGTCTGTGCGTGGACTCGTGTGTTGTGTTCGTCGTCCCGAATGAGGGCCCTAGCGTCCTCTTTTATAGAGCAAGGGGAGGCCAGGGTTACATGAAAGTATTACAGGTGTCGGGGCGTATGGTGCCCCATACGGAGAAGGGTAGGAACTCTGTCTTGTCGGGGCCACTGGAGCTGATGTGATCGTCGCTGTTGAGGCGTCCTTGGGTCGTGGCTTCCATCCTGGGCGTGGACGTGGGGGCGCGACAAGGCGGGAGCCGTACAGCACCCATCCCGGAATGTACAGTACGCGGCGGGGTCCCTCCGGGTCTTGGGGTACCTGTCCTCCAAGAGCACGAAAGTAGTTAGGGCTCGAAGGGCGCGGAGCCGGCTTCGAGGTGGTGCCACGGGGGCTCGAGGGGCGCGGAGCCGGCCTCGAGGTGTTACAGTGCAGGGCTCGAGGGGCGCGTAGTCGGCTTCGAGGGGTTACAGTGCCTGGCTCGAGGGGCGCGTAGCCGGCCTCGAGGGGTTACAGTGCCTGGCATGGCCGAACAGTGCCGCACTGGTGCCCTTTTGCCCATGCTTGTGGTGAAAACGAGACTTGACCTTTACACCGAGTTACTGTGGTACACGCCGTGCACTAGTGGACATGACCGGAGTAGGTGAAGGCATTAAATGCGTGATATGGGCTGGTACGGCTGTCTGTGCAGCTCGAGGTCCGTGTGTTAAGGCCCGAGGTGTGGGGGCGCGCTTGCTCGAGGTCTGGAGGGCTCGAGCGAGACGGAGAGCGATCGTGCTCGCCCGAGGCCTCGCTGGGAGGGCTCGGGCGAGACGGAGACAGAGCGTTCGCCCGAGGCCTGGCTGGGAGGGCTCGGGCGAGACGGAGATAGAGCTTTCGCCCGAGGCCTTGCTGGGAGGGCTCGGGTGAGACGGAGATGGAGCGTTCGCCCGAGGCCTTGCTGGGAGGGCTCGGGCGAGACGGAGATGGAGTGTTCGCCCGAGGCCTGGCTGGGAGGGCTCGGGTGAGACGGAGATGGAGCGTTCGCCCGAGGCCTTGCTGGGAGGGCTCGGGCGAGACGGAGATGGAGCGTTCGCCCGAGGCCTGGCTGGGAGGGCTCGGGCGAGACGGAGATGGAGCGTTCGCCCGAGGCCTGGCTGGGAGGGCTCGGGCGAGACGGAGATGGAGCGTTCGCCCGAGGCCTGGCTGGGAGGGCTCGGGCGAGACGGAGACGGAGCGTTCGGGTGTTTGCGTTGATTGGGGGTACCCTTTTTTGTACCACCGACAATAACGATAAGTTATATAAAAAATATAAAAACACAAGAGTTATGAAACATAACTTATTTACAAAAAGTTATTAAACACAAAGAAACGAATAATTTATAACTTATACCAAAACTTGCAAACATAAAAGTTATTAACACACAAAGAAACAAATTGTTATAACTTATATCAAAACTTAGAAACACAAAAATTATGAAAACATAACTTATGTACAAAAGTTTATCAAAACACAACTTGTGTACATAAATTAGTTCATATAACTTTACATAATTTAATCAATACAACTTGTGTTACATATACAACTTATAAACTTGTCCAACGAAGTTTTGATAAAACTTGTGCTAATAAGTTCACCTCCGCAAAATGTTATATTAAAAATTATGGTAGTATAAAATTTTTGTGTAGAACTTAGTAATTTTTTTAAAAAAGAAAAGATATGTTTATAATTTGCTTATATAACTCAGATATATAACTTATAAATGACTTAGATATAAAGTTGTACATATAAGTTCTCAAGAATTTAGACGTACAAATTAATATCATATTATATTAGTAGAAAAACAAAAAATATATACAAAATAATTTATATAAAAATAAAAAGGTAAAATAAAAAATAAAAAAGAAAAGAAAAATAAGTAGAGAAAAAAGCAAGAAGAGACATGTGCACGTGGTCTTTTCTCAATAATATCTGCTTCTGTATATCACAAAAGACAAAATATTTGAGAACCTTAGATCCGTCCGGTACCGAAAAAGAAAGAGAAGTAGGATACAAAAGGAAAGAAGAGCGTGCAGTTAGAGCGTTCGCTGGAACGAAGAGCAGTGACGTTCGTCGTAATGGAATCGGGGTGCCGCACGAGTCTAAATGGGGACTAACGTAGCCAAAGGTTACAAAAGACGCTAAGTGCCCTCTAGCGGCGATCCTCTATTGGCTAGACGAGCCTATGTTACATATTTGATGTTGTTTAGTATCTTAAACATTTGTTTTAAATTTATATTTTTTGAGATTTAAATTTTTGATTTTTTAAAACAATCTTGAATGGAGACACATCCTAGACCAGAGTTAGTGTTTGACAAGATTTAAACGTAATTAAAATTATTTTTAATTTAAGTTCATTCGAAATATCTATAAAAAACCTAAAATCCTACGTATACTCACAACTGAGTACTCACTCCGTCCTATTGAAAGTATGGTTAGAAAACTGTGTCCCCTCGCATTCACGCTTCCCGGGCGTATATGATACGGTGACAGAGAGATGTTATTGCTAGTAGTAGGTCGCAAGTTTGAGTCCTGAGAATGACCCAATCTTGACACTGGCCAGCTTCATAAATAATGATTAACAATGATGGTCGGTTAAAGGCGGACAATTGTGAAAATAAAACTATTTTGCAGTAGTGTATATGATCCAAGGTCCTAGATATTATGTTTCTACAGTAAACAGAAAAATATATGATACAACAGGAATGGTGTAACATCCGTGTATTTTACATGTCATACAATTCAGCAAATTTCAAATTATATATTTTTAAATAAACTAAAGATTGTTTTCTTGCATTAATTGCAAATACCACTTTTGGAAAACATGCATAAAAACATCACTACATGCATTTGAAGTGTTTTTTTAAATAGGGTAAATCATTATTGGTTTAAGATTTCATTTTGAGTTCATTTGCCTTTTGAGATTAAAAGCATATTGAAAAATTCATCAAATTATTTGTTTGCACTTTCAGGACTTTCGGTAAAATATCTGTGAACCGGAACCAATTTCAAATTTCTGTTTGACTTTACAACCTCCATTTTGGCACAGTTCCTCTCGGTAGGTTAAATGGGGGGCTACAAGCTATAATAAGGCTATGAGCATCTTGGATGTGCTGGATCCTCATTGCCTATATGGCACATCCTAAAACTATTGGAGATAGGAGATATAGAAGGCACGCACTAGCTGGTGGTGCCTGCACCTACCGGGTCCTTTGGACCAACCGTTCCGGAGTGATCTCAGTGCATGTTATGTTTCAGATAGTGTGTCACAACAGTGTCCGTCTTTATCAATGTCGTTATATTTGCCCTCGCTCGACGGCTGGATATTTTTTAAAATAAAATATATTAGTTATGATTTTGGTATTTGACATTAGTTATACCTTTGTAATATTTGGACTTATTTTATCACTGCATAAAATTTTATAAAATTGCGACAAACAAAACAACACCACAGCTGTAGAGGAACTTACGAGCACAACTCATTTAGACATATCTTTACGTAGGCCAAATTTTGGCGACAAAGTACCCGCTTAGAACCATTTAGTAGCAAAATGTTTCCATATTTAGTTGCGGAACAAGTTTTGCATGTTGAATACATGATCTCACTATTATAGATGTCATTTTCAGAAGTGGTCAGATATGATATTTAGAGACCGCTGTCTAGCAAATAAAATGTTGGCGGGTCTGCAATCAATCCTTGAAACCAATTTTTAGGAGTGGTAGAAAAGACCAAACACTCCTAGAAATAAAATTTTAGAAATTGAAAATCGCTCATAAAAATATAAATTTTAAAGTATTGGGACAAGCCAACTATAGCCAAGTACAACTGCCTCTATTTCTAGATGCACTTCAACCACCTTTTCCTAAAAATAGTGGACATTTCTATCCCAGAAATCGATGTGCATTTGGAATCATTTTTAGGAGTAATGTGTGATAAAATTGCATATTAAAAAAGTAAAGTGATACTAAAAATCATTTCTATAGTAGTATCGACGTATTACAAAGGCTATCATAAATATTGAATTCATCATTGACCTAGTGGTATGACAAGATCGTTCTTAGGTAGACCAGGTGATTAGGCCAAGCCATTGTCGATTGGCTGCTCTTTAGCCTAACCCTAACCTACCCAGTTGTCTACGTACCTATCCCTAGCACTACATCTATTTAGCCTTCATCCATTGTAAGATAGTACTTCAGTTTTACAACACATTCTTTCACACATTAGTTCACTAGCATGTACTACGAGTATATAAAAAAAGTGAAATGGAAGCCTCAAATTTTTTAATACAATAAGTGTATAAAAATAAATAGTGGATCAAAATTGACATAAATTTTAACTCAGCTCAATAACACATTATTCTAAGCCACATTCAAGAAAATAAGCATCAATTTTAGTAACATTGTTTTAAAACAAGTTCATGGTAGACAAGTTCTCCGCAATTATTTCTTTTAGGGCCCGTTTGGATACTTGGAATTGAATTCATTTTAAGAATCATAATTTAGACATATATTAATTAAGCTAATATGATTATATATGGATTATATTTATATATTATTATTGCTTATACAAGAGAGATACTCATGTGTTGCATTTCTACCGTAAGGGAGTGAGTTGAAGATAGTGTTATAAGTTGCAAAGTAGAAATATAGTAACAATCAATTTCTCTCTCACACCCTATGAATTTGAGATAACTTTATATGCATGTGAACCCTTTGAAAAATGGTGGAATATCAAATTTCAAGGCAACTAGCCTAGTTTATTGAGTGAATTCCAATTCCTCTAAAATGAAGGGATCCAAACGAGCCCTTATAGTTTTTTTTTTGCACGGGTAATATATTCTTGTACAGATGCAGCAATATATAACCAAGCTGATTGACATTTACTGTCACATACAACTATGAATCCATTTCATTTGTTTCATCTGATAAGTGTACATCTCGAAATCAAGTACCAAAGCAATAGTATTGGTCATTCTACAACCAAGAATTACCAGAGTGTACCTCCGTATATAAACTTGTGCGATTCTAAGTTTTATGTCCACTTGGACTTCATGTTTTTAAATAAGAGGTGAACACCGGTACATCACCTTCGCAAGTCAAAACCAACCGCTTTCATGAATAAAAAACAACCCAATCATTTTCACATGTCCACACCTCCCACTACTATAACAGTGTTACGAACACTGAACCAACCTCATCTCTAGTCATTGATTGTCCAACTATTCGAAGTTCAAAGGTGAACAAAGGCAAACAATTTAAATAGTCCATGCTCTGTGCATAAACATATAGCACGATCAACATATCAACATATCACATTTGCCAGGTGTAAGCGACATTGTCCTCACACAACTATAATTTATCATCGATTCCGTTTCAGTAATCAAGGGACATCCTTTTCAGTAACCAAGAGAGCACACCGTTTCATCAGTACCATCCAAACATGAGAAAAAAAATATTTACCTGAACAAACCGAAGCACTGTACTGACTTATGAGCCAGGAATAAGCCGAAACAACTGATTTACTGTGAGAGATAAATACCGTTCCATGACTGATTCGTATGGATTAAAGCCGGCTTGTAGCTCAAGCGAACAGAGGATCCCGAGGCAGGTGAATCCTACGATAATGTAACTCTGCCAATGCAGCCATTTACAAACAAATGGCACATCATAGCACCACGTCGGCATTAAATGCCCTTCACCTTCACTTCATTCTCATGTGCAGTAACAATCACCATTAATTACCAGAAGATCATTATGTAAATCACCAAAAGATCATTATGTGGGATTAAATAGCAATTTGACTATTTGTGCAAATCACCAGAAGATTATTATGTTTCTTCTTAAAATGAACCATTCATTAAAATGGTCCTAAGGACCAAATAGGAAAATACACAAAGCTCCTCAATTGTAATATTTCAAGGAAGTATGAACTTTTGGGAGCAAAGTGTCAACAATATATCAGTATGGTCCTTGACAATGACAATATGTGGTACATTTCAGCAACATACTTAAGTCTAGCATAATATTAGAAATACAAATCAGAAGGTGATATTATCAATAAGCATTACAACCTTTAAAGAAAAGTCTTCTGATTCCAAATGATAACTATTGAAGGCCCAAGAACAAATATGATCCATGAATAGGAGAAAAAAATGCTCTATAAACGTTTTTTAAGAACAAACCTGAAGCTAAAGGTACGACTGTGATAGCTGCTATGAGAACACATGGGCGATTGAGACACTTGGTTGACAAGATCCCATATGACATGGTTGATAAATGTCCATGTGTGAATGATGAATGATTGACACTTGTGAGGAAGGTTTGAGGCTTTTCTCGGTTGAGTCTTTATTTCATATGCGCTTAATGTCTATGACTAACTGGTGGCGTTGAGTTGTGGTGTGTTACCTGTGTAGGTGTGCATGTGCAACATGTGTCTCTTGGCTGTGTTGATGTGCAGGTGCGGAGCTCGGAGACAGTGATCGATGGTGAGGTGAAGGTCAAGTAGAGACGGGCCGTGCCGATGGACCGGGAGCGGTGAAGGGCGGACGTGAGGCTTGGACCGACGAACCGGAAAGCCGGAGGATCAGCTGCGGTAGCTGGCACTTGGCTTCGACAAGCAAGAGCACATGGGGATGTGCGATGGCATCGACCGAGTCGGGAGGAAGACGATGACGTCGTGACACTTGGCGGGAGGTCGGACACGGTCTTGCGTGCGGCGCAAGTGCCGTTGGCCAAGTCAAAGAGGAAGGCGAAGACGTTCTGCCCGGCGGGAGGCTGGACATGCATCAGCATCAGTGCCGGTGGTCGGGGTGTGCGAACCACACTCCGTCTACGGCGCGACTTCTATAGCTGAGCCTCAAAAAGCTACCCACCACGGTTTTCGAGTTTGGCCTCAAAACTCAGGGTGGACGATTTCCAGGTTTGGGTCTCAAAACCTGGGCTGGCGGGTTTACTGGTTTGGGCCACAAAACCGGGCGGAGGTTCCTATACGGAACGGTCGACGCGTGGTGGCACCGAGAGACTTGCGTCGTGGCGAAGCTATCGGTCAGAAGGCGCGGTGGTCGACGGGACAACACGTGGCGGCATCCTGGAGCATGCGTTGAGGCGAAGCGAAGGATGAGAAGGCGCGTGGCCGTTGGATGAAAACTGCCAGAGTTGGACATTTTTACGCCTAGGGGGTATTTGGGGTAAGTACTTCATGTGAGGGAGTTTTTGTCTTTGAACGTGCGCCTATATATATGTGAAGGGGTTGTTTGGGACAACCATCCTTGGAGGTGTTGCCATTCTCATTTTGTCTTTGTGAAGAGAGGCTAGGGTTAGAGGAGAGAGGGCTCTTGTTCTTGAGCTTTTTGTCATCCGAGCTTTGTTGTTGCGAGGAGTGGCTTGTAACCCGACACCATGTGCTATACAATCCTTCATCTAGTTGAAATCTAAGGATCAATTTCGTGCTCCTCTTTGTTGGCTGAATTTTGGATTGAATTTGCGTTTTGTTCTTCGCGTTTCTCTCTTTTCCCCACGTTCTTCCCGTCGCTCGATCTCTCTCTACGTTGTCTCGTTTTTGAATCTGTTTGATCCTACTTGTTCTTTATTATGAGGAGATCATTTTCACCAAAGGAATTTAATTCTAACCTCACGAACAAGTAGATCGGGCCGATTTAAGTTTCTTGGTGACTTTTCGTTCTTGCACCAATCTCTTTGGTTTTCCGGAGTTTGAGTTTGTTTGAGCGGATGATTTCCTAGGATTAGTCTTCCAACTACCTAGTGATCATCTTCTCCAAGTTTGGGAACGAGTGATTTCGATTTGGTTTGGATTTGGAGAGGAGGCGAATTTTCTCGCCCTCACTGGCTCAATCGAACACGAGGCCGGTCCACGAACGGGCCTCAGCGGCTCAGTCTGCGTCACCCTCGAGGAGTTCCTTCTCGAGACAGGACTGATCCTTTCAGAGCACCCCTCGAGCACTTTTCAAGCACCCCTCGAGTGGCACCCCTCGAGCACTTTTCAGGCACCCCTCGAGAGGCACCCCTCGAGCACTTTTCAGGCACCCCTCGAGAGGCACCCCTCGAGCACTTTTCAAGCACCCCTCGAGAGGCACCCCTCGAGCACTTTTCAGGCACACCTCGAGAGGCACCCCTCGAGCACTCCTCAGGTACCCCTCGATTACGGAGATTTTCCGAGCGAACGAGGCACCCCTTGAGTACTCCTAAGGTACCCCTCGATTACGGAGATTTTCTGAGCGAACGAGGCACCCCTCGAGTACTCCTCAGGTACCCCTCGATTATGGAGATTTCCCGAGCGAACGAGGCCAGGCTTGAGAAGCATTTAGGGTCGAATTCAGGGACAAAGGCCTAAGTTTCTGAGAATAAATTTTTCAGGCTCCCATTCACCCCCCCTTTTGTCGCCTTGATATTGCGTTCTCGGTCCTTCAATTGGTATTAGAGCCAGTTAATGATCTCTATACCTTAACTAATTCCGGATCCATGAAGGCGACCTTTTAGAGCGGCTTTTGCTTTAGACTTTGTGTGTCGAGGTGTTGAGCTTTTGTCTTGCTAATACTAACGGTGCTTTTAGAAATGGCACCAAGTTCTTCTTCTAGTGTGTATTTGTCCTTAGGTTTGAATGTTACCAAGGACGACATCTTGGGAAGAAGGAGGAGTACAGTTGATGAGAGGAATCGCGAGGTGAACGATTTGTTGAACCTTCTACGTGATGATGAGCTTTCGCCAGAGGATCTTCTACGTCAACTTGGCAAGGCCAAGAGAGGTACACTTGCTTGTGGTCTTGTGACTTTGCATGACCTATATGATGCTTTCACTAGGAATGATGATCTTTGTGATACCTTGCGTAGAGAGGTTGAGAAGTTAAAATGCTCCATTGCTAGATTAAAGTCCAGTGCGTCTTTACCTTGTGCCTCTTGTAGTAACATGGTTATAGGAAGAATGATGAGCTATGCTTTTCTCTTGATAGCTTAAAATCTGAAAAATGCTCCTTGTGGTACTTTTGATCACCTCATGTTTGAGAATGAGGTTTTAGCCAAAAGATGCAAGAGTATTTGCGCTAAGTCTCTTGAGTCATGCATTTCTTGCAACTTCGATGTTGATATTCCTAAGTTTGCACCTTTGCAACGGGAGTTGAGTTCTTGTGTTGCGCGTGAGTCTTTTGACGATAGCACTTGTGCCAAGGTTTTAGATAGCTCTTTTATAGCTACTCCTAACCTTGTTGTTTCTTCGAGTGATGTCCAAGGGACTTGTCGTGGCAAGGGTGCTTCTCACACTTTTGGAACTCATGTTCCCAATCCGATATTTCATTGCACCTTTTGCAAGAAGGATGGACATTCATTCGATTTTTGCTTTCACCGTGACAAACACGAGCGACGTATTCGAGCTAAGGCTTTTAGGAAGCCACGTAGCCTATCTCATGGCACGTGTGCTCCTAGTGTTGGCACCAAGTTGGTTGTTGATGCTTCTTGTTCTAAGTCCCAAGGGACTTCTCACGTGTTGGAGAATGGTGTGCCTTCCAATAGGCCTTTGTACCATTGCTCTTTTTGTGAGAAAGATGGGCATCAAGAAAGCTTTTGTTATCGGCATGCAAAACGCTTGTGCCAAGCTCGTTCTTCTAGGAAGTTGGTGGTTCATAGCCCGTCTCATGGCATGAACGCTTGTGCTCCTAGTAAGAAGCCCCTCTTTGTCAATGGGTTTTATGACTCCTTTTCTAATGGGTTGGGTCATGGTCATGGACATGCTTCTAGTGCTTCTTGTGTTGGTCCACATCATGCTTCTCATGGTGCTTCTATTGGTTCTTCTAAAAAAACCTTGGGAGATGTTTGCCTCTTTGCCCGTGGTACGACTTGCTCTTCTCCTCGAGTTGTCCTTTTGAGGAATGCTTCCAAGGATGTTTCAAAATTGCATTTGAACCAACATTTGCATCATGCTAACCCACATGATAAGTTGAGTGCTCCTTTGAGATGTGTGACCAAGTCTTGGATTCCCAAGTACATGCTTGCTAACCTTTCGGGATCCAAGGCTCAGGTTACTTTGTCCTCTTGTGTGTAGATATGAGGACGCAGGGTGGAGAACATGCGCTTGATGGAACTTGATCTTTTAGATGTGATCAAGTTTTTGATGGTTCTCTACACCCCATTTAGAATTGCCTCCAAAGAGGCTTTTGCAGTTGGGTGAGCTTTCATATACATTGATACCTTGTACATCCATGATCTATTTTCTGTGGTATGAGATGGTCTTTCATGTGCTCACTTGTATAGTTCTTGCATGTACATTTTCTTTTGTATCATGTTTTGTTTAGTCTAGCATGTGTTATATTGCATATCATATGTCATGCTAGCTTTGTGTACAGTTTGGTGGATTAGCCACTTTTCAGATGCTAGTTTTGGTTAGCTACATGCACACTGTTGACATGTTTAGTTTGAGCAGTAGCCTTTCACACTTGTATCATGTTACATGCTTTTGGATCTATTGCTATCATTATCTTGCATTGTAGCATGTGTTGAGGTTTAGGCTGTGTTTGGGTTGATCATGTCTCTAGGTTGCATTTTGCTCTATAGTGCTTTATCCTATTGCATGGTAGTTTTGACTAGTTTGAGTTCAGATCTCCTTGCGGTATCTTTCATAGGTAGGCCTCTTTTTGTTGAGAGTTCACCTTATGCTTATTATGTGACTAACCGTTTTGTGGAGACCTTAAGGTCACACTGGACAAGATAATGCCTTATGTTTCTTCTGCCTTTGAGCTTGCAGAAGAACAAGAGCTTGGAGAGGGCATTTCGGCTCATAGACCCGATCCCACTTCTTCCATGACTTGGGGTTCCGTTCGAGCAGCTCTCCAATGAGCACTAGCTGCACCTAAGGGAGTGACAGCATCTAGCGAGGGGGATACAACTTTGACGTGGCAAGCGTCCCCTCGGGTATCACACCAACAAGCGGTCAAGCACTTCATGAGGTACCTCTAACACACTTCTGAGTTCGGGTTTTAGCGGTCAAGCACTTCATGAGGTACCTCTAACACACTTCTGAGTTCGGGTTTTGGTACTCTTCTTCTTCGACCTCTTTTTGTTGTGTGGCTTTTCCGATGTGGATTTTGCTGGCTGTCCGCTTGAGCATTTCTTGGCTCTTCACTTGTGAGCTTGGTGTGTGTTTCCCCTTTTAGATGGGGGAAGCATTTTGCTTGTTGTATCATAGTTTGACTTCTCCGATAGCCCTTTTGTTTCGGGTCTTCCTTTTTAGGCTAGTTTCTGCTTTGATTTTGATAGACTAGCTTTTGCATGCATTTCATCATGTCTTTCAGTGCATTTTAGAGCTTCATGTATATAGTAATGAGAATGAGACTATGCTCTTTTTGGTATGCCCTGTTGATTCATGATGATGCTTGTAGCTTAGGCTCTTTTTGATCACTTGATACATGTTATGAGCTAAGCTAGTTTTGCAATTGGTGAACTTGATTAATCAACTATGAAACCTTTAATTTGTTCACCATTGAGATTGGCAACTAGCATGGGTAGGATGTGTTGAGATCACGTGAGCTATCTTTTGTATGCTAGGTTGCTATGCCTCTTGCATTGAGTCATTCACTTGCTTGGATTGTTCATATTTACCTTGTGCTTAAATTTTGATCCAAGTCTAAGAGAAATGAAAAGATCGAGATGGGATTGCATGTGTCAACACATCACGGTATCAAGACTGTTTCTCATTGCACTTTTGAGTTAAACTTGAGCCGTGTAGTGTAAGACCGAAACCAGTGCTTTAAGCTTCTGATTGCTTTCATTGCATAGGCTTAGCCGCGTTCTGAAAGTTTAGGCAATGACCATGCTTTAAAACCTCTCGCATCATATGCTTTAACTTGAACTTGTGTTAATACCGTCTGCAATCTCCGATAAAATTAAAATAACACAAGTTTATGCTTCATTCTAGGCATGATGATTGAACTTTTTTTTGGGTAGTTCATCTTTCATACATGAGTTAGCACTTGTTTGATTTCTTGTCTATTCATGCTTAGTGCTATTTTATTGGTGAACTCCTTTTCAAATAGCTTAAAACTGCTCATATGCTTAATTGTTCATATTTTGTATTCATTTGATCAGTTTGTGCCTTTGCTAGCATTTGTTTTGGTTGCTACACTTTTAGGGCAGCACCCTTTTGAGCATCTTTTCTTTTTGATTGCTATACACTTGAAGCTGTTGCATTGTGCATTTCATGCATTTTTAGCTTAGTGTACATACCCCCAGCTCCGAAACACCCCGTGGTCCCTTTCAGTGCTCTTCACTGCCACCATGTGCATTTGGTTGATGACTTGTTTTGTGTTTGTGTCAACTTTGTGGAGAAATTTCAAAACCCCTCAGCTTGTTTCCTTTTGTCAAGGGGGAGAAGTTGTTTGCAAGGGAGAGTCGGTGTGTTGACACAAAAATGGAGAGTCATGCACTTTGGGGAGAGCTTTGAGCTAGGGGGAGTGTAGCTCTTTTATGGTTTTTTAGTTGGTATTCTTTTTGTGTTCCAATTGGTTTTGAGCTTCTCTTTGTGTTTTCTCAGTTGGTATCGAGCCTGCTAGTCGTGTTGAGCTGTTTTGCCTCTGTCTTGAGGGACTAGCTGTTTTTGCTTGGTATTTTCGATGAGTATAGAGTCTTTGGAGCTAGTGGTGTTGAGCCTGTTTCTGCCTCTTCTTGAGGGCTAGCTCATTTTTGACTTGGTTGCGTCAAGCCGTTGCCCATGCCTTTGGAGACCAATTTTTTCGGTCTTGGTATCTCAAACCATCTCTTGTGCCTAGTTTTTTTGTCAATCCAATCATCAAGGGGGAAATTTCGAATTCAAACCAAGCCAAGTGGATAAGAACCTACCTTGGTTTCTTTTGTGATGATTGTTTGAAAATTTGTTGAGAATGGTTTTTGAGTGCCTTTTGGGATTTCATGAAGCTCTTGTTTTCTCTAGACTCTTCGGTTGTGTGGAGGCTTTGCCCGCTTTTTCCGTTTCTTTTGGGACTGAGAGTTTTTATTTGGAGCTTTCATGACCCTTCCTCATTTCAAGTGGCATTGTGCTTGCTTTTACTTGGCTTTTGGGCACCTGAATGAGGCTTGCCTTCAAACTCTTCCTTTGTTGGCTTTATTGTTAGTCAATGCATTCATCAAGGGGAGATTGAGAACACATGGACGATTGAGACACTTGGTGGACAAGATCCCATGTGACATGGTTGATAAAAGCCCATGTGTGAATGATGAATGATTGACACTTGTGAGAAAGGGTTGAGGCTTTTCTTGATTGAGTCTTTATTTCATATGCGCTTAATGTCTATGACTAACTGGTGGTGTTGAGTTATGGTGTATTACCTATGTTGGTGTGCGTGTGCAACATGTGTCTCTTGGCTGTGTTGATGTGCAGGTGCGGAGCTCGGAGACAATGATCGATGGCGAGGTGAAGGTCAAGTAGAGACGGGCCGTGCCGATGGACTGGGAGCGGTGAAGGGCGGACGTGAGGCTTGGTCCAACGGACCGGAGGGCCGGAGGATCAGCTATGGTAGCTGGCACTTGGCTTTGACAAGCGAGAGCACATGGGGATGTGCGATGGCATCGGCCGAGTCGGGAGGAAGACGATGGCGTCGTGGCACTTGGCGGGAGGTCGGACACAGGCTTGCATGCGGCGCAAGTGCCGTCGGCCAAGTTAAGGATGAAGGCGAAGGCGTTGTGCCCGGCGGGAGGCTGGACATGCATCGGCATCGGTGCCGGTGGTCGGGGTGTGCGAACCACACTTCGTCTATGATGCAGGTTCGGTAGCTGAGCCTCAAAAAGCTACCCGCTACGGTTTCCGAGTTTGGGCCTCAAAACTCAGGGTGGACGGTTTCCAGGTTTGGGCCTCAAAACCTGGGCTGGCGGGTTTACCGATTTGGGCCTCAAAACCGGGTGGAGGTTCTTATACGGAACGATCGACGTGTGGCGGCACCGAGAGGATTGCATCGCGGTGAAGCTATCGGTGAGAAGGCGCGGCGGTCGACGGGACGACACGTGGCGGCATCCTGGAGCTTGCGTTGAGACGAAGCGAAGGATGAGAAGACGCGTGGCCGTCGGATGAAAATTGCCACAGTTGGTCAGTTTTACCCCTAGGGGGTATTTGGGCTGAGTAGTTCATGTGAGGGCGTTTTTATCTTCGAATGTACGCCTATATATGTGAAGGGGCTGTTTGGGACAACCATCCTTGGAGGTGTTGTCATTCTCATTTTGTCTTTGTGAGGAGAGGCTAGGGTTAGAGGAGAGAGGGCTCTTGTTCTTGAGCTTTTCGCCATTCGAGCTTTGTTGTTGAGGAGGGTGTGCTTGTAACCCGACACCGTGTGCTATACAATCCTTCATCTTGTTGAAATCCAAGGATCAATTTCGTGTTCCTCTTTGTTGGCTGAATTTTGGATTGAATTTGCGTTTTGTTCTTCGGGTTTCTCTCTTTTCCCCACGTTCTTTCCGTCGCTCGATCTCTCTCTACGTTGTCTCATTTTTGAATCCGTTTGATCCTACTTGTTCTTTATTGTGAGGAGATCATTTCCACTGAAGGAATTTAATTCTAACCTCACGAACAAGTAGATCGGGCCGATTTAAGTTTCTTGGTGACTTTTCGTTCTTTAACCAATCTCTTCGGTTTCCCGGAGTTTGAGTTTGTTTGAGCAGATGATTTCCTAGGATTAGTCTTCCAACTACCTAGTGATCATCTTCTCCAAGTTTGGGAACAAGTGATTTTGATTTGGTTTGAATTTGGAAGGATTTGGAGAGGAGGCGAATTTTCTCGCCCTCACTGGCTCAATCGAACTCGAGGTCGGTCCACGAACAGGCCTCGGTGGCTCAGTCTGCATCACCCTCGAGGAGTTCCTTCTTGAGACAGAACCGATCCTTTCGGAGCACCCCTCGAGCAGTTTTCAAGCACCCCTCGAGAGGCACCCCTCGAGCACTTTTCAAGCACTCCTCGAGAGGCACCTCTCGAGCACTTTTCAGGCACCCCTCGAGCACTTTTCAAGCGCCCCTCGAGGGGCACTCCTCGAGCACTTTTCAGGCACCCCTCGAGCACTCCTCAGGTACCCCTCGATTACGGAGATTTTCCGAGCGAATGAGGCACTCCTCGAGTACTCCTCAGGTACCCCTCGATTACGGAGATTTTCCGAGCGAATGAGGCACCCCTCGAGTACTCCTCAGGTACCCCTTGATTACGGAAATTTCCCGAGCGAATGAGGGCAGGCTTGAGAAGCATTTGAGGTCAAATTCAGGAACAGAGGCCTAAGTTTCTGAGAAATTTTTTTTCAGGCTCCCATTCAACCCCCTCTGGTCGCCTTGATATTGTGCTCTCGATCCTTCATGCTAGGTGGGGTTTCCTTGTACTAAGCTACAATATATATGACATGTGTTGTTTCAATAGTAACACCCAAAGAAATCAGATAACTGAGAAAACAAGATCTAAGGCTTGATTTGTTTTTCAATAACTATTTTGCATGTGAACAAGCTTTCATTCAAGCATGTCATGCTAAAATTTTCCACTATTAGACAACCGACAATACTAACATTATGGCAAGTGGTCTGTAGGAGCTAATGTCAAAAATTCACTATACCGTATGTGCGATCCTTTTACTGGCCAAGAGAGCTATGTCATCCAATACTTCCCATCTTGCCATGCCTGAACCCTCATTGGTTCTTGAGTCAAGCAAGTTCATATTGGGGTTAAGTTTTAGTCCGTTGCTCAATTAATGTTGTTTAGTGGACAAACAACTCCTAGTCACATGAATGGTGAGGAACCTTTCACCGATATGGTTTCTACCGATTCTAATAAGCAAGTATGTATTATGTTCCTTTGCATGAAACCTTCCCCAATTGATAGATCGGGTCCCCATCCATGAGATTAGTATAGACGCTTGTCACTAAAGCGCGTCACTAGTAATTCGTTACAGACGAGCTTTTGTGATGACGTCTGTAGGTTGCCCGATGGATTTGACCCTTTTTTACATAATGAACAAAGCACAAGTGAAATATGAGACATCCAATGAGAAGCACATGAGACAAATCCGGAGTTCTTTCACAAGTTGGAAGCTTTCGGAAGGCAGCTAGCTGGCTAGAGGAAACCCCAAGAGTAACAAGTGCAAACCGCCGGCTAGATGAAGAGAGGTGTATAATGTTCAAATTAACATAAAATAAAATAATTGTAATAGTTGGAAGTTTTGTTAGAAAATCCTACAAACTTGCGTGACAACATGTTTTTTTGGTGTACAATGTTCCAATAAATATTTCAATTGTTTTGAAAAGAGAGGTGCCATACATTGCATGACATTATTGATTTTTTAAAATGAATATTCTTACTTTGTTAAAATGATTTGAAATTTTTACGATAAACTTATATGCCCATATTATGCCTCAATACCAATTCTTAGAATTTGGACCACTTTATGACATTACTGATTTTTTTCATCAGAGTCACCAAAAATAGTAGTTTGAGTAATGTTCATCAAAGCGCTTAATTTTCCATCGATTTTCAAGATGTGAGCTCAAATAAAACATGTCTTCTTACATATATTTTTTACAATTTTTAGACATTGTTAGATAGAGCGTGTGGTTCAAGTTGTAGTTATTTTTCAAAACATGTAGATATTCATTTAAACTTTAGAAAAATAGTAACCAGTCCCAAAATTTTGAAAAATAGAACATAGTATTTATACCAGTTGCACAAGGAGGACAAAATAACACACATCGGGGGCGCCTGGTGTGTGTATTTTTGCTACCGTTGGACCATCAAGTCAATGTAGCTTCTAGAACTAGCCATTGCTCTTGTGTTAAGGTTATTATTTCCGGTTCATATAATCATAAATCATATGTTGATTGTCGGGAACACTCTTTCTTTCGGTCATCGAACTGTCCAGTTTGTTCATTCCTCCAACTATCGTGAATTCCCTTTTTTCTTATATTGATTGCCTGACCGTTTGACAGTTTTTTTTTACAGTTATCAGGCGCTCTTCTTTTCTGTCACTGGACCTTCCAGTCCAGCCAATCTGTTCATCGGGCTCGCTCGAACATTTTTGCACTGTGCATCTTTTTTCAAAACATGCAGACCGTCCGAGAATGTGATTTTTCTTATACGTATTTGTTTATTTCTTTGCGGTTTACTTTCCAATATATCTTCGCCACTTGTTTTATTACATCCTTATGACCTAAATAAACATGTCTAACATGTTTTAACAATTTAACGTACATGTTAGCGCTATTAGTTAGATTATCAATATAATCACCAAAACCACAAAAGATATGCCATTCAGGGTTTGTTGTTTCGGCTTTTATCTAGCTTTTGTTAGCTAGAAGCTGAAACAACATCCAAGCTGTTAATCCGACTTAAAAAAAACCGGAAAGGTAGATTATAAATATAATAAACTAGAATAAAAACTAAAAAGTACGTTGAGGGAGGTTTTCTGATTTCTTGTGTGCTGAAAAACTATTTTTTATTAAAAACCAATAACAAAAAGGCAACTCCCAAAAACTAGTTTTGAGCCTGTTTACACCAGATTTTAGACCTATTTACACCAGATTTTAGACCAAGGAGGTTTGTTGTTTTGTAGGCACAAACGGCTGATTCGTTAATGAAGAAATCAACCAGAAAAAATAAAAGAGACCTGCTTGGATCCGGACACGACCAAAATTCATGTGGGCCAGACGTGACAGGTTTTGAAGAGATATCGGGTTTAAACGAAGAGTTCAAATCCGGGTCGTCTTTTATTTTGTTATTATGTATCCTAGTCGTGTTAGAACAGGAGTCTACCGAGTTATAAATAGCTAGAAACTCGATTTTTGTAAAGGACACAATCAATCAAAACACATCGACCACCGGCCAAAACACTACAAAAAATACAGTGATACATGACGAATTAGAGATGACATTATAAGAAATCATTGTAGAAATTCATAATCTATGACGGTTTATATCTTAAGTGAAAAGAAATAGAAGCGGAAAGGTCGGTTGGTTTCCCATCCGCTCCTCCCAACACCCATATTCACTCTATCCTAGCACCTTCCCCTGCCGATTCAGCTCCTCTCCATGGACATCGTCCTGGCTAGGCGGGCTGGCCGAGCCAAGGCGTTGGCTGCACGCCGCCGGCCTTCTTCTCCACCAGTCAGATCCACGACGAGGCGGCCGCCCTTCTTCTCCTCCAGTCAGATCCACGACGAGGCGGCCGCCCTTCTTCTCCTCCAGTCGCATGCGTCCTTCTCCAGCCAGATCCACGATGAGGCATCTACGCCCTTCTGCTCCCCCGGCCAGATCCAAGCCATGGGAAAGTGGGGAACCAGGTCGAGGATCGGGGTTGGGGACTGGTGCCGGCGGCGACCTGTGGCGGAACCGTCCTGATTATAAGAGCTCAAGTATTATCTTAGTCAAATCCGTCTGACTTCGACCCATACTTGAACCCATATAACCCCGGTAGTCCGGAAATCTCGAAGGATTTCTTACACCAGAACATACAGGATCGCATCGTTCAAAGGTTACATCCGTAAAGAGACATCACAGTGAAACAAAATCGAATTTAAAACATCAGAGTGCGGAATTTAAAACAGAGTTATTACAATATTGAGTTTAAAAGTGCGGAAGCTTGAATAAGTTTAAAACACGACCACAACAAACGTGGTCCAAATAAAACATTGTTTGATAAACCAACTCAACACAAGTCATTCCTCCTTTTTAAGATAGTGTGCCACCAGTAGTCTCAGTCCGGCAAAAGAAGGAGGAAAGCTTCTTGACGACCCTGCCCTGGGCCTACTCCTCATCACCTTCCACTGGGTAGAGGCAGTGCTTACAATAGCCAAAGTAGACCTGGCCATCTGCAACAAACGGGATAAACCCTGAGTACGGGGATGTACTCAGCTAGACTTACCCGTCTAACTGAAATAAAAGACTCCAAGGGTATGCAAGGCTTTTGAGGTGGAGCTGGGATCTTTAGTTGCGAAAGGCTCAAATTCAGATAAGGGATAATTAATGATTATGATGAGTTGTTACTTTTAAACCTACTCCTTAGTTCTAGGTTATTACCTGTACTAGAGCACTCACTTGAATCTAACAAACAATAATATAACCATATCCAGTTGACTTATCCACATTTTAGTTGAACCTTTAAACATCACATGGAGTTGTATCGTGGTGAAGCTCGCATAGTTTCCCACTAACCGGGGGAGACGGCGACTCGAATCGAATTCCAAATCAGCTGATGAAAGACCTTTAATACCAGCCCACACTTTCCCCGTCGGGTCCATGCATTGGGCAACCGCTCGACGCTTGTTCGTGGTGGTAATCGTCGCGGCTCAAGCACGGACCGCCCAATCAGAGTCTGGCGATGGCCTCACGCGGCAGATCGCAACTTCCGTACTAGAGGGCACGACACGGGTGAGACCGGCCCGAACAGCTTCTAACCGGCTTTGGGGTCGATGATTACGGCACCGACATATCCCTAAGTAAAAGGGCGCGTTCAAAAATGAACGAGGGCCAACATCGATACAAACCTACACGATCCAACGGATGGACTGCCCCAAGTTTCCAAACTTGTGCCCTGCCATCCGTTGACCGTATTTCATTACTACTCAGGTTCTTTTCCACGATAGCAAATATAGCCAACCGTGATCCGGTAAATACCCATCGGGGTATTACGGAAACATCCTTAACTACTACTTTTATTAAGCAGGCTAAGCAATTCTACATTAAAAAGCAGACAGGGTAACAAGGCAGGTAATAATCAATAATCAAGGAATGGTAATGCAACAACTAGGATTCAATCAACTCCTATACCTAATGCATCACAATATAAAAGGACTCAAGTAAATTAATTGCAAAAACTGGGAGACTTAGAATGCTCCGGGGCTTGCCTTGAGTGAAAACCGAGGCCTCGTGGGAGGGGCACTCGGGCAGGTTAGTGTCGGCCGCGGGGTCTGCTTCCTCCGACTGCTGGAGCTCCTGGATCTCCGGCTCGACGCTTGGCTCCTGCTCTTGGTGGGCTCCGGGAGTGTCGATCCTATTGCATGTGATGAATTATATAAATAACTAATGCGGTGCAAGATGAGGGGATCAAGACGAAACATTTTCTTGCAAACCAACAAAGCCAACTTGTTGAACCACTTTTAACATTGGGGCAACACTATTCAATCATAAGACAAAATCCGATAATCACCCTTTTCACTTAAATAAATCAAAAGAAATTCCGATTGAACTGCAAGTGTATTTTTCTGGGCTCAGAAAAATCCACAAAAATTCCAGAAGTCAACAACACCTGCTGGACTCTACTGAACAAGTTTCAGCCAAAATAAAATACAGAGCTGCAGATACAAAAATGACAAGCAAACTGCCTAAAAAGGTACTTTGAACTACAACCCTACTGTAAAAGAGTGCATAGCTCTATTTCCTATTTTTCCAGATTCTACTTCACATTTCATATTTATCCAGAAAGTTCCATGACCAGAACCATCATATATTTTCTTACATGAATTTCTAAAGATCTATACAGAAAAGCACAGTTGTAAAGCAACTACAAATTTTTCCATAAAACAGATCAAGTTATATTTTTCTCAGACTCTTCAGGACACACCAAGACTGTACAAATTTTCCCATATTTTATTTCAACATATAAAACACCTTAACACTTATTCTAAGAAATCAGCAAAAAGAGACTTTTAACTATAACAGTAACTTTTTCTACATAAACAGTGCATCATATATTTTCACAGGTGCCAAACAGTATAATAAACTTACACAAAATTTTCCAGGAATTATCTCAACCAGAAAACACTTATAATCATTTATCTAAACAAAAGCATATAAACTGAAATAAATGAAAACAGTAAAAAAAACTGCTATCAAAAATACATTCATATTTTCCCATGATAGATCTATTCATAAGAAAGCTAATAAAACTGGAAGCACTTCATTTGGATAAAACAGGCTACACAAAAATAACAAGCATCTCTGGAAATTAAACCGAAAAGAAAAACATTTAACTTCTCCCGGCTGGCTTGCGAGAACTCGGTCTATGGACCGGTAAGGGGCTGACGCGCGGGACCCGTGGGTCAGCAGAAACCATTCGGGCTCGGGCGCACGGCGGAAAGCGAATCGGCCGAGGCCTGGCTCGAACGAGACCGCACCCGAGGTTTCGCTCGAGGCCGAGCTCGAGGCGAGGCCTGGCTCGAGGGCTCGGTCGAGACGGAAAAAAACATTAGCCCGTCCGAGACCTGGCTCGAGGCTGAGGCCTGGCTCGAGGCTCGGGCGAGACGGAAACAGGCGCGCCCGTCCGAGGCCGGACTCGGGGGCTCGGACGAGGCGGGACGAGACGGGGAAAACAGGGGAGGATTGGTCCGGCGATTTCTCGCCGAGTGAGGTCGCCGGCGCGGAGGCTGGCCCTGCGGACTCGTCTCGACGAGGCGCATTCGGCGCGGTACTGGTGGATTGGCCAGCGCACGGCCGTAGCGTGCCGGCGGCGAGCGGCAGCGCACGGCGGCGACGGCATCGCGCGGCTACGCCGTTTCCGGCGGTCGCCGGCTAAACTGGCGGGCGTGTGAGACTCAGTGAACCTAGAGGGGAGTCCTAGGGGTGATGGTTTGGCCGGAGGTGCGCTGGTGCGTGCTGGCCACGTGTGAGGTCCGCGATGGCGGCAATGGCGCTCGGCCGTGGTGAACAGAGAGATAGGGAACGGATAGCGTTAGGGCTAGTTGGTGTTCTCACCTTGCCTTGGCTTGGCGAAGCGAGGAGGAGGGAAGAAGGGAGGCGGTGGAGCTCGGGTCGGGGACGAACGGCTCCGGGCTCCGAGCGGCGCTGAAAGCTTCCGCGGCGGGGCTCTTCGGACTTCGGCGTCGGTGGAGCTCGGCGGATGGCGCGGGGGTGCGCACCGTGTGTCCGAGACGAAGGCGGGGCAGTGGCCGGGGTTAATCGGCCGGTGATGGAGGTGGTGACTGGAATTTGGGAAGGGGCCTTGCGGCGGTGGTTGCAGCGAGCGGAGAGTGCTCAGTTTGCTTCGTGCGCGGGTGAGAGTGGGGAGTGAGGAGAGAGTGAGTGTGCGAGGAGTGAGTGAGGGAGTGGGAGAGGCGCTCGGGCTTTTGCCCGGCGGAGCGGAGGCGGCCGGTCGTGGCGGGGGCCACGGCGGCTCGGTCAGCGAGGCGGCGGCAGGCGGCTCGGCAGACGAGGATGCGCGGGAGTGGCCGGCGAAGATCGCTGGCGTGCTCCGGTGGGAGAAGATCGGAGAGGGAGTGGTCAGCGTGGATTTGGCGCAGAGAAGGGGCGCCACGCGGCAAGCCGGCCGGCGTACGGCGCGCCGGCGTGTCGGGTGGCCGGCGCGCGGTGCGCGGGCGGCGCGCGCGGGCGAGGCGGCGAGCGCTGGGCCGAGGCGGGGAAGTGGGCCGAAAGGCCGGATGGGCCGAAAGGGTTGGCGCGGGAAAGAAAAACATTCTTTTTCTTTTTCCAGAAATTTCCAAAGTTTGACTTCTCAAAAACAGTTTGAAAAACTCCAAACCAGGCTTGACCCAATATAAAAGTTGCTCAAAATATTTTTCTCTACAACTTTCATATAGAACACTTTTTCTGAAAACCATTTTTAAATCCTCCTCAAGAATAAAGCCAAAATCAAAGCATCAAGTCAAATAGAAATCCAATTTCAAATAAACAACAAAAGATCAAAGGCATACTTATACACATGAAATGATGCAATGCATTGCTTATGCTTTCTTAGTGGCTAATTGCAGTGCCTAATGCAGTGCTTGACACCAGGGTGTCACAGCCCTTCCCCCCTTAAAGAAATCTCGTCCCGAGATTTAAGTTACGTACCAATCTTTATAAAAAGCGGGGTAGTAGTTTACGCTAGGTACTCCTCGGTTTCCCATGTAGCATCGTTGGGTCCGTGATTACTCCAGAGAATCTTGTAAGTCTTCACTGTTCGGTTACGAGTCTCTCGAGTCTTGGTATCCAAAATCTCCTTAGGTTGTTCGTAGTACTCCAGATCTGATCTGATCGTGACATCCGGGACTCGAACTTCCTCTTGTTCGGGAACTCGAAGGCACTTCTTCAGCTGTGATACGTGGAACACTGGGAAAACTGCACTCATCACTGGGGGTAACTGCACTTCATATGCCACTTTTCCCTTCTTTGCTATGATCTGGTAAGGTCCCACATATCGAGGTGCTAGCTTCTTTTTAATTCCAAAGCGTTGGACCTTTCTCATAGGTGAAACCTTGAGATACACATAGTCTCCAACTTGAAATTCCAAAGGTCTCCTTCGGGTGTCAGCATAACTCTTTTGTCGAGACTGTGCTACCTTGATATGTTGCTGTACTGTTTGCACAATTTCCTCGGCATCTTTTACATAATCGGACCCATAGAATCCTCGATCTCCAGACTCAACCCAATTTACTGGGGTTCTGCATCTTCGTCCATATAGAACCTCAAAAGGTGCCATTTTTATACTTTCTTGATAACTGTTATTATATGAAAACTCAGCAAGGGGTAACCATTTCTCCCATGACTCTCCTGAAGACAAGACACAAGCTCTCAGGATATCTTCTAGAATCTGATTTACTCTCTCCGTTTGCCCTGCGGTTGGGGGTGGTGGTAGGGAACTTCTTACCAACTTGGTTCCTAATTCCTTGTGCAACTGTTCCCAAAAACGTGCTATGAACTGGGGTCCTCTATCAGAGACAATCCTTTTTGGAATCCATGCAATCTCAAGATATTCTGTATGTACAAGTCTGCATACTGATGGGGACGGTATGTAGTCTTGACTGGTATAAAATGAGCTACTTTAGACAACCGATCCACAATAACCCAAATCGAATCATTCCCTTTTTGAGTAGTGGGAAGACCTGTGATAAAGTCCATACTGATCTCTTCCCATTTCCACTCTGGAATCGATAACGGTTGTAATAGTCCGGCGGGTTTCAGATGTATTGCCTTTACTCTGCAACAAGTATCACATCTGGCGACATAGGCTGCAACTTCTTTCTTCATCTTTGACCACCAAATCTGGTTTTCAAATCCTGATACATCTTACTACTTCCTGGGTGGATAGACAACTTTGAATTGTGAGCTTCACCCAGAATTCTTCCTTTCAGCTCTGCATCCTTAGGAACGACTACCTCTGGTTATACCACAAGATTCCTTGCTCGTTCGTTCTGAAGTTCAACGAACTACTGGTTTCTAACCTCTTCTTAATCTGACAAATCTCTGCATCATTTTTCTGTCCCTCTATAATGTCACTTTCAAGGTGCACTGAAGAGTGATATTGTTCAGCATGATAGGGTGCATCAGATTGAATCCATCTTCTAACAATGGTTGTAGCGAGTTGCAATGAGTCTTGCGGCTCAAGGCATCAGCTACAACGTTCGCTTTTCCAGGGTGGTAATGCACTTCCAGGTTATAATCCTTATTAATTCTAACCATCTTCTCTGCCTCATATTCAACTCTGGCTGGGTGAAGATATATTTCAGACTTTTATGATCCGTGTACACATGACATAGATTTCCCATAAGGTAATGTCTCCAAATCTTGAGTGCATGCACGACGGCTGCTAATTCCAAATCATGAGTGGGGTAATTCTCTTCGTGTGGTCTCAACTGACGAGAAGCATAGGCGATAACTCTTCCATTTTGCATGAGTACACATCCGAGTCCAACCTTAGATGCGTCACAAAACACATCAAAAGGTTCCTCCAAGTTTGGCTGAGCCAAAACTGGTGCGGAAGTCAACAACGTTCGCAGAGTGCGGAAAGCTGTTTCACACTCTGGAGTCCATTCGAACTTCTTGTTCTTCTGTGTCAAACGGGTCATAGGCTTGGCTATTCTTGAAAAATCCGGAATAAACCGACGGTAATATCCTGCCAAACCCAAAAAGCTGCGAACCTCAAAAACACTCGTGGGTGCTTGCCAATCCATAACCTCTTGTACTTTAGAAGGGTCTACAGAGATCCTTCCTCTGAAAGGACGTGACCAAGGAAAAGTACCTTCTTCAACCAAAACTCACACTTACTGAACTTAGCATACAACTTATGCTCTCTAAGTCGGGTCAGAACAACTTGTAGATGCTCAGCATGATCCTTCTCATTCTCAGAGTATACCAAAATATCATCGATGAACACTACGACAAACTTGTCCAACTCTGGCATGAAAACGGAATTCATAGGTACATGAAATGTGCCGGTGCATTAGTCAACCCAAAAGACATAACAAGATACTCATACAGTCCATATCTAGTGAGAAAGCGTTTTTGGTATGTCCTCACGTCTGATCTTGATCTGATGGTAACCTGACCTCAGGTCGATTTTGGAGAACACTTTTGCTTTAGACAACTGATCAAACAAGACATCAATTCGGGGTAAGGTAAGGGTACTTATTCTTTATAGTTACTGTATTAAGCGGCCTATAATCCACACACATCCTCAGAGTCTTATCTTTCTTTTTCACAAAGATAGCGGGACATCCCCAAGGCGACGAACTAGGGCGTATCAAACCTTTATCCAAAAGCTCTTGTATTGAATCTTAAGCTCTGCTAACTCTTTGGCGTGCATTCTATACGGTCTTCGGGATATGGGTGCCGTTCCAGGGATTAACTCGATAGCAAACTCCACATCCTATCTGGCGGTAGTCCAGGCAACTCATCAGGAAAGACATCCGGAAACTCACATACTACTGGGATCTCAGCTATCTGTTTTGCCGTGACATTGAACAACACTCCAATCTCATGGGGGTTTCGAGGTAACTTGAACCTGAAAGAAGATCCATTCCTGGGACTAACCATGGACACTATTCTTTCTGCGGTGTCTAGGTTAACCTTCCATAGTTTCATCCAACCCATACCCAAGATTACATCCAGACCTAGACCAGGAATGACTATGGGGTCCACTATGGCCTTTTTATCCCCAAAGGTCATTTCTACTCCTTTAGCCATTTTTCGCGCGGAGAGAACGGCTCCGGCGGAACTTATCTGATATCCCCGGTCTAACTCTATCAACTCAAGATTACTTCTCAAAACAAAATTCTCACTTATGAAAGAATGTGATGCTCCAGAATCAAACAACACAACTGCGGGGCATTGATTAACAAGAAACGTACCAGCGGTGACAGGCTCTCCTTCTGGCACTTCTTCCACAGTGGTGTGGTGCACATGACCGGTACGAGGCTGGGGCTGAGTGTACTGCTTCTTCGGTCGAGGGCACTGACGTGACAGGTGTCCGGTTTGACCACAGTTGTAGCATGGGCCAATTACGTACGGAGTCCTGGGACCTGCTGCATTTCCTGCTTTGCTCTTGTTTTGCATCATGGGGGCGGTGTAGGGCTTCTGGAAACTAGGACGGGGACGGTTGGTGGTGATCTTCTCTGTGGGGGACGGTACCTTGCTCCAGTGACAGGCGGGCGGTACGGGGCGCGTGCTCCGAAAGTGGTCCTCTGCTGGGACGAACCTCCTTCGTTCGCACGACGGCGTGTCTCTATTGCTAGCCGGCTGTCATTGGCCTCTTGGTTGAGACAGTCACTGACGAAGTCACTAAAGGTGGTGCGGTGACTGTTACCCATCTTGGATAGCATTGTGGCATTCATGCCACGCTTGAAACTGGCAATCTTCTTGGCCTCAGTATTTACAAAATCTGGGGCATAGCGAGCCAGATTGTTGAAGCTGTGGAGGTACTCTGATACGGACCTGGTCCCCTGGGACAACCTCATGAACTCGGCAATCCTTCATTTCCATCAGACCACTAGGGATGTAGTGGTTGCGCATAGCAGTAGAGAATTGATCCCAAGTAACACGTGCATTAGCTGGCAGAGATGCACGGTACTGGGTCCACCACAAACCTGCGGGTCCTTCCAACATGTGAGCGGCATACTCCGCTTTAAGCTCTTCCGTCAGACGAAGCAGACGGAACTTCTGGGTGATAGAGTTGAGCCATTCATCAGCTTCGAGCGGCTCGGTGGCTTCCTTGAACACGGGAGGGCGAGTGTCCAAGAAGTCACGGTAGGAGCTATACTGTTGGGCTCCGGGCCTTGGCGCTGATGATGCTGTTGCGCGGTGTTGTTGGCGATGTTGCGGAGGGTGGCCTCCATGTGCCTCTGCATCTCTTCCATGTTCCTCTGGCTACCTAGGAACTGTCCAAAGAACGCTTCAGGCGTCATTGGCGCGGCGGGGGGAGGTGGCAAGTTTCTCCTCCGGTCCTGCTCCCTGTCACGCTGGCTGCGGGTGTGTGCCGGCATCTGCATATCCCATTAATAAGCAATCATTAGGTGATGTTACACCGATCATGAATAAATACTGTGCTGTACATAAATTCGGAAATTTAGCACACGTCCAAGTATAATTACTCATTTCCATACAACATCACAGAATAATCGCTTAGAATTAGACATGCAAACGACGGATTTCCATAAAAGAGGTGCCGGATCGAAGTCCGGACTTTGTCCAAAAGCCATTACATGCCATCATAAGTTAAACATAAAACCATCACATGTTTGGATCATTACATCACTTAGCGAGCAAGCTCAAGCTATACAAAAGAAAACGATCCCTAACAAACTAGCGCTCAGGGATCTCCAGCGGCGGATGCGCGTCCTCGATGTCAAACATCGATCATAGGCTCATCTGCATGAGCCTCCTCTGGTGGGGCGTCGGGACCAAGAACCTCTCCGTCCTGGGGATCTGGGGCCTCTGCTGCGGGAGCTGCTGGTGCTGCTGCCTCCTGTGCTGCATGATGGAACTCATGGACGGCCTCGTGGAGCTGCTCGATGTAGACCTGCTGTGCGTTGATCTGCTGAACCAGAAGATGGGCTCCCTCTCTGAGGTGGTCAAGTGCGGCACGGGCCTCATCTCTCTGCAGAGATGCGGTCAGGTACATCTGCTCGGCGACTGTCCTGGCGGTAGACTGAGCTGCGGCAGTGGTGCGGGCGTCGTCGCGCTCTAGAGTGAGCTGCTGAATCCTCTCCTGTAGACGAGCAACCTCAGCGTCGAAGTCCTCCTGAAGTCTATCCTTGCTCTGGTAGGTGGCGGTGAGAGTGAAGGACACGCTCTCGAGAGTGTGCTCCAAGCTCTCACATACACCCAACAGAGCTCCAGTGGCGCTCATCGCAGGTGTCTCGCAGTAGAAACGCTCCTCAGGGCTCCCTGTCAAGGCTGACTCTGGAGTCTGCTTCCAGCGCAATGGGAAAAGTGATCCACGGGGAAACACTCCTGCCATCGCACTGGCTAAGTCGGCGGGGAAACGGGCGATGATATCCTTCAGCACTAGGTATGCTGCCCTGTTGGCTCCATCCTTGGCACACGTGCCTCTGGTGATCTCTGTCCATCCTGTCCAGTGGGGCTTAGCAGGTAGAGCCTTGACCTTGATCTCCACCATGACCAAGGAATCCTGCCCGTAAATCTCCTTCTGCCACGAGTATCTGGGCTCCTGTCCTTCCTCGTAGCCAACGGCCTGCAAAATCCTCCAAAGGATAGTCGGCAACCCAAAGTAGGTCAGGAACGTCCTCCGGGTCAGCTTGGTGGCCAAGCGATGACGCGGAACTCCTCTGCCTCCGGTGGCCTTGCGAGCAGTCAACTTGGTTCGGGCCATCTGTAGAAACAAAGGGTTTCGAACTCTCGTGAGACGGATATTAAGTTGGCAAATTTTATAGAAAAGAGACAACTTTTAATTAAGGGGAGGTAATGTAAATGCAAGAATTTAAACATGATGCATGATCGTACTTACGTTCTCACTCACTATTAATGACTCGTAAGTCCTAACGTTCTAGTCGGTGGCAAGAACGATCTCTCATGCGTTATCTACACGTTCTACTCGTTCGCATAGTTAGTGTACCTGCAGAAGATTCATTTCAGCCCAACAAAATTCCCAATGATAAAACAACTGAGTATTGGCCAATATGCGCAAAATACATAGAAGCCAATACTAAACACCATGCACCAATAGAAATCACCCTTAAAATCATTGATACCCTCATATGTGTCTGCGTGGAGCTCGCACATACTTGGTATAAGAACTCTCACCTAGACCGACGGTTGGACGGTCATGCTCTCATATCTCACAAAATCATTTTATGCATGTTTTCGCAATCGACGCATTCTCTTTTCCCGAGAATGGACCAGCAAATAAAGATCCAGCATGAAGCAAAACCCTGAACCCTGTTAGCAGTTAAGCCACCTGAATCCTAGTATAGGGCTTAAGGACGAGACTGGGCACACTTAGTAATTAAAATAGTTTTGAAAATAGTTTTGAAATACCCATTTTAGTTCGAAAATAGCTCTTTACGAAGGTAATCACTTGAACCATGCTCCGATACCAGCTGTGGCGGAACCGTCCTGATTATAAGAGCTCAAGTATTATCTTAGTCAAATCCGTCTGACTTCGACCCATACTTGAACCCATATAACCCCGGTAGTCCGGAAATCTCGAAGGATTTCTTACACCAGAACATACAGGATCGCATCGTTCAAGGTTACATTCGTAAAGATACATCACAGCGAAACGAAATCGAATTTAAAACATCAGAGTGCGGAATTTAAAACAGAGTTATTACAATATTGAGTTTAAAAGTGCGGAAGCTTGAATAAGTTTAAAACACGACCACAACAAACGTGGTCCAAATAAAACATTGTTTGATAAACCAACTCAACACAAGTCATTCCTCCTTTTAAGATAGTGTGCCACCAGTAGTCTCAGTCCGGCAAAAGAAGGAGGGAAGCTTCTTGACGACCCTGCCCTGGGCCTACTCCTCATCACCTTCCACTGGGTAGAGGCAGTGCTTACAATAGCCAAAGTAGACCTGGCCATCTGCAACAAACGGGATAAACCCTGAGTACGGGAATGTACTCAGCTAGACTTACCCGTCTAACTGAAAATAAAAGACTCCAAGGGTATGCAAGGCTTTTGAGGTGGAGCTGGGATCTTTTAGTTGCGAAAGGCTCAAATTCAGATAAGGGATAATTAATGATTATGATGAGTTGTTACTTTTAAACCTACTCCTTAGTTCTAGGTTATTACCTGTACTAGAGCACTCACTTGAATCTAACAAACAATAATATAACCATATCCAGTTGACTTATCCACATTTTAGTTGAACCTTTAAACATCACATGGAGTTGTATCGTGGTGAAGCTCGCCATAGTTTCCCACTAACCGGGGGAGACGGCGACTCGAATCGAATTCCAAATCAGCTGATGAAAGACCTTTAATACCAGCCCACACTTTCCCCGTCGGGTCCATGCATTGGGCAACCGCTCGACGCTTGTTCGTGGTGGTAATCGTCGCGGCTCAAGCACGGACCGCCCAATCAGAGTCTGGCGATGGCCTCACGCGGCAGATCGCAACTTCCGTACTAGAGGGCACGACACGGGTTGAGACCGGCCCGAACAGCTTCTAACCGGCTTTGGGGTCGATGATTACGGCACCGACATATCCCTAAGTAAAAGGGCGCGTTCAAAAATGAACGAGGGCCAACATCGATACAAACCTACACGATCCAACGGATGGACTGCCCCAAGTTTCCAAACTTGTGCCCTGCCATCCCGTTGACCGTATTTCATTACTACTCAGGTTCTTTTCCACGATAGCAAATATAGCCAACCGTGATCCGGTAAATACCCATCGGGGTATTACGGAAACATCCTTAACTACTACTTTTATTAAGCAGGCTAAGCAATTCTACATTAAAGCAGTAACAGGATAACAAGGCAGGTAATAATCAATAATCAAGGAATGGTAATGCAACAAATAGGATTCAATCAACTCCTATACCTAATGCATCACAATATAAAAGGACTCAAGTAAATTAATTGCAAAAACTGGGAGACTTAGAATGCTCCGGGGCTTGCCTTGAGTGAAACCGAGGCCTCGTGGGAGGGGCACTCGGGCAGGTTAGTGTCGTGGCCGCGGGGTCTGCTTCCTCGACTGCTGAGCTCCTGGATCTCCGGCTCGACGTTTAGCTCCTGCTCTTTGGGGCTCCGGGGGTCGATCCTATTGCGTGATGAATTTATAATCAATAATGCGGTGCAAGATGAGGGCATGAAAAAAACTCTTGCAAACCAACAAAGCCAACTTGTTGAACCACTTTTAACATTGGGGCAATACTATTCAATTCATAAAACAAAATCTGATATTCACCTCTTTCCACTTTTAAATAAATCAAAAGAAACTCCGATTGAACTGCAAGTGTATTTTTCTGGGCTCAGAAAAATCCACAAAAATTCCAGAAAGTAAACAACACTTGCTGGACTCTACTGAACAAGTTTCAGCCAAAGATAAAATACAGAGCTGCAGATACAAAAATGACAAGCAAACTGCCTAAAAAGGTACTTTGAACTACAACCCTACTGTAAAAGAGTGCATAGCTCTATTTCCTATTTTTCCCAGATTCTACTTCACATTTCATATTTATCCAGAAAGTTCCATGACCAGAACCATCATATATTTTCTTACATGAATTTCTAAAGATCTATACAGAAAAGCACAGTTGTAAAGCAACTACAAATTTTTTCCATAAAACAGATCAAGTTTATATTTTTCTTAGACTCTTCAGGACACAGAGACTGTACAAATTTCCCATATTTTATTTCAACATATAAACACCTTAACACTTATTCTAAGAAATCAGCAAAAAGAGACTTTTAACTATAACAGTAACTTTTTCTACATAAACAGTGCATCATATATTTTTCACAGGTGCCAAACAGTATAATAAACTTACACAAAATTTTCCAGGAATTATCTCAACCAGAAAACACTTATAATCATTTATCTAAACAAAAGCATATAAACTGAAATAAATGAAAACAGTAAAATAAACTGCTATCAAAAATACATTCATATTTTCCCATGATAGATCTATTCATAAGAAAGCTAATAAAACTGGAAGCACTTCATTTGGATTTATAAAACAGGCTACACAAAAATAACAAGCATCTCTGGAAATTAAACCGAAAAGAAAAACATTTAACTTCTCCCGGCTGGCTTGCGAGAACTCGGTCTATGGACCGGTAAGGGCTGACGCGCGGGACCCGTGGGTCAGCAGAACCCATTCGGGCTCGGGCGCACGGCGGAAAGCGAATCGGCCGAGGCCTGGCTCGAACGAGACCGCACCCGAGGTTTCGCTCGAGGCCGAGCTCGAGGCCGAGGCCTGGCTCGAGGGCTCGGTCGAGACGGAAAAAAACATTAGCCCGTCCGAGACCTGGCTCGAGGCTGAGGCCTGGCTCGAGGGCTCGGGCGAGACGGAAACAGGCGCGCCCGTCCGAGGCCGGACTCGGGGGCTCGGACGAGACGGAAACAGGGAGGGATTGGTCCGGCGATTTCTCGCCGACGGTGAGGTCGCCGGCGCGGAGGCTGGGCCCTGCGGACTCGTCTCGACGAGGCGCATTCGGCGGCCGTACTGGTGGATGGCCAGCGCACGGCCGTAGCGTGCCGCGGCGAGCGGCAGCCGGGGGGCGGCAGCGCACGCGGCGACGGCATCGCGCGGCTACGCCGTTTCCGGCGGTCGCCGGCTAAACTGGCGGGCGTGTGAGACTCAGTGAACCTAGAGGGGAGTCCTAGGGGTGATGGTTGGCCGGAGGTGCGCTGGTGCGTGCTGGCCACGTGTGAGGTCCGCGATGGCGGCAATGGCGCTCGGCCGTGGTGAACAGAGAGATAGGGAACGGTAGCGTTAGGGCTAGTTGGTGTTCTCACCTTGCCTTGGCTTGGCGAAGCTGGAGGAGGAAGAACGGGAGGCGGTGGAGCTCGGGTCGGGGACGAACGGTTCCGGGCTCCGAGCGCGCTGAATGCTTCCGCGGTGGGGCTCTTCGGACCTCGCGTCGTGGAGCTCGGCGGATGGCGCGGGGGTGCGCACCGTGTGTCCGAGACGAAGGCGGGGCAGTGGCCGGGGTTAATCGGCCGTGATGGAGGTGGTGACTGGAATGGGAAGGGGCCTTGCGGCGGTGGTTGCAGCGAGCGGAGAGTGCTCAGTTTGCTGCGTGCGCGGGTGAGAGTGGGGAGTGAGAGCGAGAGGATTGCGCGAGTGAGTGAGGGAGTGGGAGAGGCGCTCGGGCTTTTGCCCGGCGAGCGGAGGGCGGCCGGTCGTGGCGGGGGCCACGGCGGCTCGGTCAGCGAGGCGGCGGCAGGCGGCTCTGCAGACGAGGAGCGCGGAGTGCCTGCCGAAGATCGCTGGCGTGCTCCGGTGGGAGAAGATCGGAGAGGGATTGGTCAGCGTGGATTTGGCGCAGAGAAGGGCGCCACGCCGCAAGCCGCCGGCGTACGGCGCGGCCGTGTCGGGTTGCCGGCGCGCGGTGCGCGGGCGGCGCGCGCGCGGGCGAGGCGGCGAGCGCTGGGCCGAGGCGGGGAAGTGGGCCGAAAGGCCGGATGGGCGCGAAAGGGTTTGCGCCGGGAAAGAAAAAACATTCTTTTTCTTTTCCAGAAATTTCCAAAGTTCGACTTCTCAAAAACAGTTTGAAAAACTCAAACCAGGCCTTGACCCAAATATAAAGTTGCTCAAAATATTTTTCTCTACAACTTTCTATAGAACACTTTTTGTGAAAACCATTTATAAATCCTCCTCAAGAATAAAGCCAAAATCAAAGCATCAAGTCAAATAGAAATCCAATTTCAAATAAACAACAAAAGATCAAAGGCATCTTATACACATGAATGATGCAATGCATGCTTATGCTTTCTTAGTGGCTAATTGCAGTGCCTAATGCAGTGCTTGACACCAGGGTGTCACACGACCGGCGATGGACGAGCTAGCGCCTTATCCTTGAGCCCGCATCAGGCAAGCCAACGGAGTTCTACCCCCAGCCTCAGCCGCTCCAAGTGCTGCGCCAAGGAAGTCACCTGTGCTCCTGTGTGCAGAATGCTTCCTCCAGATGAAGTCGCCCACCTCATACAGAGCAACACAGTATGTTGAACTAATCCCAATTGTGTTTGTCTTCTATTACAATAACCTTATACATGATAAATATATGACGCAACACAGTATGCTGAACTATGCCCACAACCAGTCCGTGACGATCACAAATGTCAATCTGTGACGGTCCATTTCGGTCCAGTAAATGTATGACGCGGTACATACCTTTTTCTTGATCGTCATAGTAAGTTAATCGTGACGCATTTTTGCTTGTCTATGACTAAAGTAAATCGTCATGTATAAGGTTATTTCTTGTAGTGAAACCCTAGGAGTGGGAGTAAGGTAGAACTCGGCGGAACCTTCAACCAGGCAGGGTTGCATCGGCTCAGACCGACCTCCGGTTTGCTTGTAAGTTTCACCAATGGCTCGTGTTATTGTTCAATGAGGCTGTATTTGGCATCGACCAAACTCTTGTTTTGCTATGACATGAGTTAGTCATCGGTTTAAGTTCGTCTTTTGTAAGATTGTCTTGACTCTGGTCAATTTCTTACTTTAGTCGATCTTGACTAGTTATCGGCTCTATTAGTTTCGGCAGGCTAATAGATTCATTAAGTTATCGATGTTGTTTATGCTTGAATGTTTTTTTAGATTTAAACAATATCTTGCCCAATCAAGATTGACAAACTAGCCTAAGCTTAACGCTATTTAGTTCGGCCACCAAAGGCTCTACACGTTTACACCAAGAAAATAGCCGATCTAAGCTTTTCATCAACTATTTTATCAATCTTGATTGTTACATGCTGTGCGTTCGACATATCCGATGAGATCGTGGTTTGATCTAAGAAACAAGTAGATCTGATCTGGCATGTCTATTACGGCTGTATTTCTGAACCCCACTGATATACATGATAAATTAAATTTGTTTGATCATAGATTAAACCGTGGTCTCAATAGATAGGTCTTGTTCGTGCTTCATGGACCCTGCATCGACTAAATAGTCAATCCAGTTTCCTCCTCATAATATGTACTTTTAAACGGTTTAGATATAACAGATCTGCTTGTTGCATCGGACGTAATTTAGCTTGGTCATCATTAAGGCTGTATGGAGACACCTCACTGTTGATGTTTAAGCTACTTTATCGATCTATTTGTTATTACGGCTGCATGGAGACACCCCACTGTTAATGAATAGAACTGCCTATGTAATTAGTCGATCTGTTAGTCTTATATCGTTTAAATATACATATAGATATCTTTATTTTCTTTACATGTTTAAGCTTATCTGCTGTTTTCATTCTAGATGTTTTCTTTATATACACGATAGCCGTTTTGCTTACAATTCTATCAATGCTTTCAATCATCTCTTGGGAGTTGACTTTGTAGTCAATGTCCTACAACAATGGCTATATCAGAGCCGTATAATTTAGAACTGTCTGGCATCAAACCGGCAGGTTCCACAATTTGATACCCTTTTTCTCTTCCTTGTCAATTGCAGGTCAAATTGACTAGCACACCTGAAGTCGCTCTCGCCAAGATTCGGCACCCCCATCCCTTGAAGGTCCAGGAGGTCAAGACCTTGCTCTGCACGGCCTCTGAGGACCGTGTTCGAGTGTGTTAGCGCGTCATCCAGATTTTCGTGTCAACACATTCTTTTGGCACGCCCGGTGGGACATAATCGCCTGATCATGATGATCGGCAATGATGAAGTGCTGAACGTGACGATGGATGAACTCCAACGCATGATAGAACAAACTGTTGAGCAATATCGGCACATGTGTATGCTGAGTTTCAGTAGAACCAGGGATAAGAAGATTATCCAGAAGTCTCATCTTCCAAGGGTGATTCTAGAAGGTCATTGTCGGTATAAATTAACGCACACTCTACTTTGCCCGCAAGCGCACAGATAAAATCTACCGATTTAGCACTTCACCGAGTAACCCAGTTTAATATCGAACCCAAAGGAACGGATAGTGTTAAGTCATAAAGTCTAACCCCTGAGTAGCTAACAAGGACGGAGAATCTAGAAGTATAGAAGGGATCACTAAGGCTGTCTAATTCCAATTTAAGAGTGATATGTTTATATTATTCTTAGTGGGGAGTTGTCATAAAAGGTCACAAACAGAGTACGAGTCTTTTATGCAATGTATAATCCTACCAAGCCTACACACGGGTAAGTGGACTATAGAAGAATCAACAAGGCTATAAGAGTCACCCTTGCGAACACCCACTACTACCGGCGTTATAGGAGGCAATTATGAGCTATCAAGTCTAAGCACCACGCTTACACTATTGAACTACTCTAACTCTAGCATGACTAGAATTAAGTACTCAAAAGAGAGTCATAAACCTTAAGAATAATAAGAACAATGGCTCAATCTTAAATATAGACGTTGATTACCGAAATAATCGATGAAGCAAGTTGAAGATGACTTGAATCCACAGATACAAGATGAAGAGTTGATCCGACAGGCCGGAGCTCCTTCTCGATCTCTTCCTCTCTCTCTCTCTTCTAGTTCTAGTATAAACTAGGTTCTAAACCTAAACTAGAGGGGTAACTAGTCTTCTACTTGAAAGCGTAGACTTTTCTGAAGAAAGACTTGTTCTTCCCTGGAGCCTGGGGGCTGTATATATAGCCCTGAGGGATCAACTGCGGCCGTTAGATCAAACCGACTTCACGTAGGGCTGAGATGCATCCTCGTAGGCGGTGGAGGAAGGTTCCAGAAGACGGAGGCCATCGAGCCCAGGGGATGACCGACAGGTCATAGGGTGGGACCAGTCGGTCCCACCTGGCGGCCTCTCGGGGTGCCCCGCCTCGTGGTGTCCTCTGGGTCCTCTAGGTCCTTCTGGAGTATTCCTGACGTGCCGGTTCTGTAATCTCTCGTCGGGTTCCTTCTAGGAGAAGTAATATGTGCTGGTTTTCCTGTTTAGTCCCTGCAGAATCTCAATTCACCAAAAATCGTGGAATATTATTAATTAAACCTCTAAACCTTTGTTGGTGATTGAATTCATGTCCTTTTTATATTTATTTATCCTTTAATTTTGATAGATAACCAGTGTCAACAACTCCTCCAAGCTTACCTTTTGCTAGTCCCTTAGCAAAACTAAAACTTAACAATGGATCAGGAGTTGCTACAATATCTTCACTTCCAACAAGTACACCTGTTGTTAAACAAAATTCTCCGAAACATATCGTGTTATTCTTCATGGGGCTTATTACTTTTACCTTAGATCTTGAGTAGTTGAAAGATTGAACGATCAAATCAAGCACTATGTCTCTAGTTCTTTCACTTCACCTTTATCCCGAGTTTTAATTAATTTTTAAAAAGCTTTAATACATATGTTGTCAAATTAAACAATGGATCCAAAGAGAAAGTCAACCACCATTGAATCAAGAAGTGCATGTGTATGGAAAATAGAGTCGGATGCTCTTTTAAATATATTCACTCTCTTCTGTTTATTAGAGACAAATGACTATTAGGCTAGTTTCTACTATCGGGCACGTGCCCATTTTTTTCTGATATATTTATATTTATATTTTTTTTATTTCGAGGTTTCCGGACACTTGTCCCTTTTTATTTTCTCAGATCTCTTTTTTTTCTTTTTTTTTCTTCATAGCCACATGTTTCCAGCAAACTTCAGAGAGTATAGCAACAGATAATTATGAGCATTATGCGGAAGATGGACGAAATGTGTAAATGATCTTGATTCAATAGTATGATAACATCTCACAGGGTCACAACTCAATGCAGTTATTAGTCATATTCATATTTAGAAATCTTCGGAACTCTAGTGTTGTTTAGAACAAGATAATAGCAGCTTAGATCATCACATATCATATCCCAATTACCTAGACCCACTACTACAGAAACATGCCTTTAACCCCGGTCGGCAAGGGTCTTTAGCCCCGGTTGCCGAGCCGGGACTACGCTTCCGGGACTAAAGCCCCCCCTAGTCCCGGCTCCGGCCACCGGGGCTAAAGCCCACCCTTTAGTCCCGGTTGGTAATACCAGTCGGACTAAAGGGTGCTGCCAGCGGTGCAACGCAGCAGCACCCTTTAGCCCCGGCTGGTATTACCAGTCGGGACTAAAGGGTCCCCTGGTTTTTTCCTTTTTATTTTCATTTCAGTTCTGTTTTCAGTTTTGTTTTTATTTAATAGGTTTTCCAATATATATTCTTTGCTGCTAATATATTAGCAACATAACACAATAAGCTTTATGGCATGCATATATAATTGAACTATAGAACTATATATATATATATAAATATATGTACATAAAATTACAAGCAATATACATATAGAAGTTGTCCAAATATATATCTACACAAGTTGTACTCCAAAGTTAGTACTGTAAACCTATTACAAGTTGTACTCCATCTAAAGATCTACAGGGCATACAAGATCATCATTGTTTGGAATCAACTTCTCGTTGGTATTATAGTAGAACTCGCCCTTTGGATTTATGACTTGTTCCCGAAGAATCCTGCTATTGTCTCTTGTATTGCTTTCAATTGGCCTTGTAGCATCACTTTTTGCTTCAACCAGTCAGTCTTCAATTGGAATTAAAGAAGATATTAGTTATATCTATATTATCAATATTAGTCTATAAAAAATGAAAAGAAACAGGTTACGTACTTTGATGATTTCTTCAGAAATTCTATTTGATTCTATCATCATATACTCGCAAACATAGAATCCGCATAAGTTGTTGCCCTGTTCTTGTCTCAAAATCCACTGTAGAATGAAAAGATTCAACTCGTAATAAAGATATGATATATGACATGAATTAATAAGATACACGTACATTGACGAAGGTGTAAACTTACTGGTAGTCGTGGCTTTATGTAAGTGGGGCCTTACACTGACTCATATGTTCCCGAGCAATGATTTTTCCCAAACCCTAATCCGGCCAATGAAACATTAATAGTTGGATCATTATTTAATTAGTATACATATACAAGCTTAGTCTATACAATAAGCATGCAAGGTAGGGATCAAAAATTACCTTTGGAGGATGTCTATCATATCTTGGTAATCTGCTTGTGGTTGCTCAACGAGTCATAGATTAACACATTTCTTTGTTTGAGATCGATGACCATCAATATCCAGTGATAGCTGTTCATACACATGATTCATATATATATTATTAGGGTTAGTAAAATAAAATGTGCACATACTTATTATGAACTATATATGTCTCACGCACTTAAAGTTGTATGGGAAGAGAATTCTTTCTCTATCTTTTTGGTTCACGAAGAACCTCATGAGATTCGTACACACTCATCGCTCCAAGTCGCTAAAGGGTTTGGAGCCTTGAAAAACAACTATGGATCAACAAACCAATAGAATTGTCGTGTTTATCTCGAGCTGAGTCATCTGATACCTGCAAAATATCGAGTCGATCCACAAGTATGTGTGTAAGAATACTACTATATACACATACTAGAGAGTTCTGAAAACTATAAAAGAACCACTTACAAACAGTAGCGGCTAAGGAGCGATTTGTCCAGTGCGTCCATATGACTGTGACACCCTAGTGTCAAGCACTGCATTAGGAACTTCATTAGCTACTAAAGGAGCATAAGCAATGCATTGCATCATTGCATGTGCATATGAGTGCTTGTTGCCTTTTGTTTAGTTATTTGGCTTTCTTTATGTAGAGGATTTAAAAATGGTTTTCAGAAAAAGTGTCTTATATGAAGGTTGTAGAGAAAATGTTTTGAGCAACTTTGTATTTTGGTCAAAACCTAGTTTGGAGTTTTTGAAACTGTTTTTGAGTGGTCAAAGTTTGAAAGAATTTGGAAAAAGAAAAAGGAAAACGTTTTTTTTTCCGTGCCACCCCTTTCGGCCCATCTGGCCTTTCGGCCCAGCCTCGCGCGCTCGCCCACGCGCGCTGCACGCCGCTCGCCGACCCGCGGCCGCGCCGTACGCCGGCGACGCGGCCACGTGGCCGTTTTTCCCTGCCGAGGATCCGCGTCCGCCTATCGTCGCCTGATCTCCTCCGCCCAAGCACGCAAGCTATCTTGCTTGCCCTCTCCCGCTCCGCCTCGCCTGCTGCGCCGGCCTCGCCGCGCGCGCCGCGCGCTGACGCCGCTGACGGCCGCGCCGTACGCCGGCCGCAACCGCCGCGTGCGGCACGCCTCTGCCGCGAATCCTCCTCGCCCACTCCCCGCGAGATCTTTGCTCACCCGATCACGCCACAATCCGCCTCGCCCGCTCCGCGCTCGCCTCGCCGACCGCGCCGCTGCTGCCGCGACGTCCCGTCGCCGGCCCCGCCACGACCACCGGCCGGTCAAGCCGATCAAAACCCCGAGCGCACCGCACTCCCCTCTCCCCACTGCCATTTCACTCGCCCGCTCTCACTCTCGCTCTCTCCCTCACTCTCCCACGAACACGCCGAACACCTCCCCGCTCGCCGCGACCATCACCGCAAAAGCCCCGCCGTGTTCCGGCCTCACCGGAGCACCACCACCCGATTCGTCTCGCACACCACTCCGTCTACACCTCGGACACCCGGTGCTCCCGCTTGCACCACCTCTCGAGCCCCACCGACGCCGGAGATCGGAGAGCGCCGCCGCGGACGCCATCACCACCGCTGAGCCCGCGACGCTGTTCCTCGCCGACCCGAGCACCACTGCCCCTCTTCTTCATCCTCGACCTTCACCGAGTCAAGGCAAGGTAAGAACACCGACGAGCTTCAACGCTACCGCTCCCTATCGCACTCTTCTCCCCGGCCGAGCGCCATGGGCGCCGCCGCAGACCTCGCTCGTGGCCAGGCTCCTCTGGAGCCACCCGAGCCAAACCAACCCCGTAGCTTTGCTCCTTAGGGTTCACTCGAGCTTTTGCCTCCCCCAATTTCACCGGCGACCGCCGGAGACGTAGTCGCGCGTCACCGCCGCCTCCGTGCGCTGCCGCTCGCCGCCGGCACACTCCGGCCATCCGCTAGCCAAACCACCTACACCACTCGATGCGCCTCGTCGAGGTGAGTTCACAAGCCTAGCTTCCCCGCCGGCGACCTCACCGACGGCGAGGAATCGACGGTCAAACCTCTCCCCTGTTTTCCGTCTCGCCCGAGCCCTCGAGCCAGGCCTCGGACGGGCGTGTATGTTTCCGTCTCGCCCGAGCCCCGAGCCAGGCCTCGGACGGGCGTGTATGTTTCCGTCTCGCCCGAGCCCTCGAGCCAGGCCTCGGACGGGCGTGTGTGTTTCCGTCTCGCCCGAGCCCTCGAGCCAGGCCTCGGACGGGCGTGTGTGTTTCCGTCTCGCCCGAGCCCTCGAGCCAGGCCCGACGGCGTGTGTGTTTCCGCCTCGCCCGAGCCCGAGCCAGCCTCGGACGGGCGTTGTTTTTCCGTCTCGCCGAGCCCTCGAGCCAGGCCTCGGACGGACTAGTTGTCCGTCTCGCCCGAACTCGGCCTCGAGCGAACCCTCGCCGCGGTCTCGTTCGAGCCAGGCCTCGGCCGATCCCCTACCGCCGTGCGCTCGAGCCAGGGTGGGTTCCCGTTGACCCACGGGCCCCGCGCGTCAGCCACTCGCTGGTCCATGGACCGGGTGCACGTAGCCAGCCGGGAGAAATTCAAATGTTTTTCTTTTAGTTTTAATTTCCAGAGATGCTTGTTATTTTGTACAGCATGATTTATAAGTCCAAATGGAGTACTTTCAGTTTTGTTGGCTTGTTATGAGTAGATCTATCATGGAAAAGTATGAATGTATTTTTGATAGCAGTTATTTTACTGTTTTCATTTATTTCCGTGTACATGCTTTTGTTGGGATAAATGGAATTAAGTGTTTTCTGATGGAGTTAATTCATGGGAAATTTGTATAGGTTCTTTGTTATGTTTGGTGCCTGTGAAAATTATATGAAGTACTGTTCTTATGAAAGAGTTCCTGTTATGGTTAAAAGTTCTTTTTGCTGATTTCTTAGAAAAAGTGTTAAGGTGTTTTATAGGTTGAAATAAAATATGGGAATTTTGTGCAGTCTCTGTATGCCATGAAGAGTCTAAGAAAAATATAAACCTGATCTGTTTTATGGAAAAAGTTGTAGTTGCTTTACAACTGTGCTTGTCTGTGTTTATCTTTGGAAATTCCTGTAAGAAATAATACAATGTTTCTGTTCATGGAACCTTCATCTGGAACCGAATTATTTAATAGATATTCAGTTGCACCTCAGTAGGGATCAAAGCCCGCCGGCGCCCCACCAAGAGCAGGAGCTAACGCCTAGCCTGGATCCAGGAGCACTGCAGCAGCCAGATGAAAAAAAAGAAAAAGAAAAATTAAGTTTTGACTCAACCCCAAAAGTGGTGTCCACGACCCTAACTTTACCTGAGTATCCCTCTCACGAGGCAGCAGTCTTCACTCAAGGCCTAACGCCGGGGGGAGGCCCGGGGGGTCGAGCATATTGGTGCCTCCGAGCTTTTGGCCCAGTAAGATTACTTGAGTCCTTTTATATTGTGATGCATTAGGTCTAGGAGTTGAAATGAATCCTACTTGCTGCATTACCATTCCTTGGTTATTGATTAATATCTACCTTGTTATCCTGTTATTTAGTTACAATGTAGAATTGCTTAGCCTGCTTAATAAAAGTGGTAGTTAAGGATGTTTCCGTAATACCCGGATGGGTATTTACCGGATCACGGTTGGCTATATTTGCTATCGTGGAAAAGAACCTGAGTAGTAATGAAATACGGTCAACGGGATGGCAGGGCACAAGTTCGGAAACTTGGGGCAGTCCATCCGTTGGATCGTGTAGGTTTGTATCGATGTTGGCCCTCGTTCATTTTTGAACGCGCCCTTTTACTTAGGGATATGTCGGTGCTGTAATCATCGACCCCAAAGCCGGTTAGAAGCTGTTCGGGCCGGTTTCAACCCGTGTCGTGCCCTCTAGTACGGAAGTTGCGATCTGCCGCGTGAGGCCATCGCCAGACTCTGATTGGGCGGTCCGTGCTTGAACCGCGACGATTACCACCACGAACAAGCGTCGAGCGGTTGCCCAATGCATGGACCCGACGGGAAAAGTGTGGGCTGGTATTAAAGGTCTTTCATCAGCTGATTTGGAATTCGATTCGAGTCGCCGTCTCCCCCGGTTAGTGGGAAACTATGGCGAGCTTCACCACGATACAACTCCATGTGATGTTTAAAGGTTCAACTAAAATGTGGATAAGTCAACTGGATATGGTTATATTATTGATTGGTAGATTCAAGTGAGTGCTCTAGTACAGGTGAAAAACCTAGAATTAAGGAATAGGTCTAAAAATGGCAGCTCATCTTTATCACTAATTACTTCCTATCTGAACTTGAGCTTCTCGCAACTAAAAGATCCCAGCTCCACCCGAAAAGGCCTTGCATACCCTTGGTGTCTTTATTTTCAGTTGGACGGGTAAGTCTAGCTGAGTACATTTCCGTACTCAGGGTTTCCCGTTTGTTGCAGATGGCCAGGTCTACTTTGGCTATTGTAAGCACTGCCTCTACCCGGTGGAAGGTGATGAGGAGTAGGCCCAGGGCAGGGTCGTCCAGAAGCTTTCCCCTTTTCTTTTGCTGGACCAAGACTACTAGTGGCACATTATCTTTAAGGGAGGAGTGAGTTGTGTCGAGTGGATTTATCAAAACAATGAAGTTTTATTTGGACCACATGTGTGGTGGTCGTGTTTCAAACTATTTCAGCTTCCGCACTTTTAAACTCGGTATTGTAATAACTCCATTTTAAATTCGCACTCTGATTTTAAATTCGGTTTCGTTTTCGTTATGATGTATCTTTACGAATGTAATCCTTGAACGATGCGATCCTGTTTGATGTATGGTGTTAGAAATCCTTCGAGATTTCCGGACTACCGGGGTTGTATGGGTTCAAGTATCAGTCGAAGTCAGACGGATTTGGCTAAGATAATACTTGAGCTCTTATAATCAGGACGGTTCCGCCACAGCTTGGTATCAGAGCATGGTTCAAGGGATTACCCTAGTAAAGAGTTATTTTCGAACTAAAATGGGTATTTCAAAACTATTTTGAAACTATTTTCAATTACTAAGTGTGCCCAGTCTCGTCCTTAAGCCCTATACTAGGATTCAGGTGGCTTAACTGCTAACAGGGTTCAGGGATTTGTTCATGCTGGATCTTTATTTGCTGGTCCATTCTCGAGGGAAAAGAGAATGTGTCGATTGCGAAAACATGCATAAAATGATTTTGTGAGATATGAGAGCATGACCGTCCAACCGTCGGTCTAGGCAAGGGATTCTTATACCAAGTATGTGCGAGCTTTACGCGGACACATATGAAGGTATCAATGATTTTAAGGGTGATTTCTATTGGTGCATGGTTTGTGTTGACCTTTTGTATTTTGCGCATACTGGTCAATACTGAATTGTTTTATCATTGGGAATTTCTTTGGGCTGAAATGAATCTTCTGCAGGTACGCTAACTATGCGATCGAGTAGAACGTGTAGTTAACGCATGAGAGATCGTTCTTGCCACCGACTAGAACGTTAGGACTTACGAGTCATTATTAGTGAGTGAGAACGTAAGTACGATCATACATCATGTTTATATTCATGCATTTACATTACCTCCCCTTAATTTAAAAGTTGTCTCTTTTGTTATAAAATTTGCCAACTTAATATCCGTCTCACGAGAGTTCGAAACCCTTTGTTTCTACAGATGGCCCGGACCAAGTTGACTGCTCGCAAGGCCACCGGAGGCAGAGGAGTTCCGCGTCATCGCTTGGCCACCAAGCTGACCCGGAGGACGTTCCTGACCTACTTTGGGTTGCCGACGATCCTTTGGAGGATTTTGATCAGGCAGTGGGTTATGAGGAAGGACAGGAGCCCAAGTACTCCTGGCAGAAGGAGATCTACGGGCAGGATTCCCTGGTTATGGTAGAGATCAAGGTCAAAGCCTTGCCTGCCAAGCCGCACTGGACAGGATGGACTGAGATCACCAGAGGCACTTGTGCCAAGGATGGAGCCAACAGGGCAGCATACCTAGTGCTGAAGGATATCATCGCCCGCTTCCCCGCCGACCTGGCAAGTGCGATGGCAGGAGTGTTTCCCCGTGGATCACTTTTCCCATTGCGCTGGAAGCAGACTTCAGAGTCAGTCTTGACAGGGAGCCCAGAGGAGAGGTTCTACTGTGAGACGCCTGCGATGAGCGCCACCGGAGCTTTGTTGGTGTATGTGAGAGTTTGGAGCACACTCTCGAGAGCGTGTCCTTCACCCTCACCGCCACCTACCAGAGCAAGAGGAAGCTTCAGGAGGACTTCGACGCTGAGGTTGCTCGTCTGCAGGAGAGGATTCAGCAGCTCACTCTGGAGCGTGACGACGCCCGCACCACAGCAGCAGCACAGTCCACTGCCAGGACAGTTGCAGAGCAGATGTACCTGACTACCGCTCTTCAAAGGGATGAGGCCCGCACCGCGCTCGACCAGCTCAGAGAGGGAGCCCACCTGTTGATACAGCAGATACACGGACAGCAGGCCTATATCGACCAGCTCCACGAGGTCGTCCATCAGATGCACCACGCCGCGCAGGAGGCCGCCGCCCCAGCAGCTGAGGTCCCGGATCCCCAGGACGGAGAAGTCCTTGGTCCCGACGCCCCACCAAAGGAGGATCATGCTGACGAGCCGATGATCGACGTCGACGCATAGGACGCTGCATCCGCCGCTGGAGACGTCTGAGCGCTAGTTTAGCTAGGAGACGTTTTTCTTTTGTATAGCTTGAGCTTGCTCGCTAAGTGATGTAACACCCTACACATGTGCTAGTGTTATGTTTAAATGGTTGATGGCATGTAAGCTTTTGGACAAAGTCCGGACTTCGATCCGGCACCTTTTATGGAAATCCGTCGTTTGCGTGTCTAATTTTTGAGCGATTATTCTGTGACGTTGTATGGAAATGAGTAATTATACTTGGTCGTGTGCTAAATTTTCGAATTATGTACAGCGTAGTATTTTATTCATGATCGATGTAACATCGCCTAATGATTGCTTAATAATGGGATATGCAGATGCCGGCACACACTCGCAGCCAACGTGGGCAAGGGGCAGGACAGGAGGAGAATCTGCCACCTCCCCCACCGCCGCCGATGACGCCGGAAGCGTTCTTTGGCCAGTTCTTGGGCAGTCAAAGGAATATGGAGGAAATGCAGAGGCACATGGAGGCCACCCTTCGCAATATCGCTAACAACACTGCACAACAGCATCATCAACGTCAAGGTCCGGAGCCCAACCAGTACAGCTCTTACCGTGACTTCTTGGACACTCGCCCTCTTGTGTTCAAGGAAGCCACCGAACCGCTCGAAGCTGATGAATGGCTCAACTCCATCACCCAGAAGTTTCGTCTGCTTCGTCTGACGGAAGAGCTCAAGGCAGAGTACGCCGCCCACATGTTGGAAGGACCCGCCGGTTTGTGGTGGGCCCAGTACCGTGCATCCTTGCCAGTAAATGCACGTACCACTTGGGATCAGTTCTCCACCGCTATGCGCAACCACTACATCCCTAGTGGACTGATGGAAATGAAGGTTGCAGAGTTCATGAGGTTATCCCAGGGGACTAGGTCTATGTCCGAGTACCTCCACAACTTCAACAATCTGGCCCGCTATGCCCCTGATTTTGTGGACACTGAGGCCAAAAAGATTGCAAGTTTCAAGCGTGGCATGAGTGCCACCATGCTATCAAAGATGGGTAACAGTCACCGCACCACTTTCAGTGACTTCGTCAGTGACTGCCTGAATCAAGAGGCCAATGACAGCCGGCTAGCAGCAGAAACACGCCGCCGTGCAAATGAAGGAGGTTCGTCCCAGCAGAGGACCCCTTTTGGAGCACGCGCCCCTTATCGCCCGCCTGTCGCAGGAGCACGATACCGTCCCCCACAGAGGAAGATCACCACCAACCGTCCCCGTCCTAGCTTCTAGAAGCCGTACACCGCCCCCATGATGCAGAACAAGAATAAGGCAGGAAGTGCAGCAGGATCCAAGACCCCATATGTGATTGGTCCATGCTATAACTGTGGCCAAACTGGACACTTGTCATGTCAGTGCCCTCGCCCAAAGAAGCAGTACACTCAGCCCCCACCTCGTACCGGTCATGTGCATCACACCACCGTGGAAGAAGTGCCAGAAGGAGAGCCTGTCACCGCTGGTACGTTTCTTGTTAATCAATGCCCCACAGTTGTGCTGTTTGATTCTGGAGCATCGCATTCTTTTATAAGTGAGAACTTTGTTATAAGAAGTAATCTTGAGTTGATAGAGTTAGACCGGGGATATCAGATAAGTTCCGCCGGAGCTGTTCTCTCCGCGCGTAAAATGGCTAAAGGAGTGGAAATGACCTTTGGGGATAAACAGGCCGTAGTGGACCCCAAAGTCATTCCTGGTCTAGGTTTGGATGTAATTTTGGGTATGAGTTGGATGAAACTATGGAAGGTTAATCTAGACACCGCAGAGAGAATAGTGTCCATGGTTAGTCCCAGGAATGGATCTTCTTTCGGGTTCAAGTTACCCCGAAACCTCCATGAGATTGGAGTGTTGTTCAATATCACGGCAAAGCAGATAGCTGAAATTCCGGTAGTATGTGAGTTTCCGGATGTCTTTCCTGATGAGTTGCCTGGTTTACCGCCTGATAGAGATGTGGAGTTTGCTATAGAGTTAATCCCGGGAACAGCACCTATATCCCGAAGACCGTATAGAATGCACGCTAAGGAGTTAGCAGAGCTTAAGGTTCAAATACAGGAACTTTTGGATAAGGGTTTGATACGTCCTAGTTCGTCACCTTGGGGATGTCCCGCTATCTTTGTGAAAAAGAAAGATAAAACTCTGAGGATGTGCGTGGATTATAGGCCGCTTAATGCAGTAACCATAAAGAATAAGTACCCCTTACCTCGAATCGATGTCTTGTTTGATCAGTTGTCAAAAGCAAAAGTGTTCTCCAAGATCGACCTGAGGTCAGGATACCATCAGATTAAGATCAGAAGAGAAGACGTGCCAAAAACAGCTTTCTCTACCAGATACGGACTCTATGAATATTTAGTTATGTCCTTTGGATTGACCAATGCACCGGCACATTTCATGTACCTGATGAATTCAGTTTTCATGCCAGAGTTGGATAAGTTTGTTGTAGTGTTCATCGATGACATCTTGGTATACTCTGAGAATGAGAAGGACCATGCTGAGCATCTACGAGTTGTTTTGACCCGGCTTAGAGAGCACAAGTTGTATGCTAAGTTCAGCAAGTGTGAGTTTTGGTTGAAGAAGGTACCTTTCCTTGGTCACGTCCTTTCAGAGGAAGGGATCTCTGTAGACCCTTCTAAGGTACAGGAAGTTATGGATTGGCAAGCACCTACCACCGTACATGAAGTACGCAGCTTTTTGGGTTTGGCAGGATACTACCGTCGGTTTATTCCGGATTTTTCAAGAATAGCCAAGCCTATGACTCGTTTAACGCAGAAAAACAAGAAGTTCGAATGGACTCCAGAGTGTGAAGCAGCTTTCCGCACTCTGCGAACGTTGTTGACATCCGCACCTGTTTTGGCTCAGCCAAACTTGGAGGAACCTTTTGATGTGTTTTGCGACGCATCCAAGATTGGACTTGGATGTGTACTCATGCAAAATGGAAGAGTTATCGCCTATGCTTCTCACCAGTTGAAACCGCACGAAGAGAACTATCCCACTCATGATCTGGAACTAGCAGCCGTCGTGCATGCACTCAAGATATGGAGACATTATCTTATGGGAAACCTATGTCATGTGTACACAGATCATAAAAGTCTGAAATATATCTTCACCCAGCCAGAGTTGAACATGAGGCAAAGAAGATGGCTAGAATTGATTAAGGATTATAACCTAGAAGTGCATTACCACCCTGGAAAAGCGAATGTTGTAGCTGATGCCTTGAGTCGTAAGACTCATTGCAACTCTCTACAACCACTGTTCGAAGATGGATTTAATCTTATGCACCCTGTCATGCTAAACAATATCACTCTTCAGTGCACCTTGGAAAGTGACATCATCGAGAGACAGAAGACCGATGAAGAAATCTGTCAGATAAAGAAGAGGTTGGAAACCAGTAGTTCGTTGAACTTTAGAACAGATGAACAGGGAATTCTATGGTATAAACGAAGGATAGTTGTTCCTAAGGATTCAGAGCTGAAAGAGAGGACTCTGAACGAGGCTCACAATTCAAAGTTGTCTATCCACCCAGGAAGCAGTAAGATGTATCAGGATTTGAAAACCAGATTTTGGTGGTCAAAGATGAAGAAAGAAGTCGCAGCCTATGTCGCCAGATGTGATACTTGTTGCAGGATAAAGGCAATACATCTGAAACCCGCCGGGCAGTTACAACCGTTGTCAATCCCAGAGTGGAAGTGGGAAGAGATCAGTATGGACTTTATCACCGGACTTCCCACTACTCAGAAAGGGAATGATTCGATTTGGGTTATCGTGGATCGGTTATCTAAAGTGGCTCACTTCATACCAGTCAAGACTACTCACCGCCCCCATCAGTATGCAGACCTGTATATTCAGAATATCCTGAGGTTGCATGGAATTCCAAAGCGGATAGTTTCTGATAGAGGACCCCAGTTCATAGCACGTTTTTGGGAACAGTTGCACAAGGAGTTAGGAACCAAGTTGGTAAGAAGTTCAGCCTATCACCCTCAAACTGCAGGACAGACAGAAAGAGTGAATCAGATTTTGGAGGATATCCTAAGAGCTTGTCTTATCTTCAGGAGAGTCATGGGAGAAATGGTTACCCCTTGCTGAGTTTTCATACAACAACAACTATCAAGAGAGTATAAAGATGGCACCTTTTGAAGTTTTATATGGACGAAGATGCAGAACCCCAGTAAATTGGGTTGAGTCTGGAGATCGAGGATTCTATGGATCAGATTATGTAAAAGATGCCGAGAAAATCGTGTAGACCGTACAACAACATATCAAGGTAGCACAGTCTCGACAAAAGAGTTATGCTGACACCCGAAGGAGACCTTTGGAATTTCAAGTTGGAGACTATGTGTATCTCAAGGTTTCACCTATGAGGAAGGTCCAACGTTTTGGAATCAAGAAGAAGCTAGCACCTCGATATGTGGGACCATACCCGATCATAGCAAAGAAGGGACAAGTGGCATACGAAGTACAGTTACCCCCAGAAATGAGCACAGTTTTCCCGGTATTCCACGTATCACAGTTAAAGAAGTGTCTTCGAGTTCCAGAACAAGAGGAAGTTCGGATTCCAGACATCACCATCAGATCGGATCTGGAGTACTACGAGCAGCCCAAGGAGATTTTGGATACCAAGACCCGAGAGACTCGTAACCGAACAGTGAAGACTTACAAGATTCTCTGGAGCAATCACGGACCCAACGATGCGACATGGGAAACCGAGGAGTACCTACGCGTAAGCTATCCCGCTTTTGTTAAGAAATGGTACGTAACTCAAATCTCGGGACGAGATTCCTTTAAGGGGGGAAGGGCTGTGACACCCTAGTGTCAAGCACTGCATTAGGAACTTCATTAGCTACTAAAGGAGCATAAGCAATGCATTGCATCATTGCATGTGCATATGAGTGCTTGTTGCCTTTTGTTTAGTTATTTGGCTTTCTTTATGTAGAGGATTTAAAAATGGTTTTCAGAAAAAGTGTCTTATATGAAAATTGTAGAGAAAAATGTTTTGAGCAACTTTTGTATTTTGGTCAAAACCTAGTTTGGAGTTTTTGAAACAGTTTTTGAGTGGTCAAAGTTTGAAAGAATTTGGAAAAAGAAAAAGGAAAACGTTTTTTTTTCCAGTGCCACCCCTTTCGGCCCATCTGGCCTTTCGGCCCAGCCTCGCCCGCGCTCGCCCACGCGCGCTGCACGCCGCTCGCCGACCCGCGGTCGCGCCGTACGCCGGCGACGCGGCCACGTGGCCGTTTTTTCCCTGCCGAGGATCCGCGTCCGCCTATCGTCGCCTGATCTCCTCCGCCCAAGCACGCAAGCTATCTTGCTTTCCCTCTCCCACTCCGCCTCGCCTGCTGCGCCGGCCTCGCCGCGCGCGCCGCGCGCTGACGGCCGCGCCGTACGCCGGCCGCAACCGCCGCGTGGCGGCACGCCTCTGCCGCGAATCCTCCTCGCCCACTCCCCGCAAGATCTTTGCTCACCCGATCATGCCACAATCCGCCTCGCCCGCTCCGCGCTCGCCTCGCCGACCGCGCCGCTGCTGCCGCGACGTCCCGTCGCCGGCCCCGCCACGACCACCGGCCGGTCAAGCCGATAAAAACCCCGAGCGCACCGCACTCCCCTCTCCCCACTGCCATTTCACTCGCCCGCTCTCACTCTCGCTCTCTCCCTCACTCTCCCACGAACACGCCGAACACCTCCCCGCTCGCCGCGACCATCACCGCAAAAGCCCCGCCGTGTTCCGGCCTCACCGGAGCACCACCACCCGATTCGTCTCGCACACCACTCCGTCTACACCTCGGACACCCGGTGCTCCCGCTTGCACCACCTCTCGAGCCCCACCGACGCCGGAGATCGGAGAGCGCCGCCGCGGACGCCATCACCACCGCTGAGCCCGCGACGTTGTTCCTCGCCGACCCGAGCACCACTGCCCCTCTTCTTCATCCTCGACCTTCACCGAGTCAAGGCAAGGTAAGAACACCGACGAGCTTCAACGCTACCGCTCCCTATCGCACTCTTCTCCCCGGCCGAGCGCCATGGGCGCCGCCGCAGACCTCGCTCGTGGCCAGGCTCCTCTGGAGCCACCCGAGCCAAACCAACCCCGTAGCTTTGCTCCTTAGGGTTCACTCGAGCTTTTGCCTCCCCCAATTTCACCGGCGACCGCCGGAGACGGCGTAGTCGCGCGTCACCGCCGCCTCCGTGCGCTGCCGCTCGCCGCCGGCACACTCCGGCCATCCGCTAGCCAAACCACCTACACCACTCGATGCGCCTCGTCGAGGTGAGTTCACAAGCCTAGCTTCCCCGCCGGCGACCTCACCGACGGCGAGGAATCGACGGTCAAACCTCTCCCCTGTTTTCCGTCTCGCCCGAGCCCTCGAGCCAGGCCTCGGACGGGCGCGTATGTTTCCGTCTCGCCCGAGCCCTCGAGCCAGGCCTCGGACGGGCGTGTATGTTTCCGTCTCGCCCGAGCCCTCGAGCCAGGCCTCGGACGGGCGTGTGTGTTTCCGTCTCGCCCGAGCCCTCGAGCCAGGCCTCGGACGGGCGTGTATGTTTCCGTCTCGCCCGAGCCCTCGAGCCAGGCCTCGGACGGGCGTGTGTGTTTCCGTCTCGCCCGAGCCCTCGAGCCAGGCCTCGGACGGGCGTGTGTGTTTCCGCCTCGCCCGAGCCCTCGAGCCAGGCCTCGGACGGGCGTTTGTTTTCCCGTCTCCCCGAGCCCTCGAGCCAGGCCTCGGACGGACTAGTTGTCCGTCTCGCCCGAACTCGGCCTCGAGCGAACCCTCGGTCGCGGTCTCGTTCGAGCCAGGCCTCGGCCGATCCCCTACCGCCGTGCGCTGGAGCCAGGGTGGGTTCCCGTTGACCCACGGGCCCCGCGCGTCAGCCACTTGCTGGTCCATGGACCGGGTGCACGTAGCCAGCCGGGAGAAATTCAAATGTTTTTCTTTTAGTTTTAATTTCCAGAGATGCTTGTTATTTTTGTACAACATGATTTATAAGTCCAAATGGAGTACTTTCAGTTTTGTTGGCTTGTTTATGAGTAGATCTATCATGGAAAAGTATGAATGTATTTTTGATAGCAGTTATTTTACTGTTTTCATTTATTTCCGTGTACATGCTTTTGTTGGGATAAATGGAATTAAGTGTTTTCTGATGGAGTTAATTCATGGGAAAATTTGTATAGGTTCTTTGTTATGTTTGGTGCCTGTGAAAATTATATGAAGTACTGTTCTTATGAAAAGAGTTCCTGTTATGGTTAAAAGTTCTTTTTTGCTGATTTCTTAGAAAAAGTGTTAAGGTGTTTTATATGTTGAAATAAAATATGAGAAATTTTGTGCAGTCTCTGTATGCCATGAAGAGTCTAAGAAAAATATAAAACTGATCTGTTTTATGGAAAAAGTTATAGTTGCTTTACAACTGTGCTTGTCTGTGTTTATCTTTGGAAATTTCTGTAAGAAATAATACAATGTTTCTGTTCATGGAACTTTCTTGATAAACATAAAATGTGAAGTAGAATCTGGGAAAAATATGAAATAGAGTTGTGCACCCTTTTACAGTAGGGTTGTAGTTCAAAGCACCTTTTTGGGCAGTTTGCTTGTCATTTTTGTATCTGCAGTTCTATAGTTTATTTTTGGCTGAAACTTGTTCAGTAGAGTCCAGCAAGTGTTGTTTACTTTCTGGAATTTTTGTGGATTTTTCTGAGTCCAGAAAGATGCACTTGCAGTTCAATCGGAGTTTCTTTGGTTTAAATTAAATAAGAAAAAGAGTGAATAACCAGATTTTGTTTTACGAAATAATTAAGTAATTACCTCAATGTCAAAAGTGGTTCAACAAGTTGACTTTGTTGGTTTGCAAGAATTATTCTTTTCATGTCACCTTCATCTTGCACCGCATTTATTTAAATATATATTCATCGCACGCAATAGGATCGACCCCGCCGGAGCCCCACCAAGAGCAGGAGCTAAACGCCGAGCCGGAGATCCAGGAGCTGCAGCAGCCAGAGGAAGTCGACCCCGTCCACGACCCTAACTTACCTGAGTGTCCCTCTCACGAGGCAGCAGTCTTCACTCAAGGCAAGCCCCGGAGCATATTAAGCCTCCTATCTTTTGCAATTAAGATTACTTGAGTCCTTTTATATTGTGATGCATTAGGTCTAGGAGTTGAAATGAATCCTACTTGCTGCATTACCATTCCTTGGTTATTGATTAATATCTACCTTGTTATCCTGTTATTTAGTTACAATGTAGAATTGCTTAGCCTGCTTAATAAAAGTGGTAGTTAAGGATGTTTCCGTAATACCCGGATGGGTATTTACCGGATCACGGTTGGCTATATTTGCTATCGTGGAAAAGAACCTGAGTAGTAATGAAATACGGTCAACGGGATGGCAGGGCACAAGTTCGGAAACTTGGGGCAGTCCATCCGTTGGATCGTGTAGGTTTGTATCGATGTTGGCCCTCGTTCATTTTTGAACGCGCCCTTTTACTTAGGGATATGTCGGTGTTGTAATCATCGACCCCAAAGCCGGTTAGAAGCTGTTCGGGCCAGTTTCAACCCGTGTCGTGCCCTCTAGTACGGAAGTTGCGATTTGCCGCGTGAGGCCATCGCCAGACTCTGATTGGGCGGTCCGTGCTTGAACCGCGACGATTACCACCACGAACAAGCGTCGAGCGGTTGCCCAATGCATGGACCCGACGGGAAAAGTGTGGGCTGGTATTAAAGGTCTTTCATCAGCTGATTTGGAATTCGATTCGAGTCGCCGTCTCCCCCGGTTAGTGGGAAACTATGGCGAGCTTCACCACAATACAACTCCATGTGATGTTTAAAGGTTCAACTAAAATGTGGATAAGTCAACCGGATATGGTTATATTATTGATTGGTAGATTCAAGTGAGTGCTCTAGTACAGGTGAAAAACCTAGAATTAAGGAATAGGTCTAAAAATGGCAGCTCATCTTTATCACTAATTACTTCCTATCTGAACTTGAGCTTCTCGCAACTAAAAGATCCCAGCTCCACCCGAAAAGGCCTTGCATACCCTTGGTGTCTTTATTTTCAGTTGGACGGGTAAGTCTAGCTGAGTACATTTCCGTACTCAGGGTTTATCCCATTTGTTGCAGATGGCCAGGTCTACTTTGGCTATTGTAAGCACTGCCTCTACCCGGTGGAAGGTGATGAGGAGTAGGCCCAGGGCAGGGTCGTCCAGAAGCTTTCCCCTTTTCTTTTGCTGGACCAAGACTACTAGTGGCACATTATCTTTAAGGGAGGAGTGAGTTGTGTCGAGTGGATTTATCAAAACAATGAAGTTTTATTTGGACCACATGTGTGGTGGTCGTGTTTCAAACTATTTCAGCTTCCGCACTTTTAAACTCGGTATTGTAATAACTCCATTTTAAATTCGCACTCTGATATTTTAAATTCGGTTTCGTTTTCGTTATGATGTATCTTTACGAATGTAATCCTTGAACGATGCGATCCTGTTTGATGTATGGTGTTAGAAATCCTTCGAGATTTCCGGACTACCGGGGTTGTATGGGTTCAAGTATCAGTCGAAGTCAGACGGATTTGGCTAAGATAATACTTGAGCTCTTATAATCAGGACGGTTCCGCCACAATGACATAGCTGGTAATTCCTCCATCTGGACTAAGATTAGGTCATCGCCACAGAAGTAGTGATGGTTCCGAATTCGGACAGAAATCCAATTGACATCACCGTCTTTAGAAGCCTTCATGCACCATTTGTTGATTGCAAACATCTGCGTACCAAGTACATGTAAGTGATTGGGGTTCATTATACTCCTGCCCGGTGCAAAATTTCTCCTCCATTCATCAACTACTTCCGCTCGTGGAAACTCCAGCCCAGTAGCAATATTTTTAATGGTGTCGTACGGGAGACCGCTGTCAATAAAAAAATTGTCCATTGAGTCCATCTCAGACAAAGTGGTCTCTCCAGATTTCCTCTGTACTCTGCCCATGTTTGAACCATACTGATTTTGCACAACTAACGGGGACAAAGGTCTTGATGTTTTCCCGAGCTGTGGAACACCCTTTCCCACTTTCTTCTTGCTGGATTGTTGTTCTTTTGCGGACTTCATAAGAGAGCATTCGTAATCTGATTTTCGCGGAGCCTTTCGGGCTTCACGCATCTTGATACCATGTTGGTCCACCCTTTTCCTTAACTCCTGCGGGTTTAACAAGAGGTAAGGCTTCTCCGGGTTCCTCTTCGCTTTAGCAGCGGCGTCAAATTCCTCTAAAAAATGCCGCACATCTTTTTTCACTGAAATTTCTAACTCCTCATCAGTCTTTTCATAAGCTAATTTCTCTTGGGCTTTTTTTCCTGATGCAGGAGCCTTCTTCTTTGGAGGTGGGGCCTTTGGTTCTGTGGCGGCGAACCGCTTCTTAGGGCCGCACGGTGGAGGCAGCGGTGTTGGAGCCCGCGGTGGAGGAGATGGTGGACCCGGTGGCGGTGTTGGAGCCCGCGGTGGAGGTTGTGGCGTTGGAGCCCGCGGTGGAGGAGATGGTGGGGCTGGTGGCGGTGTTGGAGCCCGCGGTGGAGATCTTTGTGCAGGAGATGGGGTTGAAGCCGTGTCCTCCAACACATCGTCACCGCCCGCAGCACTCTGATGCGCTGGGGAATAATGAGGAACTGGACTATAGTTCCTGCTACGCAAAACAACGAATGATGTGAGCATCCAACTAATATATACATATAGGAAGTTAGTGTAATAAAAATTGTTTCTCATTCACGCGCACACTACCTATGGTGAGGATCTTGATCAGTAGGAGGAGGTTGCGGCGGTGACACTCCAGGAATAATAATGAAGCGCTTGCGCCAGCAAATAAATGTCTTTTCTGCTTCACCTAAAGTCTTCTCCCCATCTCCCCCTTCGATTTCCAATGCCACGCTGCCACAACCTGTCTCAACCCTATCCACCGAAACGCTAGCGTATCCGGCTGGCACTGGTTGACCATGGATTCTTGGTGTTCTTGTGCGGTCGATAGGTTTACAACACCGACAACCACCTTTTTCGTGGCATTTCCATCTGGAATGTGCAGCTCACAAGTAGTAAAAGGTTCTTTAACGTCATCCACGGGAAAGCGTAGCTTGGAGTCATCTTGAATGGTTGGTACTTCCGTGGAGGCGCAGCTGCTTTTCATCTGACCTGGGGGGCTAATGTTCGCTTGAGGATGTTGTGATGATGTACCTTGCCCACTCGTCATTTGACTAAGTGTCGCTTGCACTTGCCTTTTGATTTCCTCCTGCATCCATTCTTCACGAGATTTCTCACGCTCTTGTGTTTGAAGAACATACTCCTCCAACTTGAAGAGTCGCTCTGCCTCCTCGTCCTTCTTTCTTTGGCGGCTTTTATAACTTTCTCGATCCGCTTCGAAGGAATGTAGCCACGAAACGGCCCCAAAGCCTCTCGTACACTCACCGTGCTCAGGATTCTCCAGCGCGTACGTGAGTTCATCCTTCTCTCTGTTGGGCTTGAACTCGCCAGCCAACACCGCATTTCATGCTTGAACTAGCCTATGTGCTGCTCTTGAAATTTGCGGGCCCCAATCAAGCTCCCCATCATTAGGGTTTATGGTTCCCCCATGAGCGTAGAACCAATTTCTGGACCGTTCACTCCAATTTCTTCTTATTGTCTCTGGGACTACCCCCTTGGCAAGCATCTCGTATTCTTGTCTCTCCCACTTTGGAAGGGCAGTCTTATAGCCATCTGATCCTAAATGATGGTGGTATTTCTTCTGAGCTGCATTCAGTTTGTTTACTCTGACCCGGGCCTCGCTCTCTTGTGATCTTTTGTACTGTACAAATTCATCCCAATCGGCCCTTATCTTGACATACGCCTTAGAGTTGAAATCTGGCGTCTCGTTCTTCAGCACAAAGGTGTGGTACAATTTCTTCTTCCAGTCCTGAAAAAGTGTGGCCATCTTCTTCATTGTCCACTCCCGAATTCGCCTCAGCAGCTCCTCATCATCTGTGTCAAATGAGAAATGAGCTTGGACGTCATCCCAGACTAGCTGCTTGTCAAGATTGGAGCCATAACTGATCTCGGGAGCACTTCGCCTCTCTTTCCATTCACGGGCACTTATCGGAATCCGATCTCTCACAAGGAACCCACAGTGAAAGACATATTTCTTTGCATTGGGTCCTAGTGGTTGGCCTGTAGCCATATCGAATTCGGAGATTACATGACGGCCCTTCAACGGCCTCTTCGACCCTCATTTGGTCTGCTCTGCCCTGTCGCAGACGTCGATCCAGAGGGCTACATATAGGTAAAGACATGAAGATGAAACCCTAATACAAGTTGACATAAAACCTAATCAAGTAATAAAGTAAATGTAAACCCTAACACGACACATTGTATATATACCTCGCCTGTATTGCCTTCTTCCATCTCAACTTGTTGTTCAGGGAGATTTTCATCATGCATGGTCATGTCTTCGTAATTCAATAAGTATTGACTCCCGTCATCGTCGCCGGCTATGATATTCATCATTTCCTCCTCCATCACATTCTCATTTGGGTCGGCCATTTCTGTAAATATTAAAATATATATACAATATGATCGAACACTTAAAGGAGCTTTATACATGTATGTGAAACGAAAACCGAAAACCAAGGGTTTAATTAGGGGCTAAGGGTTTAGGGTTTGGGGTCTCGGGGTTTAGGGTTTAAGGTTTCGGGGTTTAGGGTTTCGGGGTTTATGGTTTGAGGGTTTAGGGTTATGGTTTCAGGTTTTACGGTTTCGGGGTTTAGGGGTACGGGGTTTCGAGGTTTAGGGTTTCGGGGTTTAGGGGTTCGGGGTTGCGGGGTTTAGGGTTTCAAGGTTTAGGAGTTCGGGGTTTCGGGGTTCAGGGTTTCGGGGTTCAGGGTTTCGGGGTTTAGGGGTTTGAGGGTTTAGGGTTTTGGGGTTTAGGGGTTTGAGGGTTTAGAGTTAGGGGTTCGGGGTTTCGGGTTTTAGGGTTTCGGGGTTTAGGGGTTTGGGGTTTCGGGGTTTAAGGGTTTGAGGGTTTAGGGTTTCGGGGTTTAGGGGTTTGAGGGTTTAGAGTTAGGGGTTCGGGGTTTCGGGTTTTAGGGTTTCGGGGTTTAGGGTTTCGGGGTTTCGGGGTTTGAGGGTTTAGTGGTTTAGGTTCGAGGGTTTAGGGTTAGGGTTTTAGGTTTTAGGGTTTCGAGTTTTAGGCAATTCATAAAAATAACATGACAATTCATAAAATAACATGACAATAACATATATTCGTAAAGAGTAATAAATACATGTTCCGACATGACACATGATTTTCTATGAACACATATTTCTAAGAGTAATAAATACATGTTTAAACATATCCTTGTCACGTGATTTACACACCGTGGACCAGAACGACGACGGCGGACAGCAGCGAGGATGACGACGGTGCGGATGACAGTGGACGGCGGTGAGGTCGGTGCAGCGGTCACCAGGACTACAGGTCGAACACATATTTGTTAGGTTAAAAAAACATATATATGATTTTCCTTTTTCTATAAATATATCTATTCATATTCATTATTTGTATATATCTATTTCTAGCAAAGAAGAAATGAAAAAGTTAAATAGAAAATAATCTATAAATATATATATCTATTTATATTTATTTTATATATATCACTTTCTATTTCTAAATACATATATATTTAGTTTCTATATATATCTATTTATATATCACTTTCTATATTTAGTTTCTAGATATATATTTCTTTTTCATTTCTTTCTTTTTTACACTCTCACACACCCACTGTTGGACACTGCTACACATGCACACCACGCACACTGCACACACACACGCACAGGCCGTACGGCAGCGGCCCGGAGGACGGCGGCGGCGGCGCGGGCGGCGGCGCGGAGGACGGCGGCGAGGCCGAGGAGGACGGCGGCGGAGGGCAGTGAGGCCGAGGAGGACGGCGGCGCGGAGCTCGACGACGAGGAGGACAGCGGCGCGGAGCTCGACGGCGAGGAGGACGGCGGCGCGGACAGAGGCTCATCGGTGAGGTGAGGGCGGCGGCGCGGGGCAAACGTCGATCTGGCCGGGAAGATTGGAGGGCACTGTGCCCTGTGCCCTATATACCCGGGAGGGCCTTTAGTCCCGGGGCGTATTACGCACCGGGACTAAAGGGTCTTTAGTCCCGGTGCGTAATACGCCCCGGGACTAAAGGGTTGGACCTTTAGTCCCGGACGGGCTTACGGTCTTTAGTCCCGGTGCGTAATACGACCCGGGACTAAAGGGTTCTTTCCCGCCACAGTTTTGGGTTTTCAGTATTTTGGGTTTTGTATTAAGTTTCCACTATATAAATATGTTGTAATTCTTGTTAATTGCATAGTAAATTGAACAGTAGGCATAAAATTACTTAAAAATAACAGTTGTATATCTTTTAATCTTATTGTATAGTAGAAAATTTTGTAGCATAAATTCTTTTCTTTTTTTATAATAACGAATATAAATGTAAATAACCATTCATATTTGGTTAATGCAAAAATGTAATGTTCAATTTAAATTTAAAAAATTATTGGCTGTCAATGGAAAATTTATTTTCATATCATTTGGACGTTAATCTTTTGTTTAAAACCTAAACAATCATTGCCCAATTTTGTTATACACGACAGATGCAGTAGTTTTAGATTTTTAAATTTAGTTTTTTTAAATATATATTAAATCTTTCTAATTGAACAGAAAATTGAATATTTGATATACTTTCTTTTAAAAATTAGTATGAGATTCACATCTAGAGAAGCACATAAATCAATGATCACTACTACTAAATGTATATATAAATCCATTATCAAATAAATGAAGTCTTAATTAATTAATTATTACATAATATATTTACAACCCACTATTAAGCGGGCACAACTGTGAACCTCCTCTTGACATATGTCCCTTGGTTATGATCATTCCTTAACCATGGAGTTTCCTCATTGTTTAACAAAATGTTTGGGTCTTTGTTCACTTTGAATGGCGGAATTCGATCATCTCTTTCATAATCACCTGACATGTCTGACTTGTCCTCAATTCCGACAATGTTTCTTTTCCCTGAAAGAACTATATGGCGCTTTGGCTCGTTGACGATCGAGTTGTTATCATTTTTCCCTCTTTTTGGTTTTGTAGACATGTCTTTCACATAGAACACTTGACTCCCATCTGCAGCAAGGACAAATGGTTCGTCTTTGTACCCAATATTGTTGAGGTCCACTGATGTCATCCCATACTCCTTGTCGACTGTTACCCCACCTCCGGTACCGGTCATCTTGACCCATTTACACCGGAACAAAGGGACTTTAAAATTAGGTGCGTAGTCTAGTTCTCGTATGTCATGTATGCGGCCATAATATGTTTGTTTGTTCCCATTTGGATCTGTGGCATCCACGCGTACACCACTGTTTTGGTTGGTGCTCCTTGCATCTTGGGCTACTGTGTAAAATGTATTCCCATTGATCTCGTACCCTTTGTACGTGCTGATATGCCACGATGGTTGTCTGGCCAACAAATAAAGTTGCTCATCTATGTTGTCATCACCCTGACATTGTTTTCGCAACCAATCGCCGAAGGTTTGCATGTGCTGACGTGTAATCCAAGATTCACTCTTCCCGGACCACTTGGATCGAAGGAAATCCTTATGTACCTCGATATATGGATCTACCAATGAGGAGTTCTGTAGAACTGTGTAGTGTGCTTTATCGAAGTAATCGTCTCCTGTACCGATATATATTTTCTTCCCTAGTGTTCCCTTGCCACTGAGTCTGCCCTCGTGTCGCGATTCAGGAACGCCAATCGGGTTAAGGTCTGGAATAAAGTCCACACAAAACTCTATGACCTCCTCTGTTCCGTAGCCCTGGGCGATGCTTCCTTCAGGCCGAGAACGGTTATTAACATATTTTTTCAGGACACTCATGAACCTCTCGAATGGGAACATGGTGTGTAGGAACACTGGACCGAGAATAATGATCTCCTTGACCAGGTGAACTAGGAGGTGTGTCATGATATCAAAGAAGGATGGAGGGAACACCAACTCAAAGCTGACGAGACATTGAACGACATCATTCTGCAAAGTAGAAAGTTCCTCTGGATTGATTGCCTTTTGTGAAATTGAATTGAGGAATGCACATAGCTTCACGGTGGCTAGACGTACATGTGGAGGTAGAATTCCTCTTAGAGCAACAGGAAGCAATTGGGTCATAAGCACATGGCAGTCATGGGACTTCAAGTTTTGGAACTTCTTCTCTGGCACATTAATTATTCTCTTTATATTGGAGGAGAATCCAGATGGGACCTTGATGCTGTTAAGGCATTCAAACATGCTTTCCTTTTCTTCTCTGCTAAGAGTGTAGCTAGCAGGGCTTAAGTACTGGCGCCCGTCATCTGTCTTCTCCGGATGCAAGTTGTCTCGTTCTTTCATGCGCTGCAAGTCCTGTCGTGCTTCAAGTGAATCCTTAGGCTTTCCGTAGACACCCATGAATCCAAGCAGGTTCACACAAAGGTTCTTTGTCAGGTGCATCACGTCGATCGCATGGCGGACCTCTAGAACATGCCAGTAGGGTAGCTCCCAGAATATGGACTTCTTCTTCCACATGGGTGCGTGTCCCGAAGCGTCTTTAGGAACAGGTTCGCTGCCCCGTCCCTTTCCAAATACTACTTTCGTATCCTTCACCATTTCAAGTATATCATCTCCGGTTCAGTTACGAGGCTTGGTTTGGTGGTCTGCCTTACCTTTAAAATGTTTGCCTTTCTTTCTTACTGGGTGGCCCACAGGAAGAAACCGACGGTGCCCAACATACACGACCTTCCGACACTTTTTCAAAAATAAATTATCAAGGTCTTCAAAATAGTGTGTGCATGCATTATATCCCTTGTTTGTCTGGCCTGAAAGATTACTTAGAGCCGGCCAATCATTGATTGTTACGAACAATAAGGCTCGCAGGTCAAAGTGTTCCTGTTTGTACTCATCCCACACGCGTATGCCTGGTTTGCTCCATAGAAGTAGAAGTTCCTCAACTAATGGCCTCAGGTAGACATCGATGTCGTTGCCAGGTTGCTTCGGCCCTTGGATGAGCAACGACATTATAATGAACTTCCGCTTCATGCATAACCACGGAGGAAGGTTGTAGATACATAGAGTAACTGGCCAAGTGCCATGACTACTGCTTTGCTCCGCAAAAGGATTAAAACCATCCGTACTTAAAGCGAACCTCAAGTTTCTAGCCTCATCTGCAAACTCTGGGAATTCTCTATCTATCGCTCTCCACTGGGATCCATCAGCTGGGTGCCTCAGCATATTGTCTACCTTACGGTCTTCTTTATGCCACCGCAACATCTTTGCATTGTCCTTATTTCTGAACAAACGTTTCAAGCGTGGTATTATAGGAGCATACCACATAACCTTGGCAGGGATTTTCTTCCTGCTTGGACGTTCTTCACCCTCTACGTCGCCAGGATCATCTCGCCTTATCTTATACCGTGATGCTTCACATACCGGGCATGCATCCAAATTCTCATATTCCTCCCCATGGTACAAGATGCAGTCATTAGGACATGCGTGTATCTACTGGATTTCTAATCCCAAAGGGCAGACGACCTGTTTTGCTTCGTACGTAGTGGTGGGCAATTCGTTCGCTTTCGGAAGCATCTTTTTCATTATCTTCAATAACTGCCCAAATGCTTTATCGGATGTACCATTCTTTGCCTTCCATTGCAGCAGTTCCAGCGTAGTACCCAGCTTTTTTGACCATCTTCAGCAGTGGGATATAACAATTTCCTATGATCCTCTAGCATGCGCTCAAACTTGACCTTCTCCTTGTCACTTTCACATTCACTTTGTGCATCACGAATGGCATCACCAAGAGCATCAACATCAGCTGTCACATCTTCTGTCGCTGCCGCATCTTCTTCACCATCTCCCCCCACTGCATCATCATCAAAGGCACCGTACTGAGCAATAATATCAGCGTGGGCCAATTCTTCTTCACCTTTTTCACCATCATCCATTACAACCCCCCTTTCTCCATGCTTGGTCCAACAAATATAGTTTGTTACGAAACCCGACTTCAACAAATGCGTATGAAGAGTCCTTGGGCATGAATATTCCTTCAAATTCTTACAGACGGCGCATGGGCAGCACATGAAACCATCTTGCTTGTTTGCCTCAGCCACACCTAAGAAATAGTGCACGCCAACAATGAACTCTTTGGAGCGGCGATCAACATTATACATCCAATTGCGTGACAACATCTGCATTAAATATTACAACCATGCACTTAGTAGTTTCTCATGTTATTGCACAACACTCATGACGTCACATGATTGATTAATTCAAACAAGCTTGACTACAACGAAGACTATCGCAGCTAGCACTAAACAAACTAAAAATAAAATGCACTTAAGCAACATAATTAGATCGCGTCCGATCCTAACTAAAATAGACAGATCATTCGCTTCATCAGCATGGATGGGCTGCTGCCGCTGACTCACTGCCTCATCACCTTCAGCGGCAACCTCCTGTGCAACAGAATTTCGTACGTGCTGAACGTACTCTTCCTCCCAGTACCAACCTTTACATCCGCCGATGCCCTCCCACTGCAATTAGAACAAAGAATAAGAAATTTAAACAACATCATCAAGCAAAACCGATACGAATGAACCATATTAATCAAATGCGGGTAAATAATAACCCACCTCATGGTCCGGACACTTGTAGAATATACGACCCTTGTTGATTCCCTCTTTTTTCACTCGGTACTCCTTCACAATCTTCTGCTTACACTCGCCGCAAGCAATGAGAGGAAGATCCGGCCGCAAATGCTTCGGATCCCGATGATGAGAGGCTAAGGACCCGGTCACGGTTGCCATCTACTATATCCATGCTCATTTTTAAACTATTACATGCAAATTCCTAATTTTCTAAACAATTATAAATAAAAAAGACTCTAAATTTTTCTATTTGTTTAGATAATCGAAAAATATGATATAACAATACCAATTTCCACATTATCTACTCTCTATATTTATTGTTGCAAACTATTATAAATTCCACATTTTTCTAAAGAAAATATACTAAAAAGACACTAAAATTCAATATTACTCGTCTTGCATAAGTATGAAATATAGAATGAATACTACCTAGCAGTAGAAAACTATCAAGTGATTGTGATGAACCAATTTAAACTACTCAACTCTCTATGCTTTTTCTTGCAAAGTATATATTTTAATTAAATTCCTCTCATATTCAAAAGACATGGTAGGAGATGAAAATAGTTATCTCTAAACGCAAAGAGACGATGACGGAGTCGAAGAAGATCAACAATTGACGCCGGAGACGAAGAACAATGAAGAACAAGCAATAGCAACAGCAAGAACAAGCAAGAAGCTCACTGAAATTTGAATGTCTCTAGCTCGGGGGAGGAAGAAGTTGGCTGGTTATAAAACCAGGAGCTCTAGTCCCGGTTCGTATTAAAAACTGGGGCTAAAAGGTGATCATTTATCCCGGGGCAAGCCACAAACCGTGGCTAAATCTTTAGTCCGGTCCGTGGCACCAACCGGGACTAAAGAGTGCCCTTTAGTCCCGGCTGGTAACACGGACCGGGACTAAAGGGTCCCTGCCCCGGCAGCTCTGCGCAGTAGCCGTTGGGGCAGGCCCTTTAGTCCCGGTTCGTGTTACCGACCGGGACTAAAGGGTCTATTAGTCCCGGGCGTCAAAAACGCCGAGACTAAAGGCGATTTTGAGAATCGGCCTATGACCCTGTTCTGTAGTAGTGACCTTAGATTAAGTATTTATCAACCATGTATTAAATTTTATTTTAAGACATCATTATTAATTAGAAGAACTCATGCTTTGAAGGCTAGATACTTGAAAGAAATTAGATAGAACAACTATTCATCATTTCCATGCAAAAGATTAGAGAGAGGGTTCTTCTTTGGTCATCAACTTTTTAAAACAAACTAGATACACTATTTTATTTATTTAATCTAACACACTTTAAGATATAATATAAAAACTAATAGTAGTAGTAGTAATAATAATAATAATAATAAAGATATACCTGAATCGCGAAGATAACGGGGGTGCGTCTCCCCCAAGCTGGTTCCCTTAATAGCGTTGAGCCTTCATGTGTCCATATATTTTTGTTTCTCTTTTTTTTAATTAATGGTGAGCGTGGATACATGGGGATGCCTTCCCCCAAGCTGAATGTTGACGTAGTCGTTCGATCTTGCAATGTAGCAGACTGGCAGTGGATATGTCCTTCCTCTATTGGAGCTTTGATTGAAGTTGATGTTTGTTGAGACAGTGCTCCAACAGTGGATGGAGCATTCACTTGCTCATCAGCTTTTCTTGGCCTTTCAAATCCTATGAAACTCAAATAGATAACAAAACTTGTGGAACAGATTAAACGTTAGTGGTTGGCCACTTAAGCCTTAGTTGTCTAGATTTTCAGTAAGATCTCTTTCTCAATATTTTTGTATTTTATATTTTTATGATGCAAGAGAAAATGCACAGGATGAATGCATGCATATTTATTTTTATTATTATTTATGCCACCACGGTGAACATTCCTGTGGGTTTTTACACACCAAATATTTATTCACATGGGGCTTTATGGTTTATGATGTAGTGTAACAAATGCAATATTTTTACTTTCTTTTCTAATGCAATGCATAAATTAAAATGTTTGTGAATTAAATATGATGATATAAGAAATGATTATGGATTAAATATGAGAAATATGCAGGAAAATAAATATGAGGATAACTACCGATTTTTTCCTTTCGGCGAAGGTTCGGATATTTAGGTCCAACGAACCGGACCTTCTCTTGGTTCAGACCTCTCAAGGTATGTGTAACACCCCAGGTGTTAAATTAATAAAATTAATTAGAATTTAATCAGGAAATGGCCAAAATCCTAGAAGGAGGAAAATTCTAGCCAGATGTTTGTTACATTCATGCCGGTGCATAATTTTTATTGGGTGAAAAAGAATTTTTTTTAAACTCGTAATAGGGCGAAACGAATTTATTCTATTTAGAAAAAGCAATAAAAAAATTTATAAAAAGTTTGCAAAATCAAACTAAAGTTTTGTTTGTAAAACCTAGGGAAAATATTTACAAACTGTTTCAAAGTGAATTTGATTTCAAAAGGATTTGATTTTGAATTCAAAAGATTTGCAAAGTTGAGAGAACAAAAAGGAAAAGAGAAATGGCAAATGACTTAATTCCTCTCCTCTTCCCCATTACAGCCCGGCCCAACCGCCCTCTCCCTCACTCACCGACAGCCGGGGCCCGCTGTAAGCTCCACCCCTCACCTCTCGCCGATCCGCCATGTCTAGGTGGACCGGTCCACGCGCGTCCGCTTAACCACGTCCAAACCCTCTCTGTGACCTTCGCGTAGAGACCGAGCCCCAACCTCCCCTGCTCCGACTTGTGCTCTCCTCCACTCGCAGTCACACACCACTGCCATAGATGGAGCCGAGCTCCTAAGTCGGACACCCTCTTCCCTCTCGGCGCCCCCCCCTTTGCCTCTCTAAACAATGCCCGCAGGCACGTAGCACCGCCACCCACCTCTTCCCAACTCTATTCTCTTGTTGAACTTTTCCAAGATCCTTTTTCGTGTTCTCCAAACCACTTATTTGCGTCCATCATCCATCATCCTACAACTATAAACTTCTCGGAAATTTTTCTAGCTTTTTTTTGAATGTTTTCCAATTCTTCAGTGAGCAAAATCTAAATTTTAGATGCTCCAAAGTATCTTTCATGATCTTCAAATACTTTATTTGGGATCATCATATTCCAAAGTGTCTTTGGAAATTCTCCCCGAATTTTTGGAGTTTCCGGAGTATTTTTCGCGCCTTAAACAATAATTTTAGATTTTCTAGAATTATTTTTATGCGCAGAATTAATTAAATCCGAAAATAATAGATTCCATCGAGGCTTAAACCTAGCCCATATAAATGCGTGCCGACGTCTGCCTCTTTGATCTTGTTGTGGATCTGAAATCCTTTTTGCCAAACCACCGCCGTTGCGAGTCAAGTTTGCCGCCGCCTGCTCCGTTTTTCCCGCCGCCGCCTGCTCCGTTTTTCCCACACCGAACCAAGAAGCGCTGCTCCGTATCGCCTAGTGCCCTGCATGGATGCCGTAGTCCCGGCGCTGATCCTTCATAGCTGGAGGAGTTCTTCTAATCCGAGCCATCTGTAACCGATGAGCACTGGTGAGCACCTCCATGGTGTCTTCGTCCCTTTTCACTTATCGTACTATATCATGCTACTAGCCAATGCTATTTGTTTCCCTAACGTGCCATGCATCCTGCCCATCTGCAATTGCTGACCATGTGCGGCATCGCTTGCCGACATACCGCAGCTGCGCCGGCCTTCCCTGGTCGCCATGGTCCTGTTTCCCTGCCTGAGACGGTGAAGAAGCCAGCGCCGCCGGCCACTCGCCAACTCCGGCCTATGGCCAATGACTTGTGTTCCGACTAGCCAACCAACTGGACGTTCCTGTTCATGTCCACGTCAGCAGGCACATGCAAGCCAAGCGACGGCCAAGGCCCTATTTTCCCCTGCGCGCAAGCACAACAGCAGCAGATTGATCCCCCATGTCCTGCACACACACGAACAGGAAGAAGATGATGGTAATTACGGTTTTGCCACTGCTCGTTAATCCTTCGCCATTTAATGATCGTAACTCCAATTTAACTCGTTCAAGTCGCGTTAGATTTGTCTCGCCAAACTATACGCATTAGATCTAATTATATTTTGTTTTCTTACTTTTGATGTACTACTATTTATATTGCTTTGTTTGGGCCATGTATTGATGTGTGATCCAGAGAGTGCGGAGTACGAGGACGCTCCAGACTCTTCTTGTGATCCTGCAGTTTCGACCCAGCCCGCAGGCAAGTGTCCTTGAACATCTTGCTTCTGTATTTATTTTATTTTGAGTTAGAGTAGTTAGATCCAGTAGATGCATGCAGTCTTAAATTGAATCTCATGTTAAGGTTTACTAGAACTTGTTTATATTTTTCTTGACACCTGGTTTGGGATGTGTTGGGTAGAAGCCTATAGATGGTGGTTAAATAATTAATTCTGATTAATGATCTATGAAACACTGTGGTTGGTAATGTTATAGTATGGTGATTAGGTATATCCGACAGGATGGACCGTGTGGTGGTTTTTATGCCGTGGGACTCGGCAGCTGGATTTGGTTTTTGGTTCTGGGCTTGTGCTAGATTATCCTGCCTGGATCCCTAGGACCCGGTTCTTGAACAAGTAACCCGGCAAAACAGCGCAAACCATGACGCCTATATGGCTCTAGGACTGGCTAATTAATTAGTTTCCTCCAAGTTGAGGGTTCACACGGGGTTTGTTTTAGTGGCTCACGAGGGGGCCCTGGGGGTCGTAGACCTTTGTACGGGGTGAAACCTTAGAGGTACGTGTGGAACGGACTTGGAGGCAGCTTTGTAAAGGCCTTGCAGTGCGACCCCGTTGTGCACCTTGGCAGTGTTTAGCGTGATGGAGAACACATGACTCATGAGTAAAGATGTGCGAACTCTGTAGAGTATTAAAACTGATATATCAACCATGCTCACGGTCACGAGCGGGCTTGGACTTCTTCGAGATTAGTCGGTGGTTTGGTTCTGGTTCGTTAGGGAAGCCTTATGTGGTCATTAGTCCCATATTACATGGGTACAGAGGCTTCTTCTACGCGGGTTACTGCTTGGTACGGGAGTGATTCTCAGGCTCGAGCACATACCTGGTGTTATTACGGAAGGTAGCTTTCTATGTCGTGATATATGGAACTAATATACATAGGGGGACTCTTCGAGTCGGCCTTGTGGGTGGCCTGATGGACTTCAGGTGTGGTTTGCCTGATGGACTTCAGGTGTGGTTGCTTGGTGTGACTCCAAGTGTGGTTGCTTGGTGGACTCCAAGTGTTGGTTGCTCGGTGTGACTCTGAGTGTGGTTTGCTCAGTGCGACTCCGAGTGTGGTTACTATTACTGTTGGAGACTATGGTTATAACCTAGCAAATAGGTGCATAGGGAATAGGATTAATAGGATGTGTTGCTTTAGGCGCTTGAGTCAAATAGAGTCAGCCTACCTTTGTTAATAGCCTCGTAATCATATATTTCCTACACTTGCAGAGTACATTTCGATGTACTCACCCTTTCTCTTTGAACCCCCTGCTAACCCACCCAGACGTTGGAGTCTACGACGCGGAGCAGGAGTACCCAGAAGACAGTGGATACTACCCAGACGGCTTGCACTAGGATGGCGCAGCCCTCGGTCGACCTTCCTGTGGAGATGGCGTCCAGTTTCTGTGAGTCTACATTAGAGTTAGACTGAGAGTCTGTACTTTTCTTTTAGACCCGAGGGTCATTTTTGTAATAAAGTTTGATGTTATTAATAAAGCATTGTTTTGATATTTACTATGATGTCGATATATGTATGAAAATTGATCCTGACATACATATATTGTGCTCCAATTTTGTTCTTAAAATTGGGGTGTGACAGTATGTCAGACGTTTGGAAAGTGGTTATTGATTATACCTCTTAGGTGCAGACATTTTCTTTCATACTTTCTTGGTCTGAGTCTTCACTTCCTGTGGTTCACTATCTTGAGGTTTCTCTTGTTCTTTCTTTTCTGGGACAGTGCTGATAGCTTCTTCTTCGTGATTGGCCTCTCTATTCTTGATAACTTGTCTTCTTTGGCGTTGAGAGCGGTGTCTTTCACTTCTGTTCTTCTTGAGTGCTTCATTAGGTATGTAGTTGATGAAGTAGCATCGTACCTTTTTCTCCAGGAAAGTGAAAATGGATTTCCTCTTGTAGATGATTGCACTTGTAGCTTAGAGGAATAGTCTTCCTAGGATGAGGTGGACATCATCATCTTCTCTTATGTCGAGGATCAACAAGTCTGTGGGGACTTTATGACCTCGAATTATGACTACGACGTCTTCCATCATTCCTTCTTGTTTATGCCTCTTGATATGGTGTCACTCTTGTTCTTCGTTTGCCCAGCAGTTTGAAATGAAGCGTTAATTATGGAAGCTGACAACATCTTGCTCAGTGTGCATGTTCTTGTAGATCTAGGACCTTCACTTTGTGGAATTTGGGAGTGATAAACTTCTGCATGTTTGCTCAAGAGTGTGTCCTGCTCATAAAGATATGGTAGAGATCAAGTGCATGGGCTCTGTTGGTGGAAAAACACCAACAGAACCAAAAGTTTTGTTTATTCCACTCTAACCTTAGGCACATTGCACAAGACAAACTTGTTGTTTATGTGTTCTATTCAATCTTAACATGAATGATAGGATCAGAGGATAAGCATGAAAGTAGCATCTTAAAATATTTAACAGATCAAATTACTTAACCCAAGGAAGGATAATCTATGCACAAAGTGTTGATCTTTTCATGATTGAGATATATCATCTTCCAAAGGTTAGATGCACAACATTTTAACTCATTTAGTTAAGACAGTGAGATTCAAGAGAGTAAAGCTAAGAACAAAGATTAAAGGACTAAACATGTTGAGTTGATTAGGTTGGATCAAGTGAGGTGCAACTTAAACATATTTTGTTCTTTATTTATGTTCATACTAGAATCAAGAAGAAACTTTTAAAGTGATGGTTACTTACCTTGAAATGTTACTTTGTCATTGGAGAGTGATTGTGCTGAACCACCTTGTGGAAGCTCCTCTTGTCTAGCTGGTTGTTGTTTATGAATGGCTTGTCTTCTCTTGCTTGTCTCACATTGTGCTTGAGAGGAGGAAGATCACAGTGGAATTATCTTTTGAGGTATTGACTTTCCTTCTCTTGAGTCGACTTATCAGTGAAGGCGCATTGTTCCTCGAGTATGCTGACTAGGATCCTCTCTCTTTCTTGTATTAATTCTGTACTATGAGGATGTAGGGACAGTCCCACATTCTTCTCTTGTCAACCTTTCTTGTTTTCCTTTAATCATTGGGTTAGCAAGAGACTTGAATTTAGAGCTGCTACTCGAGTGCCTCCATGAGAGTCTTTGTCTTGTACTGTCACGACTGAGACTTGTTCTCTCAACAGTGTTTAGATGATGGAGATCTTATCGGCTGTTCTTCTTGATTTGCTAGCTTAGGTGTTATCTCTCCATCTTCTAGTTCTTGTGGTGCAGTGGCTTCATCCTTCATAATGCCCTCCTCAATTCTTGGCAGTTGGTTCTTCCCTTGACGTCTTATCTTGGTCCTCTTTGGCTGCTCATAAGTGATGTAGTTGTTGAAGATGCAGCGAAAGATCCAAAAGTTGACTTCTCCAGGTCCGACATAGATGATAACATTGATGGCGTTCAAGAACGATCTTCCAAGAATGTGTGGTGGATCATATTCTTCTTGACTGGGACAGCATCTAGTGGTTTGTACTGATCTAAGTGGTGAGTAGAAGATCAATATGTTTGAAGTTGGATTTCTCCTTCCTCCCTATGATTGTGAAACACATCTAGACAACGGAATTGTCTCTCCCAGGCTGGCTTGTGATGTAGATGGACTGCCAACAACATGTTCATGTGTTTGACTTGTAGATCTTGCTATTGTTGTAGTGGTACCATCTTGTCTCCCAAGCTAGCTCTTGATTAGAAAAGAGGATAACTTCCCACTTCTTGTCTTGATGTCTTGGGCAATGATGGTTGCAGGCATAAGTTGTCTCATATGAGGTAAGTTGCATCCTGTTTGTCATCAGTGCCCAAGCAAGACTCAAAGCTAAGCTATTGCCAGCACCATTCATGATCTGAGAGTAGGTTTGCATGTCTATGGTTTGAGTTTTGGATCTTCAATGTTCAGACCAAACCATGGATGAACAAAACCTCTCTCTTGCATAATGTTAGTGGATATATACCTGAAGGATTGCAAGAATTTGAAGCTTGGGCTGTTATCCATAACTTATGTATTTTGCATCTATGCTAATAAAAAGATGTTTTTAGGATTATTTTAGCATAGACTAGTATTTCATGTGTTGGCTGCACTTTAACATGATTCAAGGCAAAAGATAACTTGCAGTAGAAGACAAAATAAATAAACTTTGATACTCACAGTTTTTTCATCCATGACGAATGAGCTGAGTCTTCATTGTGCAAAGTTGTTGAAGTTCATGTGTCTCTTCATCTCCAGTGTGAGTTTATCTCCGGACTTTCCCAAATTGATATTGAAAGTTTCCTACAGGGGTTAGTCCAACAAAATATCCAACATCCACTATAGCATACTATCGGCTCAAAAATCAACCTAGACACCACATCTAATTTGATCTAGGAAGGCATTTTAACTTAATTGCTTAAGCCTTTGAAAGCAAGATCACCACTCCTAAACTAGGCACCATGCTTAATTTAAGAGATGTATGAAAGTACTCCAAACCTAAACATATAATATAGCGAATGAGGATAGCATGAAAGTATTATAGAGATTTATTCAGATGGTGATGAAAGAGCATGATTAGTATATGAGCATATCTTAAAGGTAGGGACAACCAACATAGCAACACGGCAAGAGATGCTCTTAGAAAGTCTATTCCCCAAGCTTGGATTTTGCACAAATCAAGATTGGATGAATGTAATTCAATGTTACATGATGATTGGTTGGTCATACCTTGTGTTTGTTGTTCCTTTGTTCTTTTCTGCTCCAGACCTGGGAAGGTTAGTGACAAAATACCCGAAAGAATATTTTCACAATTATATTTCTATGCTCATTACATAAGGAAGTACAGCGGAAAGGTAGGCGTAGCTAATAACCAGATGTTATGATAGGGTGTAAGGATTCTACTGGTTATAGCTTGCGCTCATGGGGTAGTGATAGACAAGAGTGGAATTCAAAAATAACATTCATAAGAATGAACACAAAAATGATGAAAAGACTGGGACAAAAAAGAAAAAGATGAAAGTATGATTACAAGGTTAAACTAAGACTTAAGATGATCTATCGTTCCCCGGCAACAGCGCCAGAAATGCTTGTTGGTATAAATTAACGCACACTCTACTTTATCCGCAAGCGCACAGATAAAATCTACCGATGTAGCACTTCACCGGAGTAACCCAGTTTTAATATCGAACCCAAAGGAACGGATAGTGTTAAGTCTTAAAGTCTAACCCCTGAGTAGCTAACAAGGACGGAGAATCTAGAAGTATAGAGGGGATCACTAAGGCTGTCTAATTCCAATTTAAGAGTGATATGTTTATATTATTCTTAGTGGGGAAGTTGTCATAAAAGGTCACAAACAGAGTATGAGTCTTTTATGCAAATGTATAATCCTACCGAGCCTACACACGAGTAAGTGGACTATAGAAGAATCAACAAGGTTATAAGAGTCACCCTTGCGAACAACCACTACTACCGGCATTATAGGAGGCAATTATGAGCTATCAAGTCTAAGCACCACGCTTACACTTTCCAACTACTCTAACTCTAGCATGACTAGAATTAAAGTACTCAAAAGAGAGTCATAAACCTTAAGAATAATAAGAACAATGGCTCAATCTTAAATATAGACGTTGATTACCAAAATAATCGCTGAAGCAAGTTGAAGATGAACTTGAATCCACAGATACAAGATGAAGAAGTTGATCCGACAGGCCGGAGCTCCTTCTCGATCTCTTCCTCTCTCTCTCTTCTAGTTCTAGTATAAGACTAGGTTCTAAACCTAAACTAGAGGGGTAACTAGTCTTCTACTTGAAAGCGTAGACTTTTCTGAAGAAAGACTTGTTCTTCCCTGGAGCCTGGGGGGCTGTATATATAGCCCTGAGGGATCAACCGCGGCCGTTAGATCAAACCGACTTCACGTAGGGCTGAGATGCATCCTCGTAGGCGGTGGAGGAAGGTTCCAGAAGACGGAGGCCATAGAGCCCAGGGGATGACCGACCGGTCATAGGGTGGGACCAGTCGGTCCCACCTGGCGGCCTCTCGGGGTGCCCCGCCTCGTGGTGTCCTCTGGGTCCTCTAGGTCCTTCTGGAGTATTCCTGACGTGCCGGTTCCGTAATCTCTCATCGGGTTCCTTCTAGGAGAAGTAATATGTGCTGGTTTTCCTGTTTAGTCCCTGCAGAATCTCAATTCACCAAAACTCATGGAATATTATTAATTAAACCCCTAAACCTTTGTTGGTGATTGAATTCATGCCCTTTTTATATTTATTTATCCTTTAATTTTGATAGCTAACCAGTGTCAACAGTCATGACGATCCAATGATCCAGATACAACACAATGCTATGCAAGAGACAATTAGCAAAGCAATGTCTACCACGTTGATGAATCACAATGAAACATTCCTCAGCAGCCTCTCAAATGCCATTAAAGAAGCTTTCAACTTGGGTAATGACAGAAGAGGTCCAACATATACAGTTGAAAGTAATCAAGGAGCTGGAGCTTCTAGAGGTCCGCAGATGAACGGTCCCAATGGCAATGGGAATCAAATGATAGTTAGCCCTGGGGGCATGACACCGCAGCCAATGCAACAGCCGAATATGAGTAACAATATATACTCATCGGCTACAAAAATAGCTCCCCATGCAAGAAGGATTACCAGGGATTTCAATGCACCACCTTATCAGGGGAATGTGACACCTGGTGATGTTCCTCCTGGGTATCACTATGTGTCAAATTTTTATACTTTGGATGCTCAGGAGAATCCGGGGTATCAAGGCAATACTTTCGGGGGGCAGAACATCGGCTATCAAGGGCCGATGAATCAAGTAGATCAGTTGATGAATCGAGTCACCGATATGGTTTAGAAACAGTTTGGCTTAACGCCGGAAACTACATTGACTGACTATAAGAAACCATATCCAGAATGGTATGATCATGTTGTCTTCCCACCAAGATATAGAGTTCCTGATTTTACCAAGTTCACAGGAACAGGCTCACTAACCACTATGGAGCATATAACTCGGTTCTTGGTCCAGCTTGGGGAAGTTGGTGATGAGCCAGCACTTAAAGTCAGGATGTTCCCTCTATCTCTGTCTGGCTCGGCTTTCTAGTGGTTTTGATCTCTACCACTCAATTCCATTCAAAGCTGGAAAGATTTGGAAGACAAGTTCCATAAATACTTTGACTCTGGGATTTTGGAAAAGGGAGTTGTGGACCTAGTCAATATAAGGCAGGGAAACAATGAGACTGGATGCCAATATCTTCAGAGGTTTAGAGAGTTGAAGAATCAACGCTACACCTTGTCATTATCAGATCCAGAGGTAGTTAGCATTGCAATTCGAGGGCTAATACCAGCCATAAGAGAGAAGATTGGTTTCGGTTGCACTAACATAGCTGATTTGGCCAAGAAAGTGGCAAATATCGATGCTAAGAATAGATATAATCAAGTTTTCAAGCCTAAGAAAGCCTACAATGCAGAAAGCTCTTTTTACAAGAAGAGGATGATGCAAATGATGAAAGCGAGGATGAAGTAGCTATTGTCCACTGGGCTTGGAAGAACAATGAATATTTGCCTTGGGCAAAGGCCAAAAGTACTAAAAAAGATGTAAAATATAGCTTTGATATCACTAAGGCTGATAAGATATTCGACTATCTGTTAGAAAAAGGTCAAATCAAATTGACTGGAAACCACAACATCCCATCGGCTGAGGAGCTCAAGAATAAAAGGTAGTGCAAATTCCATAACTCTAGTACTCATACTACTAACGATTGTAGAGTTTTCAGAGATATGATCCAGAGAGCTATCGTTAAAGGGAGAATTGGCTTAGAAAAGGCCAAGGGTATGAACATCAATGGCCATCCCTTTCCGATGAACATGGTAGCTCCTGCACCTCGAAGTGAGATCAAGGTTTTAACTTCTGACAAAGCCAAAGCAGCTGGGACAGTCGATCCAAAGAAGCAGCTAACGACCAAAGAGTATCAGAAGATGAAAGGAAAGAAGAATGTTGATCAACATGATCTACCTGAAACCTCAAGAGCTGGTGAAGCAAGAAGACGTCCAACTGTCAGAATCCTATTGAACAAATGACAACGTCAGAAAGAAAGAGATTAGATGCATAGGCAAAGAGATGAACAAGAATATCAAGAGTGTCTTGAAGAGGAGGAATGCAGAAAATCTCGAGAAGAGGAAAGGCGTATCAGGGATGAGGAAAAGAATCATTGGGATTGCCCTTTCTTCAGACATTGTTGGAATGAAGGTTTAAAGCTTCCTACTCTTCGCAATTTCCCGGAATGCAGTGAACAATATTGGGGGTATAGGCAATCAAGGGACAACCGTCGATCTGTGCATGAAAGATTAAGATTTGAAAGAACAGATCGGCGTGTAAAAAATGAAAGTGTTCATGATCGGCTTGGAATAAAATTAGCCGATCGCGATCATCCTTGGCAAGAAGGACAATGGTGTCCAAGTGGTTTGACTAAAAGCCAGAAGCGACAGGTTCAGAGATTGAGGAATGATGAGATTCAGAAAAAGAAGCCCAAAGTCTGGCAGGTGAAACAAATAGCCGATAAGAGAGAATCATCGGCTAATATATCTGCTCTATTCATGTTACCTGCTGGGTTTAGATCCTCTGATCATGAAGAAGAGTCTGATGATGAAGAAGCAGTTGCTCAGTGTATCTATCAGACAAAAGGGGCCACGTTTTAGAAGCCCGAAAAACATTCTCATTTAAAAGCTTTATATTTGAAAGGGTTTGTCGACGGAAGGCCTTTGAGCAGGATGTTAGTTGATGGAGGTGCAGCTATTAACTTGATGTCATATGCTACCTTCAGAAAGCTTGGTAAAACTACGGAAGACTTGACTCAAACCGATATGAGGTTGACGGACTTTGCTGGGAACATGTCGGCTACCAAAGGTGTTGTTTGTGTCGAGTTAACAGTTGGCAGCAAGAGTTTGCCGACTACTTTCTTTGTAGTCGATGCAAAAGGTTCATATAGTGTACTTCTTGGAAGAGATTGGATCCATGCCAACTGTTGTGTTCCATCTACCATGCACCAAAATGTGATACAGTGGATCGGAGACACTATGGAAGTAGTACCAGCCGATTCAACTGTTAGCATTACTTACTCTGATCCTAATGACTGGAAATTCGATAATGTGGAGTGCTTCTCTAGAAAAGTTCATGAAGGAGGTTTCATCAAGATGTTTGATAATGGCCAACAGCCGATCCAAGCAGTCGGCTTTAAAAAATGTATCTAATGGATTGTCTAGTCAATGAAGACGAAAGCAAGATGGGTAAAGGTTTTACATCGGCTGATGAACTAGAAGTAGTTGATATTGGAAGCGGTGATAAACCAAGATTGACGTATATTAGTGCTAAGTTGGATCCCAAGTTTAGACAAGAACTTATTACTTTGTTAAAAGAATATAAAGAATGTTTTGCTTGGGATTATTCTGAAATGCCTGGTCTTGATCGATCATTGGTTGAGCATCGATTACCTATCAAGCATGGAAGTCGACCTGTAAAACAAGCTCCAAGGAGAATTAGAGCAAAGGTTATGGCTGAGGTGAAAACAGAAATCACTCGGCTTTATGAAGCTAACTTCATTCGGCAATGTAGATATGCCGAATGGATATCTAGTGTGGTTCCTGTGTATAAGAAAAACGGGAAAATGAGAGTTTACATTGATTTCAGGGATCTAAATAAAGCTACTCCAATGGATGGCTACCCAATACCAATAGCAGACATGTTGGTCGATGCAGCAGCGGGGCACAAGGTAATTAGTTTTATGGATGGTAACGCTGATTATAATCAAATTTTTATGGCGGAAAAGGATATACATAAAACTGCATTCAGGTGCCCGGGTGCTATAGGCTTATATGAATGGGTAGTCATGACTTTTGGGCTTAAAAATGTCGGTGCAACCTATCAGAGAGCTATGAATTATATTTTTCATGAATTGATTAGCAAGATTGTGGAGATTTATATTGATGATGTGGTTGTGAAATCCAAAGATTACCAAGGACATCTTAAAGATCTCAGGGATACTCTGGAATGTGCAAGAAAGCATGGATTGAGAATGAATCCTCATAAGTGCACATTCGGAGTATCAGCTGGACAGTTTTTGGGTTTTATGGTACATGAGAAGGGAATTGAAGTTGGTCAAAAAAGTTATGATGCAATTGACAAAGCAGTGCCACCAACTACGAAGACTCAGCTACAATCTTTGATCGGCAAAATTAATTTCATCAGGAGGTTTGTTTCAAGTTTGTCAGCCAGGATTTTGCCGTTCTCAGTTTTATTGAAATTAAAAGATGACCAGGAATTTAAGTGGGGGAGTGAACAACAGAAGGCATTTGATGAGATCAAAATATATATGAAATCTCCACTAGTTTTGATTCCTCCTCAGAAGAACAAGCCTTTTAAGTTATATGTATCGGCTGATGATCATACAATCGGATCAGCCTTGATGCAAGAATTTGAAAGAAAGGAGAGAGTAGTGTTCTATCTCAGCAGAAGATTGCTTGATCCAGAAACAAGATATCCTCCTGTCAAAAAATTATGTTTATGTTTGTACTTCTCGTGCACCAAGCTTCGACATTACCTATTATCTTCTGAGTGCACAGTAGTGTCGAAGTTTGACGTGATAAAACACATGTTGTCTATGCCTATTCTAAATGGGAGAATTGGCAAATGGATTCTTGCATTATTAGAGTTTGACTTGAAGTATGAATCGGCTAAAGCGGTTAAGGGTCAGGTAATAGCTGATTTTATTACTCATCATCATGGGCAAGAAATTAAGACTTTGGATTTTACCCCGTGGGCTTTGTTCTTTGATGGTTCTAATTGTAAACTAGGTGGAGTGTAACACCCTAAAATTTTCCCCAAAACAAAATAGGTGAAAGTGATTTAATTAGGTTTTTGTGAGCATTTAACCTAGGGTTAAATAATTTTTGTTGAATTAAAATAAAAGTGGCAACAAGTTTTGCACTCATGCTGATGCATTATATTTATTGAAGTGACTGGTTTTTGCCAAAATTTGTTTTGAATTCAAACTCCTTTTGAAATGGTGTTGAAATGCTTTGAAATAAATGAAAAAGGAATTCATTTACTCTCTCTTCACCTTCCCCTGGTTTCGGCCCAACCGCTCGGGCAGCCCAGCAGCCGGCGCCGTTTTCCTCCCTTCCCCTTTGTCTTCCGCGCGGCCCAGCAGGCCGGCCCGCCAGCGCGCGCGCAACCGGCCGCACCGCCGCGCCTCCTCTCTCTCTCTCTCGCTGACATCCAGGGCCCCCGTGTCAGTCTCCGCCTTCCCTCTTCCCCCTCCGCGCACGCGCTCGAGCATAACCGCCGGCGCCGCACCTCCGATTCTCCCGCGCGCTTCTCCCACGACCTCGCCCTCGACTTCGTGCATAAGTGGACGCGGTCTCTTTCCCCGCTCCCTTCTCCCTCTTTTCTCTTCCGCAGCGCCGCACCACAGAGCTCCCGAGCATCCGTGCCCCGCTGCCATTGCCGCCGCCGCCGTCGACCCGCTGACTCGGCACCGCTTCGGCCGTCTGCGACCTCCCTCGAGCTTCGCCGTGCCTCGGTGAAGTTGCCGATCCATCTCCCTTTCCCCTCTTTCGCCTGGTTTGGCCCTAACCGCCGGCCGTCTTCTCGCAGCGGGATCTCGCCGAACGCCGACCGCCGTTCGCCGCGGACCGCCGCCTCCGAGCCCACCTCCTCCGTTCGGTTCACCGTGGTAAGAAACCCCCTTGCACTCCGCTACCTCTCCGATCGTTTGGTTTGGCCTGTGATGGACCCTATGCCCGATCCCGCGAGCTCCGTGGCTTCGGCCATGGCGGAGCCGCGCACGACGTCGCGGAGCGCCGTGACGCCGCGGACAGTGCGCGCCGTCGGCCGCCCGCGCGCGCACCCGCCACTGGATTTAATCCGAGCCGCTCATCTCCGATCCGGCGGCCGAGGATCACCCGTACCCCTTCGCTGGCATCTTTGCTAAAGAGCCCCTGGAGAAGTCGGGAATCAACCCGCGCTCCAGCGGGCACTGTTCGCTGAGTCTTTGAAAACTTTCGTCTAGGCCCCTGTGTTTTGGTCAATTTGAGGCGCAGTCCGGTTGACTGCGGTTTTGGTTTAAAATCCAATTTAAATTTCGGTTTAAATCCAAATACAGTTCAAACTATTTACAGAAATGCCACTATTTTGTTTTGCTTATAAAATCCACGTTTTAGCTCCGATTGATCCGTTCAAATTGCGTTAGCTTCGTAATTTAGTGCTCTACCTGTTTTTGTCCCTGTTGGTCAGTTTTGGACAGTTTAGATGTAGGGTCCAAGTTAGTCTTGTTTAGGGCTTTATATATACCGTTTCGGCCGTATCTCTCACACCGTAACTCCGTTTTCGATGAACCAAAACTTGTTTGTGATCGTAGAGATGCGTACTTCAGTTTTATCAAAGTTTTATTTCAGTTTATTACTGTTTGGTGTATTGTTCTAATAATAGCCTTGTTTGCATCGTGTATGTTTGCACCTGGAATGCGTGGTGATGTTATGTGATCGAGTAGACGGTGAGTCGGTGTGGTACGACCAGGACCCCTCGTTCAGTGATCAGCCGGAGGATCAACTTTTCGACAACCAAGGCAAGTTAGCATAGGATCTCCTTGTTTACCTATACACTTTACTTTAATCACTCATTTATGCATGTGTCCAATTGAGCAACCTTAGAAAACCCACTTAGCTTTGTGATCTGTGATGTTCTTGTTCCCGGGGGTATATGCATATGGGTAGCTTTGCTAGTGCTAACTGACTTATAATCGATCCAGTCCAATGATGAATTTGTTCTCATGATGATATGTTGTTAAACGGTTAATAAAACTTGCTGTTAGCAAAAGCTGGGATTGACAGTGCTACCATGAGTGCTATATGGCTCTGGTTTTAGCTCAGTAAACTGGACCTTGTCTAATATGGCAGCGGTGACCCGAAAGGGCGCAAAAGGGGCTTGCCACTTTGGGTGTAGGGCTGCTCCTGTTTCTATGTGTATAGCTGCGATGGCCTTGTGCCATAGAAAAGGGGGGTTGCTACATCTGCCTGCCAAGGAAACCTAGCGGCCCTGACCTGTTAGACGAACCAGCGAAAGGCTTCATAGTGTGCCCTGCCGATCTACCTCGGAAGTGGATCAAGAGGTTGGCCGCCTCGGGCACAAGGGTAACACGGCTTGTGGGTAAAGATGCACCACCTCTGCAGAGCGTAAAACTGTTATAACAGCCGTGCTCACGGTCACGAGCGGCCCGGAAAACTAGCGGAACTATGAAACTTAACTTTTGTTACTTTATGTTGTTGGTACATCATGATGTCGTACTTTACCTTTGTTGGACAAATGGATCATGGGTTAAGGGTTAAGCACAATATTCGTTTACTCTGATGTTAAAACTTTGCCAACTTAAAAGCTAACTGCAGTCAGACAGTGTCAGCCTTTTTGAGCCTCATGAACCCTATGTTAGCTTGCTAAGTACGTGGAGTACTTACGCTTGTTGTTTATCTTCTTTTTGGGCAAATCCCGGATGGGTAACAGATGAAGGTGCTGTTGGCGACTTTCCTGAAGACTTCTAGGCTAGCTGTTCCCCCAGTCGACGTTTCCCTGTGGCGTAGTTTGTGTACAAGTTTCAGTGATCTGTGTTTCAGTTTGTTGTAAGACTCTGGTTTAATTACTATCGTGATGTAATAAACAATGTGATGATGCCACTCTTGTAATTTGTCTACTTATGTGTGTGATTGTTTCCTGGGCACACATGAGTATTTCCGCCTCAGTTTTATCCTTAAAATTGGGGTGTGACAAATTGGTATCAGAGCTTTGTTGACTGTAGGACGCAAGCCTAGCTAGGAAATGGACGTCTAACACCCTTTTTGTTACTTGTTCATGCTTATTTTATTAACTCGTTACTTTATTAAAATTTATACCTGCTTCTTATCCTTTTGCATAAAACTAATTGTTTCCGCTTATCTTACCTTGTTTTTAACGTCAGGATGCCTCGCATGAACGCCCGTGCCTACCGTGCTCTTTTCACCAGCCAGCCTGCTCCCCCTGTGGTTCACATCCCCGACAGTGATGGTTCCTCCAGCTCCTCCAACGACGTCTTCGCGGAGGATGAAGAGTTGACCGTTACTCCAAGCAGTTTCTGAGGAGCTAGCAGCGCCATCCCCGCCCCCTGCAGCAGTTCCCGAGTCTCCAGCTCCGGAGGTGCCTGCTCCGGAGGTGCCAGTCCCAGTGGAGCCTGTGCCTGAGGCGCCAGCGCCTGAGGTCCCTGCTCCAGAGGCACCCGCTCCTGCAGCACCCTGACGCTCCACCAGCTCCTGCGGCACCAGCCTTCGTGCCAGTGTACCCGGTGGTACACTCTCCCTCCGCTTCGTCAGCTTCGGCACCAGCACCCCCTGCCTCTCCAGCAGCGCAGGTGGTGGAAGACCTTGGTTGGGATCGTCGCTTCATGTTTAAGAAGCCCGACGAGACAGCGTACTACCATAGTATGCTGGTTCGTCTGCTGGAGGAGTACTACCCGGACATGGAGGCTAAACTCCAATACCACTGCGGAGAGTACACCCACCCGTTGGAGGCTACATACTGGAAGTCCGACCTGATGGTTACAGGTTGGAAAGCTGCTGATCAAGCCCATGTCATAGAGTCAGCTCACAGGACTACCACCAAGCGTAGTGATGCCCTCGCGAGTATGGAGGACGCAGCGCAGGATGCCTACCTGCACTACCATGGCCTTCGCTTCCAGAGGATGAGGAATGATCGCTACCGCTACCTGCCCCAAAGTGACATGGAGGGCTCGTGGCGAACCCTGCTACCACCAGTGGAGTACCCGGTTCTGGTCTCTACTGCTCAGCACTGCCTATGAGGTGCATAGGAAGGCCGACAAGGTGCAAGATGACCTGCGTGCTGCACAGAAGGTGATAAGGCGTTTGGAGCGCGAAGTGGATTACCTTCGCGGTGAGCTAGACTATGCAGCTGTCTACAAGAAGAAGTACAGAGCCAACGATGCCCCCGGTGGAGCCCAGTAGTTTTCCTACCATGATCAGTTATCTCGTGTAGACACGTTGTTTTAAGTTCAGTTTGTGTTATGTGAACCTGTGGTGTTTGTGTTACTTATGTTAGTGAACTATGTTTGTTTGGATCTTTGTCTGTGTGATGTGAAGTATGGGTTATGTCCGTGCTTCTCCAAGTTAACATCTTCCTGTGTTATATAAAGTTGCTTATCTCCTTTTCTGTGTTGCTGTTTTCTGGAGCAGCCTGTGTTTAAATCTGTGTATCTCTTATCCGTGTCCCCAAAAATTGTGAAATTTTTGTGGGAGTAGTCTAGACTGATGTACCTTTCAAACAAATCTGGAACCAAGTCTTTATCTGTTCGGATCTGGGAGATATGCCTGTTTAAGTCGATGTTCCTGCGCAGTCTGTCATCCAGAACAGTTTCTGATCAATGCTGTTTTCGGCCCAGAATCTGGCCGAATCTGAAAAAGTGTTCTATACGAAAGTTGTAGCTGGTTTCTTAATCTTTCCAACGATGTCTGGTTCATCCCTGTTGGATTTCTGTAGCTCGAGTTATGCCCGTTTTAGTGTGCTGCTGTCGACAAGGATGTGCACCGAAAATTTCAGCAATGTTCATTTATGTCATATATACTTTCTATGTTGGATATAAAGGTCTAACTCTTGCGCATTTGTTGGTGAGCAGATGGCAGCAAGGGGTGGACGCGGGAGAGGCCGTGGCCGTGGGCGTGGTGCTCCTATGGACCCGCCACCGCCACCGCCGCCAGTGACCATCGAGCAGTTGATGGCCACGCAGAATCAACTTATGCATGCCATGATGAACCGCCTGGATCAGGCGCCCGCTGCCGCACCTCAACCTCTTCAAGTCAGGGACCGTCGAGGAGAGTTCCTGAAGGGCCATCCACCTGTGTTCACTCACGCCTCTGAACCTCTGGAGGCGGATGACTGGCTCCGTGCAGGTGGAAAAACAGCTGAACATCGCCCAGTGCACCGATTATGAGAAGGTGCTCTACGCTTCTGGGCAACTGCAGGGAGCTGCACAGGACTGGTGGGATGCGTTCATGTTCGGCCGTCCCCAAGATGCCCCAGTTGTTACATGGCAGGAGTTCAAGGAGAACTTCCTGATCCTATCACATCCCAGATGGTCTCGTGGAACTGAAGCAAGAGGAGTTCCGCTCTCTGAAGCAAGGGTCCATGTCAGTGGCGCAGTACCGCGACAAGTTTGCTCAGCTATCGCGTTATGCCCCCCAGGATGTGGCTCAATGACAAGGACAAACAGCGCCGTTTCCTGAATGGTCTGTATGATGGGTTGCAACTCCAGTTGATGTCCAACACCTACCCGAACTATCAGGCCCTGGTCAATAGGGCGATAGTTATTGACAACAAGAGGAAGGAAATGGAAGCAAAGAAAAGAAGCTTCCAAGGCCAGTCATCGGGGAGCAACACTCGTCCCCGAATCAACCCACAGCAAGGTTACCCCCAGAGGAGTCAAGGCAACCAGTGGAACAGAGGACAGTACCCCCAGGGCAACCAGAACCAGCACGCCTTCCACATCAGCAGCAGTCAGGTGGTCAGCGCTACCAGCAGCAGCCAGGAGGACAGAGGTACCAGCAACAGCAGAGCAGCCAAGCATCACGCCAGGGAGCACCCAACTCCGCTCCCATGAAGAATGCAGCTCAGCAGAACCCCAACGCCTGCTACCGTTGCGGGGAGTCAGGACACTACGCTCACCAGTGCCCCAAGAAGCAGAACCCCCAGGCCCCACAGAACCAGGCAGGAGCTCAGAAGCAGAATGCTCGCCCACCTCACACTGGACGGGTGAATCATGTAGCTGCCGAGAGTGCCCTGGATGCACCGGATGTTATGATGGGTACGTTCAGCATCAACTCAATCCCAGCAACCATACTTTTTGATTCTGGTGCTTCGCATTCTTTCATTTCACAGTCGTTTGTTAGAATGCATGGTGTGCCTTTATGTGCAATGAAAGAAACAATCATAGTAAACTCACCAGGGGGTAGTATGCCTGCAAGTTTTTGGAGCCCCACCTCTAGTGTCAACCTAAGGGGGGTAGACTTTAAAGTAAAGCCTATAGTGCTAAGAACAGCAGGTATAGATCTCATCTTGGGTATGGACTGGATGAAGCAACATGGGGCTGTCATTCAGTGTCAAGAAAGGTCAGTTGTTGTAACTACACCTAAGGGAGACAGAATCTGTGTGCAAGTGGTGTTAAAAGAGCAGCCAACTGCCACGGTCAACCAGATGGATGCTAGTGGTGCAGAGCAAGATCGGGTGGTGGACGAGTTCCCTGATGTCTTTCCGGATGATCTGCCAGGTATGCCACCTGATCGCGATGTTGAGTTCATTATTGAATTACTGCCTGGAACTGCACCAATATCAAAAAGACCATATAGAATGGGGGTAAATGAATTAGAAGAACTTAAGAAACAGCTTAAGGAGTTGTTAGAGAAAGGGTATATACGTCCTAGTGCTTCTCCTTGGGGAGCACCAGTGATCTTTGTGGATAAGAAAGATGGTAGCCAGAGGATGTGTGTGGATTATAGGTCTTTAAATGAGGTTACCATTAAAAACAAATACCCTCTACCCCGGATAGACGATCTATTTGACCAGCTTAGAGGAGCATGTGTGTTCTCTAAAATAGATCTCAGATCTGGGTATCACCAGTTGAAAATCCGGAACTCAGACATTCCTAAGACCGCCTTCACCACGCGGTATGGACTGTATGAGTATACAGTGATGTCTTTTGGACTGACCAATGCCCCAGCCTACTTCATGTATCTGATGAATAAAGTGTTCATGGAATACCTAGACAAGTTCGTGGTGGTATTCATAGACGATATTCTAGTGTTCTCTAAAACAGAGGAGGAACACGCGGAACATCTGAGGATGGTTCTGCAGAAGTTAAGAGAGCATCAGCTCTATGCCAAGAGGAGCAAGTGTGAATTTTGGCTGAAAGAAGTCTCTTTCTTAGGGCATGTTGTCTCTAACGGAGGTATATCCGTTGATCCTAGCAAGGTGCAAGATGTGTTGGATTGGAATCCGCCAACTAATGCCAGTGAAATCCGAAGTTTCCTGGGTTTGGCCGGGTATTATAGAAGGTTCATTGAAGGATTCTCCAAGCTCGCAAAGCCTATGACTGCCTTGTTAGAGAAGAACGCTAAGTTTGTGTGGTCTGATAAATGCCAAGCAAACTTTGAAGAGTTTAAGAAGAGATTGACCTCAGCACCAGTCCTAGTTCTGCCAGACTTGAATAAAAGCTTCTCCATCTATTGTGATGCATCTCGTCTGGGACTTGGATGTGTTCTAATGCAAGAAGGAAGAGTAGTTGCCTACGCATCTAGACAGCTGAGGAAACACGAGGTGAACTATCCAACTCATGATTTGGAGTTAGCAGCTGTGGTCCATGCTCTGAAGATATGGAGACATTATCTGGTTGGGCATAAGTGTGACGTGTATACGGATCATAAAAGTCTGAAGTATATATTCACCCAGTCAGATCTGAACTTGAGGCAACGCCGTTGGCTAGAATTGATCAAAGACTATGACCTAGAGGTACATTATCACCCGGGAAAGGCCAATGTCGTGGCCGATGCCTTGAGCAGAAAAACCTACGCAAACGGTCTGCAAGTGGAACGCATGTCAGCAGAGTTGAGAGCTGAAATGGCATACCTTAATCTATGTTTTGCCAACAATGTGGTGGAAATGTCAGTTGAACCTACCTTGGAGAAAGAAATCCGTGAGGGTCAGTTGAAAGATGAGAAGTTGAAAGAGATAGCAGAAAACATAGTGCTTGGAAAGGCACCAGGATTCCGGATGGATGATAATGGGACTCTTTGGTTTGGAAAGAGGATTTGTGTGCCCGATGTGAAAGCTATCCGTGATGCCATTTTGCGGGATGCACATGAATCTGCCTACTCCATTCACCCCGGTAGCACCAAAATGTACTTGGATCTGAAAGAAAAATACTGGTGGTATGGTATGAAACGAGATGTAGCAGAATATGTGGCTCTATGTGACACCTGTCAGAAGGTCAAAGCTGAACATCAAAGACCAGCAGGACTGTTACAGCCTATGCAGATACCCGAGTGGAAATGGGAAGAAGTGGGAATGGACTTTATCACTGGATTACCCCGTACACAAAGAGGCTATGACTCTATATGGGTAATAGTCGACCGTCTCACTAAGGTCGCTCACTTCCTACCAGTTAAGACCACTTATTCTGGGGCAAGGTTAGCAGAACTGTACATGGAGAGGATTGTGTCTCTGCATGGTGTTCCAAAGAAAATAGTGTCTGACAGAGGGACACAGTTCACTTCTCACTTTTGGCATCAAGTACATCAATCCTTGGGAACTGAGCTGACTTTCAGTTCTGCATATCACCCACAGACAGATGGGCAGACTGAAAGGATAAACCAGATCTTGGAGGACATGTTGAGAGCATGTGCCCTTCAGCATGGGGCTAGTTGGGATAAAAGCCTGCCATATGCTGAATTCTCATACAACAACAGTCACCAGAAGAGTCTGAAAATGGCTCCTTTCGAAGCTTTGTATGGGCGAAAGTGTAGAACTCCATTGTTCTGGAATCAGACAGGAGAAACTCAAGTGTTCGGACCGGATGTCCTTAGAAATGCTGAAGAACAAGTAAGGATGATCCGAGATAACCTAAGGATAGCTCAAGTCCCGGCAGAAGAGTTATGCAGATACTCGCAGGAGGGATTTAGTTTTCAAAGTGGGAGACTATGTGTATTTGAAAGTGTCACCCATGAGGAGCGTAAAGAGGTTTAACATGAAAGGAAAGTTGGCACCCAGATACATAGGTCCTTTCCGGATCTTAGCCAGACGTGGAGAAGTGGCCTATCAACTCGAGTTACCTGAAAAGCTGTCAGGTGTGCATGATGTGTTCCATGTTTCTCAAGCTAAAGAAATGCCTGAGAGTACCTGAAGAGCAAGTTCCCCTGGAAGAGATCAAGATAGGAGAGGATCTCACTTACGAAGAGTACCCTGTCAAGATCTTGGAGACAGCAGAAAGAGTTACCAGGAGCCGAGTTATCAAGATGTGCAAGGTTCAGTGGAACCGGTATACAGAAGAAGAGGCTACCTGGGAAAGAGAAGAAGATCTCCGGAAATCTTATCCCCAGTTGTTTGAGTAAGCTCCAGTCGAATCTCGAGGACGAGATTCATCTTAAGGGGGGTAGAGTTGTAACACCCTAAAATTTTCCCCAAAACAAAATAGGTGAAAGTGATTTAATTAGGTTTTTGTGAGCATTTAACCTAGGGTTAAATAATTTTTGTTGAATTAAAATAAATGTGGCAACAAGTTTTTGCACTCATGCTGATGCATTATATTTATTGAAGTGACTGGTTTTTGCCAAAATTTGTTTTGAATTCAAACTCCTTTTGAAATGGTGTTGAAATGCTTTGAAATAAATGAAAAAGGAATTCATTTACTCTCTCTTCACCTTCCCCTGGTTTTTGGCCCAACCGCTCGGGCAGCCCAGCAGCCGGCGCCGTTTTCCTCCCTTCCCCTTTGTCTTCCGCGCGGCCCAGCAGGCCGGCCCGCCAGCGCGCGCGCAACCGGCCGCACCGCCGCGCTCCTCTCTCTCTCTCTCGCTGACATCCAGGGCCCCCGTGTCAGTCTCCGCCTTCCCTCTTCCCCCTCCGCGCACGCGCTCGAGCATAACCGCCGGCGCCGCACCTCCGATTCTCCCGCGCGCTTCTCCCACGACCTCGCCCTCGACTTCGTGCATAAGTGGACGCGGTCTCTTTCCCCGCTCCCTTCTCCCTCTTTTCTCTTCCGCAGCGCCGCACCACAGAGCTCCCGAGCATCCGTGCCCCGCTGCCATTGCCGCCGCCGCCGTCGACCCGCTGACTCGGCACCGCTTCGGCCGTCTGCGACCTCCCTCGAGCTTCGCCGTGCCTCGGTGAAGTTGCCGATCCATCTCCCTTTCCCCTCTTTCGCCTGGTTTGGCCCTAACCGCCGGCCGTCTTCTCGCAGCGGGATCTCGCCGAACGCCGACCGCCGTTCGCCGCGGACCGCCGCCTCCGAGCCACCTCCTCCGTTCGGTTCACCGTGGTAAGAAACCCCCTTGCACTCCGCTACCTCTCCGATCGTTTGGTTTGGCCTGTGATGGACCCTATGCCCGATCCCGCGAGCTCCGTGGCTTCGGCCATGGCGGAGCCGCGCACGACGTCGCGGAGCGCCGTGACGCCGCGGACAGTGCGCGCCGTCGGCCGCCCGCGCGCGCACCCGCCACTGGATTTAATCCGAGCCGCTCATCTCCGATCCGGCGGCCGAGGATCACCCGTACCCCTTCGCTGGCATCTTTGCTAAAGAGCCCCTGGAGAAGTCGGGAATCAACCCGCGCTCCAGCGGGCACTGTTCGCTGAGTCTTTGAAAACTTTCGTCTAGGCCCCTGTGTTTTGGTCAATTTGAGGCGCAGTCCGGTTGACTGCGGTTTTGGTTTAAAATCCAATTTAAATTTCGGTTTAAATTCCAATACAGTTCAAACTATTTACAGAAATGCCACTATTTTGTTTTGCTTATAAAATCCACGTTTTAGCTCCGATTTGATCCGTTCAAATTGCGTTAGCTTCGTAATTTAGTGCTCTACCTGTTTTTGTCCCTGTTGGTCAGTTTTGGACAGTTTAGATGTAGGGTCCAAGTTAGTCTTGTTTAGGGCTTTATATATACCGTTTCGGCCGTATCTCTCACACCGTAACTCCGTTTTCGATGAACCAAAACTTGTTGTGATCGTAGAGATGCGTACTTCAGTTTTATCAAAGTTTTATTTCAGTTTATTACTGTTTGGTGTATTGTTCTAATAATAGCCTTGTTTGCATCGTGTATGTTTGCACCTGGAATGCGTGGTGATGTTATGTGATCGAGTAGACGGTGAGTCGGTGTGGTACGACCAGGACCCCTCGTTCAGTGATCAGCCGGAGGATCAACTTTTCGACAACCAAGGCAAGTTAGCATAGGATCTCCTTGTTTACCTATACACTTTACTTTAATCACTCATTTATGCATGTGTCCAATTGAGCAACCTTAGAAAACCCACTTAGCTTTGTGATCTGTGATGTTCTTGTTCCCGTGGGATATATGCATATGGGTAGCTTTGCTAGTGCTAACTGACTTATAATCGATCCAGTCCAATGATGAATTTGTTCTCATGATGATATGTTGTTAAACGGTTAATAAAACTTGCTGTTAGCAAAAGCTGGGATTGACAGTGCTACCATGAGTGCTATATGGCTCTGGTTTTAGCTCAGTAAACTGGACCTTGTCTAATATGGCAGCGGTGACCCGAAAGGGCGCAAAAGGGGCTTGCCACTTTGGGTGTAGGGCTGCTCCTGTTTCTATGTGTATAGCTGCGATGGCCTTGTGCCATAGAAAAGGGGGGTTGCTACATCTGCCTGCCAAGGAAACCTAGCGGCCCTGACCTGTTAGACGAACCAGCGAAAGGCTTCATAGTGTGCCCTGCCGATCTACCTCGGAAGTGGATCAAGAGGTTGGCCGCCTCGGGCACAAGGGTAACACGGCTTGTGGGTAAAGATGCACCACCTCTGCAGAGCGTAAAACTGTTATAACAGCCGTGCTCACGGTCACGAGCGGCCCGGAAAACTAGCGGAACTATGAAACTTAACATTTGTTACTTTATGTTGTTGGTACATTATGATGTCATATCTTACCTTTGTTGGACAAATGGATCATGGGTTAAGGGTTAAGCACAATATTCGTTTACTCTGATGTTAAAACTTTGCCAACTTAAAAGCTAACTGCAGTCAGACAGTGTCATGCCTTTTTGAGCCTCATGAACCCTATGTTAGCTTGCTAAGTACGTGGAGTACTTACGCTTGTTGTTTATCTTCTTTTTGGGCAAATCCCGGATGGGTAACAGATGAAGGTGCTGTTGGCGACTTTCCTGAAGACTTCTAGGCTAGCTGTTCCCCCAGTCGACGTTTCCCTGTGGCGTAGTTTGTGTACCAGTTTCAGTGATCTGTGTTTCAGTTTGTTGTAAGACTCTGGTTTAATTACTATCGTGATGTAATAAACAATGTGATGATGCCACTCTTGTAATTTGTCTACTTATGTGTGTGATTGTTTCCTGGGCACACATGAGTATTTCCGCCTCAGTTTTATCCTTAAAATTGGGGTGTGACAAATTGGTATCAGAGCTTTGTTGACTGTAGGACGCAAGCCTAGCTAGGAAATGGACGTCTAACACCCTTTTTGTTACTTGTTCATGCTTATTTTATTAACTCGTTACTTTATTAAAATTTATACCTGCTTCTTATCCTTTTGCATAAAACTAATTGTTTCCGCTTATCTTACCTTGTTTTTAACGTCAGGATGCCTCGCATGAACGCCCGTGCCTACCGTGCTCTTTTCACCAGCCAGCCTGCTCCCCCTGTGGTTCACATCCCCGACAGTGATGGTTCCTCCAGCTCCTCCAACGACGTCTTCGCGGAGGATGAAGAGTTGACCGTTACTCCAACAGTTTCTGAGGAGCTAGCAGCGCCATCCCCGCCCCCTGCAGCAGTTCCCGAGTCTCCAGCTCCGGAGGTGCCTGCTCCGGAGGTGCCAGTCCCAGTGGAGCCTGTGCCTGAGGCGCCAGCGCCTGAGGTCCCTGCTCCAGAGGCACCCGCTCCTGCAGCACCCTGACGCTCCACCAGCTCCTGCGGCACCAGCCTTCGTGCCAGTGTACCCGGTGGTACACTCTCCCTCCGCTTCGTCAGCTTCGGCACCAGCACCCCCTGCCTCTCCAGCAGCGCAGGTGGTGGAAGACCTTGGTTGGGAGCGTCGCTTCATGTTTAAGAAGCCCGACGAGACAGCGTACTACCATAGTATGCTGGTTCGTCTGCTGGAGGAGTACTACCCGGACATGGAGGCTAAACTCCAATACCACTGCGGAGAGTACACCCACCCGTTGGAGGCTACATACTGGAAGTCCGACCTGATGGTTACAGGTTGGAAAGCTGCTGATCAAGCCCATGTCATAGAGTCAGCTCACAGGACTACCACCAAGCGTAGTGATGCCCTCGCGAGTATGGAGGACGCAGCGCAGGATGCCTACCTGCACTACCATGGCCTTCGCTTCCAGAGGATGAGGAATGATCGCTACCGCTACCTGCCCCAAAGTGACATGGAGGGCTCGTGGCGAACCCTGCTACCACCAGTGGAGTACCCGGTTCTGGTCTCTACTGCTCAGCACGCCTATGAGGTGCATAGGAAGGCCGACAAGGTGCAAGATGACCTGCGTGCTGCACAGAAGGTGATAAGGCGTTTGGAGCGCGAAGTGGATTACCTTCGCGGTGAGCTAGACTATGCAGCTGTCTACAAGAAGAAGTACAGAGCCAACGATGCCCCCGGTGGAGCCCAGTAGTTTTCCTACCATGATCAGTTATCTCGTGTAGACACGTTGTTTTAAATTTCAGTTTGTGTTATGTGAACCTGTGGTGTTTGTGTTACTTATGTTAGTGAACTATGTGTGTTTGGATCTTTGTCTGTGTGAGGTGAAGTATGGGTTATGTCCGTGCTTCTCCAAGTTAACATCTTCCTGTGTTATATAAAGTTGCTTATCTCCTTTGTCTGTGTTGCTGTTTTCTGGAGCAGCCTGCGTTTAAATCTGTGTATCTCTTTATCCGTGTCCCCAAAAATTGTGAAATTTTTGTGGGAGTGTCTAGACTGATGTACCTTTCAAACAAATCCGAAACCAAGTCTTTATCTGTTCGGATCTGGGAGATATGCTCGTTTTAAGTTGGTGTTCCTGCGCAGTCTGTCATCCAGAACAGTTTCTGATCAATGCTGTTTTCGGCCAAGAATTTGGCCGAATCTGAAAAAGTGTTCTATACGAAAGTTGTAGCCGGTTTCTTGATCTTTCCAACGATGTCTGGTTCATCCCTGTTGGATTTCTGTAGCTCGAGTTATGCCCGTTTTAGTGTGCTGCTGTCGACAAGGATGTGCACAGAAAATTTTCAGCAATGTTCATTTATGTCATATATACTTTCTATGTTGGATATAAAGGTCTAACTCTTGCGCATTTGTTGGTGAGCAGATGGCAGCAAGGGGTGGACGCGGGAGAGGCCGTGGCCGTGGGCGTGGTGCTCCTATGGACCCGCCACCGCCACCGCCGCCAGTGACCATCGAGCAGTTGATGGCCACGCAGAATCAACTGATGCACGCCATGATGAACCGCCTGGATCAGGCGCCCGCTGCCGCACCTCAACCTCTTCAAGTCAGGGACCGTCGAGGAGAGTTCCTGAAGGGCCATCCACCTGTGTTCACTCACGCCTCTGAACCTCTGGAGGCGGATGACTGGCTCCGTGCGGTGGAAAAACAGTTGAATATCGCCCAGTGCACCGATTATGAGAAGGTGCTCTACGCTTCTGGGCAACTGCAGGGAGCTGCACAGGACTGGTGGGATGCGTTCATGTTCGGCCGTCCCCAAGATGCCCCAGTTGTTACGTGGCAGGAGTTCAAGGAGAACTTCTGATCCTATCACATCCCAGATGGTCTCGTGGAACTGAAGCAAGAGGAGTTCCGCTCTCTGAAGCAAGGGTCCATGTCAGTGGCGCAGTACCGCGACAAGTTTGCTCAGCTATCGCGTTATGCCCCCCAGGATGTGGCCAATGACAAGGACAAACAGCGCCGTTTCCTGAATGGTCTGTATGATGGGTTGCAACTCCAGTTGATGTCCAACACCTACCCGAACTATCAGGCCCTGGTCAATAGGGCGATAGTTATTGACAACAAGAGGAAGGAAATGGAAGCAAAGAAAAGAAGCTTCCAAGGCCAGTCATCGGGGAGCAACACTCGTCCCCGAATCAACCCACAGCAAGGTTACCCCCAGAGGAGTCAAGGCAACCAGTGGAACAGAGGACAGTACCCCCAGGGCAACCAGAACCAGCAACGCCTTCCACATCAGCAGCAGTCAGGTGGTCAGCGCTACCAGCAGCAGCCAGGAGGACAGAGGTACCAGCAACAGCAGAGCAGCCAAGCATCACGACAGGGAGCACCCAACTCCGCTCCCGTGAAGAATGCAGCTCAGCAGAACCCCAACGCCTGCTACCGTTGCGGGGAGCCAGGACACTACGCTCACCAGTGCCCCAAGAAACAGAACCCCCAGGCCCCACAGAACCAGGCAGGAGCTCAGAAGCAGAATGCTCGCCCACCTCACACTGGACGGGTGAATCATGTAGCTGCCGATACTGCCCTGGATGCACCGGATGTTATGATGGGTACGTTCAGCATCAACTCAATCCCAGCAACCATACTTTTTGATTCTGGTGCTTCGCATTCTTTCATTTCACAGTCGTTTGTTAGAATGCATGGTGTGCCTTTATGTGCAATGAAAGAAACAATCATAGTAAACTCACCAGGGGGTAGTATGCCTGCAAGTTTTTGGAGCCCCACCTCTAGTGTCAACCTAAGGGGGGTAGACTTTAAAGTAAAGCCTATAGTGCTAAGAACAGCAGGTATAGATCTCATCTTGGGTATGGACTGGATGAAGCAACATGGGGCTGTCATTCAGTGTCAAGAAAGGTCAGTTGTTGTAACTACACCTAAGGGAGACAGAATCTGTGTGCAAGTGGTGTTAAAAGAGCAGCCAACTGCCACGGTCAACCAGATGGATGCTAGTGGTGCAGAGCAAGATCGGGTGGTGGACGAGTTCCCTGATGTCTTTCCGGATGATCTGCCAGGTATGCCACCTGATCGCGATGTTGAGTTCATTATTGAATTACTGCCTGGAACTGCACCAATATCAAAAAGACCATATAGAATGGGGGTAAATGAATTAGAAGAACTTAAGAAACAGCTTAAGGAGTTGTTAGAGAAAGGGTATATACGTCCTAGTGCTTCTCCTTGGGGAGCACCAGTGATCTTTGTGGATAAGAAAGATGGTAGCCAGAGGATGTGTGTGGATTATAGGTCTTTAAATGAGGTTACCATTAAAAATAAATACCCTCTACCCCGGATAGACGATCTATTTGACCAGCTTAGAGGAGCATGTGTGTTCTCTAAAATAGATCTCAGATCTGGGTATCACCAGTTGAAAATCCGGAACTCAGACATTCCTAAGACCGCCTTCACCACGCGGTATGGACTATATGAGTATACAGTGATGTCTTTTGGACTGACCAATGCCCCAGCCTACTTCATGTATCTGATGAATAAAGTGTTCATGGAATACCTAGACAAGTTCGTGGTGGTATTCATAGACGATATTCTAGTGTTCTCTAAAACAAAGGAGGAACACGCGGAACATCTGAGGATGGTTCTGCAGAAGTTAAGAGAGCATCAACTCTATGCCAAGAGGAGCAAGTGTGAATTTTGGCTGAAAGAAGTCTCTTTCCTAGGGCATGTTGTCTCTAACGGAGGTATATCCGTTGATCCTAGCAAGGTGCAAGATGTGTTGGATTGGAACCCGCCAACTAATGCCAGTGAAATCCGAAGTTTCCTGGGTTTGGCCGGGTATTATAGGAGGTTCATTGAAGGATTCTCCAAGCTCGCAAAGCCTATGACTGCCTTGTTGGAAAAGAATGCTAAGTTTGTGTGGTCTGATAAATGTCAAGCAAACTTTGAAGAGTTTAAGAAGAGATTGACCTCAGCACCAGTCCTAGTTCTGCCAGACTTGAATAAAAGCTTCTCCATCTATTGTGATGCATCTCGTCTGGGACTTGGATGTGTTCTAATGCAAGAAGGAAGAGTAGTTGCTTATGCATCTAGACAGCTGAGAAAACACGAGGTGAACTATCCAACTCATGATTTGGAGTTAGCAGCTGTGGTCCATGCTCTGAAGATATGGAGACATTATCTGGTTGGGCATAAGTGTGACGTGTATACGGATCATAAAAGTCTGAAGTATATATTCACCCAGTCAGATCTGAACTTGAGGCAACGCCGTTGGCTAGAATTGATCAAAGACTATGACCTAGAGGTACATTATCACCCGGGAAAGGCCAATGTCGTGGCCGATGCCTTGAGCAGAAAAACCTACGCAAACGGTCTGCAAGTGGAACGTATGTCAGCAGAGTTGAGAGCTGAAATGGCATACCTTAATCTATGTTTTGCCAACAATGTGGTGGAAATGTCAGTTGAACCTACCTTGGAGAAAGAAATCCGTGAGGGTCAGTTGAAAGATGAGAAGTTGAAAGAGATAGCAGAAAACATAGTGCTTGGAAAGGCACCAGGATTCCGGATGGATGATAATGGGACTCTTTGGTTTGGAAAGAGGATTTGTGTGCCCGATGTGAAAGCTATTCGTGATGCCATTTTGCGGGATGCACATGAATCTGCCTACTCCATTCACCCCGGTAGCACCAAAATGTACTTGGATCTGAAAGAAAAATACTGGTGGTATGGTATGAAACGAGATGTAGCCGAATATGTGGCTCTATGTGACACCTGTCAGAAGGTCAAAGCTGAACATCAAAGACCAGCAGGATTGTTACAGCCTATGCAGATACCCGAGTGGAAATGGGAAGAAGTGGGAATGGACTTTATCACTGGATTACCCCGTACACAAAGAGGCTATGACTCTATATGGGTAATAGTCGACCGTCTCACTAAGGTCGCTCACTTCCTACCAGTTAAGACCACTTATTCTGGGGCAAGGTTAGCAGAACTGTACATGGAGAGGATTGTGTCTCTGCATGGTGTTCCAAAGAAAATAGTGTCTGACAGAGGGACACAGTTCACTTCTCACTTTTGGCATCAAGTACATCAATCCTTGGGAACTGAGCTGACTTTCAGTTCTGCATATCACCCACAGACAGATGGGCAGACTGAAAGGATAAACCAGATCTTGGAGGACATGCTGAGAGCATGTGCACTTCAGCATGGGGCTAGTTGGGATAAAAGCTTGCCATATGCTGAATTCTCCTACAACAACAGTCACCAGAAGAGTCTGAAAATGGCTCCTTTTGAAGCTTTGTATGGGCGAAAGTGTAGAACTCCATTGTTCTGGAATCAGACAGGAGAAACTCAAGTGTTCGGACCGGATGTCCTTAGAAATGCTGAAGAACAAGTGAGGACGATCCGAGATAACCTAAGGATAGCTCAATCCCGGCAGAAGAGTTATGCAGATACTCGCAGGAGGGATTTAGTTTTCAAAGTGGGAGACTATGTGTATTTGAAAGTGTCACCCATGAGGAGCGTAAAGAGGTTTAACATGAAAGGAAAGTTGGCACCCAGATACATAGGTCCTTTCCGGATCTTGGCCAGACGTGGAGAAGTGGCCTATCAACTCGAGTTACCTGAAAAGCTGTCAGGTGTGCATGATGTGTTCCATGTTTCTCAACTAAAGAAATGTCTGAGGGTACCTGAAGAGCAAGTTCCCCTGGAAGAGATCAAGATAGGAGAGGATCTCACTTACGAAGAGTACCCTGTCAAGATCTTGGAGACAGCAGAAAGAGTTACCAGGAGCCGAGTTATCAAGATGTGCAAGGTTCAGTGGAACCGGTATACAGAAGAAGAGGCTACCTGGGAAAGAGAAGAAGATCTTCGGAAATCTTATCCCCAGTTGTTTGAGTAAGCTCCAGTCGAATCTCGAGGACGAGATTCATCTTAAGGGGGGTAGAGTTGTAACACCCTAAAATTTTCCCCAAAACAAAATAGGTGAAAGTGATTTAATTAGGTTTTTGTGAGCATTTAACCTAGGGTTAAATAATTTTTGTTGAATTAAAATAAAAGTGGCAACAAGTTTTTGCACTCATGCTGATGCATTATATTTATTGAAGTGACTGGTTTTTGCCAAAATTTGTTTTGAATTCAAACTCCTTTTGAAATGGTGTTGAAATGCTTTGAAATAAATGAAAAAGGAATTCATTTACTCTCTCTTCACCTTCCCCTGGTTTTGGCCCAACCGCTCGGGCAGCCCAGCAGCCGGCGCCGTTTTCCTCCCTTCCCCTTTGTCTTCCGCGCGGCCCAGCAGGCCGGCCCGCCAGCGCGCGCGCAACCGGCCGCACCGCCGCGCCTCCTCTCTCTCTCTCTCGCTGACATCCAGGGCCCCCGTGTCAGTCTCCGCCTTCCCTCTTCCCCCTCCGCGCACGCGCTCGAGCATAACCGCCGGCGCCGCACCTCCGATTCTCCCGCGCGCTTCTCCCACGACCTCGCCCTCGACTTCGTGCATAAGTGGACGCGGTCTCTTTCCCCGCTCCCTTCTCCCTCTTTTCTCTTCCGCAGCGCCGCACCACAGAGCTCCCGAGCATCCGTGCCCCGCTGCCATTGCCGCCGCCGCCGTCGACCCGCTGACTCGGCACCGCTTCGGCCGTCTGCGACCTCCCTCGAGCTTCGCCGTGCCTCGGTGAAGTTGCCGATCCATCTCCCTTTCCCCTCTTTCGCCTGGTTTGGCCCTAACCGCCGGCCGTCTTCTCGCAGCGGGATCTCGCCGAACGCCGACCGCCGTTCGCCGCGGACCGCCGCCTCCGAGCCACCTCCTCCGTTCGGTTCACCGTGGTAAGAAACCCCCTTGCACTCCGCTACCTCTCCGATCGTTTGGTTTGGCCTGTGATGGACCCTATGCCCGATCCCGCGAGCTCCGTGGCTTCGGCCATGGCGGAGCCGCGCACGACGTCGCGGAGCGCCGTGACGCCGCGGACAGTGCGCGCCGTCGGCCGCCCGCGCGCGCACCCGCCACTGGATTTAATCCGAGCCGCTCATCTCCGATCCGGCGGCCGAGGATCACCCGTACCCCTTCGCTGGCATCTTTGCTAAAGAGCCCCTGGAGAAGTCGGGAATCAACCCGCGCTCCAGCGGGCACTGTTCGCTGAGTCTTTGAAAACTTTCGTCTAGGCCCCTGTGTTTTGGTCAATTTGAGGCGCAGTCCGGTTGACTGCGGTTTTGGTTTAAAATCCAATTTAAATTTCGGTTTAAATCCAAATACAGTTCAAACTATTTACAGAAATGCCACTATTTTGTTTTGCTTATAAAATCCACGTTTTAGCTCCGATTTGATCCGTTCAAATTGCGTTAGCTTCGTAATTTAGTGCTCTACCTGTTTTTGTCCCTGTTGGTCAGTTTTGGACAGTTTAGATGTAGGGTCCAAGTTAGTCTTGTTTAGGGCTTTATATATACCGTTTCGGCCGTATCTCTCACACCGTAACTCCGTTTTCGATGAACCAAAACTTGTTGTGATCGTAGAGATGCGTACTTCAGTTTTATCAAAGTTTTATTTCAGTTTATTACTGTTTGGTGTATTGTTCTAATAATAGCCTTGTTTGCATCGTGTATGTTTGCACCTGGAATGCGTGGTGATGTTATGTGATCGAGTAGACGGTGAGTCGGTGTGGTACGACCAGGACCCCTCGTTCAGTGATCAGCCGGAGGATCAACTTTTCGACAACCAAGGCAAGTTAGCATAGGATCTCCTTGTTTACCTATACACTTTACTTTAATCACTCATTTATGCATGTGTCCAATTGAGCAACCTTAGAAAACCCACTTAGCTTTGTGATCTGTGATGTTCTTGTTCCCGGGGGTATATGCATATGGGTAGCTTTGCTAGTGCTAACTGACTTATAATCGATCCAGTCCAATGATGAATTTGTTCTCATGATGATATGTTGTTAAACGGTTAATAAAACTTGCTGTTAGCAAAAGCTGGGATTGACAGTGCTACCATGAGTGCTATATGGCTCTGGTTTTAGCTCAGTAAACTGGACCTTGTCTAATATGGCAGCGGTGACCCGAAAGGGCGCAAAAGGGGCTTGCCACTTTGGGTGTAGGGCTGCTCCTGTTTCTATGTGTATAGCTGCGATGGCCTTGTGCCATAGAAAAGGGGGGTTGCTACATCTGCCTGCCAAGGAAACCTAGCGGCCCTGACCTGTTAGACGAACCAGCGAAAGGCTTCATAGTGTGCCCTGCCGATCTACCTCGGAAGTGGATCAAGAGGTTGGCCGCCTCGGGCACAAGGGTAACACGGCTTGTGGGTAAAGATGCACCACCTCTGCAGAGCGTAAAACTGTTATAACAGCCGTGCTCACGGTCACGAGCGGCCCGGAAAACTAGCGGAACTATGAAACTTAACTTTTTGTTACTTTATGTTGTTGGTACATCATGATGTCGTACTTTACCTTTGTTGGACAAATGGATCATGGGTTAAGGGTTAAGCACAATATTCGTTTACTCTGATGTTAAAACTTTGCCAACTTAAAAGCTAACTGCAGTCAGACAGTGTCAGCCTTTTTGAGCCTCATGAACCCTATGTTAGCTTGCTAAGTACGTGGAGTACTTACGCTTGTTGTTTATCTTCTTTTTGGGCAAATCCCGGATGGGTAACAGATGAAGGTGCTGTTGGCGACTTTCCTGAAGACTTCTAGGCTAGCTGTTCCCCCAGTCGACGTTTCCCTGTGGCGTAGTTTGTGTACAAGTTTCAGTGATCTGTGTTTCAGTTTGTTGTAAGACTCTGGTTTAATTACTATCGTGATGTAATAAACAATGTGATGATGCCACTCTTGTAATTTGTCTACTTATGTGTGTGATTGTTTCCTGGGCACACATGAGTATTTCCGCCTCAGTTTTATCCTTAAAATTGGGGTGTGACATGGAGGTATTGATATTGTCCTTGTTTCTCCTCAAGGGAAAAATTTTGAATATGCCTTTCCTATTGATCCAACCTCTACTAATATTCAAGCTGAATATGAAGCTCTTCTCAAAGGACTTCATCTTCCGTATGAGGTAAGGGCCGAGGCTATTGAGATTTTTGGTGATTCTCAATTAGTGGTTAATCAACTGTTCGGCCTATATAAATGCAAAGATGATATCTTAACGGGACATTATGAAAAGTGTCTTGAGTTGCTTGATTCTTTTTCTTCTGTTATCATAAAGCATATTCCTAGATGTCAGAATCAGGAGGCTAATCGGTTAGCTCAAAGTGCTTCTGGGTATCAGCAAATCGTTGAGATATTAGCCGATGAGATTACTGATGGTGATGATTGGAGAGTTGAAATTGTTGAATACTTGAAAGGCCCGTCACGACAGGTATCCAGAAAACTGAGATATAAAGCTACAAAATTCGTCCTTCTTGATGATCAGCTCTATCACAAGACAGTCGATGGTGTACTCCTTAAATGTATTAGTCAAGAGGAAGCCAAGGTCCTGATGGGAGAGATCCATGAAGGAGTTTGTGGTGCACATCAATCTGCTCATAAAATGAAGTGGATGATTAGGAGAGCAGGATATTTTTTTCCAACCATATTGGAAGATTGCTTTAAATACTATAAAGGGTGTCAAGAGTGCCAGAGATTCGGTAATGTTCAAAAATCTCCAGCATCAGCTATGAATCCAAACATAAAACCATGGCCATTTAGAGGATGGGGAATAGATCTGATTGGCCAAATATTTCCGGCGTCTAGCAAAGGACACAAATTCGTATTGGTAGCAACAGATTATTTCACCAAATGGGTTGAAGCTATTCCTTTGAAGGAGGCTTCATCGGCTACCGTGATTGAGTTTATCAAGGAGCATATCATCTACAAATTTGGTGTTCCTCAAACCATTACTACGGATCAGGGAAAGATGTTTACGTCAAAGGAGTTTGAGGATTTTGCTACTAACACAGGCTTCAAGTTAATTAACTCATCTCCATATTATGCCCAAGCCAATGGACAAGCTGAAGCTTCTAACCAGATTTTGATCAAAATTATTAAAAAAAGGTCAAGGAGCATCCGAAGAAGTGGCATTCGATACTCAGTGAAACTTTGTGGTCCTATATAATGGCTTGTCATGGTGCAACTAAATGTTCGCCTTACAAGTTGGTCTACGGTCATGAGGCTGTATTACCTTGGGAAATTAATATTGGATCCAGAAGAATATCATAGCAGAACAATTTAAAAGCCGATGAATATAAGCATCTCATGATGGACAACCTTGATGATTTAAATTTTCATCGGTTAAAAGCTCTAGAGAATATTAGAGCCCAGAAACTAAGTTGCTAAATATTATGATCAGAAGGTCAGAGAAAAGAAGTTCATTGAAGGAGATCTAGTTTGGAAAGTCATTTTGCCAATTGGAACTAAGGATAACAAATATGGCAAATGGTAACTAAATTGGGAAGGACCTTATCAGATTACAAGAAGTGCTCCTGGCAATGCTTATTTCTATGAGACTTTAGAGGGTGTTGAATATTTCAGAGCATTTAACGGGAAATATTTTAAGAAATATTATCCTAGTATTTGGGTGGATCTGCTATGATTAATCAGTTTGGTTAAATAGCTGATATGACTGTATCGCCTTCAAACTAAAAAGGAATTATAGCCGATATATATTGTATCGCCTTCGACAATAAAGTAAATAGCCGATGCAAGAGAAGCATCACCTTCAGTGCAAAAATATGGATTAGAGGGTTTCTGAATTTAAAAGACCTCGGTGGATCTTATCACAGAGAAATCATAGAAGGACAGAAGAAAACTTCATTATATTCATAAGTAGATTTCTTACAAGGCGATTGATCCTAACAGTCTACTCGAAGATTTTGTCTACTATGAATACAGAAGGGATGGACTCTGCTATCTCCTCAGCTACTCCGTCGACACCATCAAAGTTTACTTCCATGGCGTGACTCATTTCTGGGGTGATCTCTAGGTCACCTAAGTCTTGGCCGGTGTAGGCCTGGGCAGCTCCAAGTGCCATGGCGGCACCATGACAGACACCGTGGAGAGCAACCTCATGCACCCTTGCGGGGATGTTATTTACCCTCTCGACAATGTTGTTACCAACGGCGTTCACGGAGGCGGCCGCTTCGTTCCCTGCCTCTTGAAGGGCCTCCAGACGCACGGTCAAGTCTACAGGGCATACAAAATGATGAAAGTCAAGAATACGTTAAGGACTGGAATAGGGGCTTTCATGAAAGGAGGCTCTTCATCAAGAAGATTACCGGTGACGCGTGCGTCACATTCAGCACGCTGCTGAGACACTTGAGAAGCTTTCGCCTCTGCATCTTCCAGCACTTTTTGGAGCTGGACAATTTAGTCATCAAGCATTTGGAGCTGGACAATGTAGTCATCAAGCAGGCAATTCCTGATGGTGGCCTTGGAGTGGAGGTTCCGAATCTCCGTCATTTGGCGGTAATGGCGAGCGGCCATCGACTCTGAGCTCCCGGAGGAGGGAGTTTCCGACACCGACTCCATCCCTGGAGGAGGTCCAAGGGCGGCAGCGACATTAGAGGGACCTGCGTCGGTCCTGGATTAAAAATAAGAGAAATCAGATCGGATGCAAAGAGTCGATGAGGAAAAATCAAAATCGGCTAATACAAGAGAAAACACACCTAGCGCGATGCTGAGGATGACGATAGGAGTCCACTTCCTCCTCTGCAGGGCGCTTGCCGTGATTGGGGCTTGCCATCGGAAGGAGAGAAGAAAAGTCTTTCTTGGATGAAAAGGAGGGTCTTCTGTTGAGATAGAAGGTGAAGATAGCAGATGGCTATGCTCTGAGTGCGATAAGAGATGAAGGCAGAGTTGAGATTTATATTAGAAAGATAAGTTTTTGGAAGAGGAAAAGATGTCGTTTCGTACAAAGTGCAGAATACTTGAGTGGGTTGTTAAATCATGACACGGTTTTCAAGAAGAGCAGTCGTTTCACATTGATCATCAAGATACTGTTTGGTGGAAAATCTTTGAGACATGACCGTTTGAAAATGGCCTTGAAAAGAGAAGCGGCGGTTGGGAGGAAGGCTCGGCTAATCGGCTAAGGAGAAATTAGCTGATCGGATCTCAAGAAAAGGAATAGCATTTTTAGAATAAAATAAATTTCATCCCAAAATTGGAGGGCATGTGTTTACACTAGATTTTAGACCTGTTTACACCAGATTTTAGACCAAGGAGGTTTGTTGTTTTGTAGGCACAAACGGCTGATTTGTTAATGAAGAAATCGGCCAGAAAAAATAAAAGAGACCTGCTTGGATCCGGACACGACCAAAAGTTCATGTGGGCCAGACGTGACAGGTTTTAAAGACATATCGAGTTCGACCGAAGAGTTCAAATCCGGGTCATCTTTTATTTTGTTATTATGTATCCTAGTCGTGTTAGAACAGGAGTCTAACGAGTTATAAATAGCTAGAAACTCGATTTTTGTAAAGGATAGAATCAATCAAAACACATCGGCCACCGGCCAAAACCCTAGGAGTAGGAGTAAGGTAGAACTCGGTGGAACCTTCAACCAGGCAGGGCTGCATCGGCTCAGACCGAACTCCTGTTTGTTTGTAAGTTTCACCAAAGGTTCATGTTATTGTTCAATAAGGCTGTATTTGGCATCGACCAAACTCTTGTTTTGCTATAACATGGGTTAGTTATCGGTTTAAGTTCGTCTTTTGTAAGACTGTCTTGACTCTGATCAATCTCTTAATTTAGTCGATCTTGACTAGTTATCGGCTCTATTAGTTTCGGCAGGCTAATAGATTCATTAAGTTATCGATGTTGTTTATGCTTGAATGTTTTTCTTTAGATTTAAACAATATCTTGCCCAATCAAGATTGACAAACTAGCCTAAGCTTAAACACTGTTTAGTTTCGGCCACCCAAAGGCTCTACACGTTTACACCAAGGAAAATAACCGATCTAAGCTTCTCATCGACTATTTTGTCAATCTTGATTGTTACATGTTGTGCGTTCGAGATATTCGATGAGATCGTGGTTTGATCTAAGAAACAAGTAGATCTGATCTGGCATGTCTATTACGGTTGTATTTCCGAACCCCACTGATATACATGATAAATTAGATTTGTTTGATCATAGATTAAACCGTGGTCTCAACAGATAGATCTTGTTCGTGCTTCATGGACCCTGCATCGGCTAAAATAACCGATCCAGTTATGCTTCCTTCATAATATGTACTTTTAAACGGTTTAGATATAACAGATCTGTTTGTTGTATCGGACGTGATTTAGCTTGGTCATCATTAAGGCTATATGGAGACACCCCACTGTTGATGTTTAAGCTACTTTATCTATATATTTGTTATTACGGCTGCATTAAGACACCCCACTGTTAATGAATAGAACTGCTTATGTAATTAGTCGATCTGTTAGTTTTATATCGTTTAAATATACATATAGATCTTTATTTTCTTTACATGTTTAAGCTTATCAGCTGTTTTCATTCTAGATGTTTTCTTTATATACACGATAGCCGTTTTGCTTACAATTCTATCAATGCTTTCAATCATCTCTTGGGAGTTGACTTTGTAGTTAATGTCCTACAACAATGGCTATATCAGAGTCATATAATTTGGAACTGTCTGACATCAAACCGACAGGTTCCATAATTTGATACCCTTTTTCTCTTCCTTGTCAATTGCAGGTCAAATTGACTGGCACGCCTGAAGTCGCTCTCGCCAAGATTCGGCACCGCCATCCCTTGAAGGTCCAGGAGGTCAAGACCTTGCTCTGCACGGCCTCTGAGGACCGTGTTCGAGTGTGTTGGCGCCCCATCCAGATTTTCATGTCAACAGAGCCAAAACTAATTAAGTTACAACTCAAACATATCCCTACATTAGATCCATATTTCTTAGAGCATATCCAAGAGTTCCCAAAATTTCTTTCTAAAATTATTGAGTTTTCCAACTTAACAAAAAGGTTTTCTCAAGACTAAAGAAGAATTATATTTTAGAATAAAGTTGGGTACATCATCATATTACAAGCACTTCGGAATATACTACATATTTCCACAAACTGATTTTCATTTAAATTATACTCATACCGTGAATAGCCCCAAATCTTAAAACCAAACCTGTATGATGCTTCATATGGATGACCGAACATGGAAATACTATGCCCAACGAACAACAACTAACATTCCTGCAAGCGGAGTTGAGAAACTTCCTTTTTTCTGCCACCGAAGATAGAGGAAGACTGGTCTGAAACTTATTCTCTCTAGTCCTTCATCGTGGTCAGATCTAACCAAATTATGTCGGTGTTTCGTACCCGGGGGTATCACACCAACGAGTAATAACGATCGCGTGTCTCTCCTCCTGGATGGTGATGCAAGAGGACACAAGATTTATCCTGGTTCGGGCAAAGAAGGCCCTACGTCCAGCGGGGGGGATGTTCTTGTATTACTTGCACCGAAGTGCTTGTACAGGGGTGGATACAAGCTCACTGAGCATGGACCGGGGTCCGAATTCGAGTGCGGCGGGAGAGTGGATGCGGATGAACGTTTGTCTGTCCAACCGTCCCCCTGAATGAGGGGCCCTGGTGTCCCCTTTTATACAACAAGAGGAGGTCAGGGCTTACACAGGATAGTTATGTACAGCGCTCGGTATGGCGGGGAGTAGGAACTCTGTCTTGTCGAGGCCGTTGTAGCCAACGTGAGCGTTGCTGTAGAGGCGTCCTTGAAGCGTGGCCTCCATCCCGGGCGCGGTCATGGAGGCGTGTCGGAGTGGGAGCCGTACAGCGCCCCATCCCGGCTCGTACAGGACACAGCGGGGTCCCTCCGGGTCTTGGGGTACCTGTCTTCCAAGAGCGTGAAAGCAGTTAGGGCTCGAGGGGCACAGAGCCGGCCTCGAGGTGGTATCACGGGGGCTCGAGGGGTGCGGAGCCGACCTCGAGGTGTTACAGTACCAGGCTCGAGGGGCGCGGAGCCGGCCTCGAGGTGTTACAGTACAGGGCTCGAGGGGCGCGGAGCCGGCCTCGTGGTGTTATAGTGCATGGTATGGCCGAATAGTGCTGTACTGGTCCCCGTTTTGCCCATGCCTGTGGTGAAAACGAGACTTTGACCTTTACATCGAGTCACTGTGGCACGTGCTGTGCTCCAGTGGACATGACCGGAGTAGGTGAAGGCATTAAATGCGTGGTATGGGCTGGTACGGCTGTTTGTGCAGCTCGAGGTTCGTGCGTTAAGGCTCGAGGTGTGGGGGCGCGCTCGCCCGAAGCCTGGAGGGCTCGGGCGAGACGGAGATTGAGCGCTCGCCCGAGGCCTGGCTGGGAGGGCTCGGGCGAGACGGAGATAGAGCGCTCGCCCGAGGCCTGGCTGGGAGGGCTCGGGCGAGACGGAGATTGAGCGCTCGCCCGAGGCCTGGCTGGGAGGGCTCGGGCGAGACGGAGATAGAGCGCTCGCCCGAGGCCTGGCTGGGAGGGCTCGGGCGAGACGGAGATTGAGCGCTCGCCCGAGGCCTGGCTGGGAGGGCTCGGGCAAGACGGAGATTGAGCGCTCGCCCGAGGCCTGGCTGGGAGGGCTCGGGCGAGACGGAGATTGAGCGCTCGCCCGAGGCCTGGCTGGGAGGGCTCGGGCGAGACGGAGATTGAGCGCTCGCCCGAGGCCTGGCTGGGAGGGCTCGGGCGAGACGGAGATTGAGCGCTCGCCCGAGGCCTGGCTGGGAGGGCTCGGGCGAGACGGAGATAGAGCGTTTGGGTGTTTGCGTTGATTGGGGGTACCCCTTTTTTGTACCACCGACAGTAGCCCCCGAGCCCTTGTTTGAGTGCTTGCATTCGAGCAGGGGCTCCAGATTGGGATCTCGATGGATGGCTAACTGGTCTCGAGGATTTTGTCGATTTGATTGCGTGGGTGTCGTGCGAGCGACACCCGCGGGTGTAGCCCCCGAGGCCATGGGGGAGTGGTTAGAACTCCCTCGTGGGCTTCCCGAAGAATCCTCCGTCGTTTGGGAGCCTTCTGCCTAGTGGGCGCGTCTCTTTAGGCGGAAACCGTCAGGGAGTGGAGGTCGTGGTGCCGTATGTACCTGTGAACAGGCTCGAGATGCGGTTTGGTAGTAACATTTAAATGTTCGAAACAACCTTTCCTTTGTCGCGGGGGACTCCGTCCGAGGCTTGGCTCGGAGGGCTCGGACGAGACGGAGAACAAGCGTTCGTCCTGGGCCTGGTCTCGAGGGCTCGGGCGAGAAGGAGGTCGAGCGTTCCCCCGAGGCCTGAAAATCCCATGTTCACACAAAGAAAGAGATTAGTCGTAACTGTCCGAGTTTTTAGACCCTCTTTCGTCGAGGGGCGCCAGGCTGAACCGACTGGCCGGCTCCTCGAGCTGTCCGGCATGCCGATTGCCCTGGCTTGTCATCCCGCGAGTCCTTTCGATCGGATGCGGGGTGGGATGCCTCGTACTACCCCGAGTGGGCGAGTATCGAGGTTCCCGGTGAGCTAGTAACGGGGAATCCAAGTGAGAGCTCGTGCCCCGTTCGTTAGGGGTCGACTGTGGCCCGGAGGCGGTCTCATAAAGCATGGGTGCTCAGTCTGCAGGAGTGCCGGGTCCATTCGATAGGGCCCGGTGGCTCGATGCCTCCCTCGGAGGGGATCTCACTGCACGTCGAGCTCCCTGCCTTGGATACACGTGAGGGGCCTCGAGGGCTCGGCCCTCGAGTAATGCCGCGAGTGGCGCCCCTTGGTGTCCCTGACTCGGGTGCTCGAAGCCGGCTGTCGAACCCTTTTCGAGGGCCAGCCTTCGCTGCTTCGAGACTTAGGGCCGGGGCCCGTTTTTACCTTTGTGAAGAAGCCTCCGTCGGGAGTGGAGATCGTGGCACCGGGGCGACGAGCGTGAAGTTGGAGCGGCGGCCTCGGAGGGCCCCGGTAGAGCGTTGCGAGTGCGGAGTCGCCACGTGTACCTGCCATCCAGCTTGCAACGCGGTTAGATGGGCACATTGTACGTGCGCAGTTACCTACTCACCATCGCGGGAGACGGCGTCGGTTTGTCGAGGAGGACACGCTGCCTCCTGATGCGGACGGCGGTGTAGGGGCCCTTCTTCCTTCTAGCTTGGTCGTAGCCCCCGCGTCTGGCCCGAGGTGCGACGTCGATGATCGAGCCCCCGCGTCCGGCTCATGGTGGGGCGTCGAAGGTCGAGCCCCCCGCGTCCGGTTCGAGGAGCGATGCCGCATCTCGAGTTCCTTGCTAGGCCTTGCTTGGAGGGCTCGGAGGAAGAGGAGACCATGCGTTCGCCCGAAGCCTTGCTTGGTGGGCTCGGGCGATGCGGAGATCGAGCGCTCGCCCGAGGCCTCGCTGGGAGGGCTCGGGCGAAGCGGGGATCGAGCGCTCGCCCGAGGCCTCGCTGGGAGGGCTCGGGCGAAGCGGAGAACTTGGGGCCCAGGATTCCTTCGCAGGGAAGGAGTGAATGGTAGGATACCTGTTCCCGTTGGGTGCGCCCTTTTAGGCGGTTTTCTGGGGCGGCGGGCGGCGCCCGTTGCAGACGCGCGCGCGGGTTCGCGACCAGGCATTTAATGCTTGCGTGCGCACCCGCATCGAGGGGATTTTCTCAATCATGAGATTTCCTCGCGTGCGACGCATTAAATGCGGGCGAATATTTGACCGTTCAGGATCCGGTCGTTGGCTTTTATCCTATAAATACGTCCCTTGGGATTTCAGGAGCGGTTTCTTTCCGCATTCTCTCGTGTCCCTTACTCCTTCGTCTTGCTCCTCCGCCCAACCGCACAAAAGCAGAGGTGGGAAGGAGAGACCGGGCCGACGGCGGAGGAGAGGGTTGTGAAACAGAGGAGGGAGAGAGAGAGAGACCTTTCTTCTTCGCGTCTCCTGGGCCTCCGCGTTCTGCCGCTCGAGATGGCCGACGCACCTGAGCCGTGGGGCGCTTCTGCCGCTACCCCGGCGAAGCTTGCGGAGCTGGTGCAGGGGGGACTCCTTCGGGGCCTTTCTGGCTCCGATAGGCCGGAGTGGATCGCCCCTGGTGCGGAAGAGGAGCCGGGGCCCCCGGACGGCTATGTGGTCAGCTTCGTCGCTTTCCATGAGCGCGGGTTCGGGGTCCCGGCAAGCCGGTTTCTTCGAGCGCTTCTCTTCTACTACGGGCTCGAGCTGCAGCATCTCGCCCCCAACTCCATTTCTCAGGCGGCCATCTTCGCGACCGTCTGCGAGGGTTTCTTGGGTATCGAACCTCATTGGGAGCTCTGGATCCACCTCTTCCGAGGCGAGTTCTTCACGAAGGCGATTTCGGAGGGTCGTCGGAGATTGGTGAGGTCGGGGAGCTGCGTGCTCTCCGTTCGTCAGCAGAGGTCGGGCCTCTACATCCCGTCCCAGGCGGCCACCTCGAACAAGGACTGGCGCCTGGGGTGGTTCTACCTTCGCAACGATGACGGGCTGCTTCCAGCGTACACCGGCCGTGTCATCGAGTCGCGGCCGGACTCTTGGAACTACGGCGTCGTCGACAAGAGGCAGGGCCGGCTCGACCCGCTGCTCGAGGCCCTGTCGAGGCTGCGGAGGGCAGGCCTCACCGCCGGGGTGGTCGTGGCCTGGTTCCATCAGCGGTGCGTACTGCCGCTGATGAGCCGGCCCCTGATCATGGCAAAGATGAGGGACGACGCGCCCCTGCTGAAAGAGTGCCAGATGAGGGCGTCCCCGGTTGCCTATCCCGAGCTCGTTCGCCGGGCGAGGGATGCTGTCAAGGAGGTGAAGGACGCGAGCAAATTGCTCAGTATCCCGATGCGCCCGTTCCGTGGGTACATCAGCTTGGTAAGGAGGGTTGATCCTTTGGGTGAGTTGTCGTGGAGCATTCCTCTTTCCGTGCTCAATCTCCGCTTCCTTCCCTTTGCAGGGTCTGCAGGGGGTCAGCGCCTCAAAGCCTCCCCTTCCTGAGGAAAGGGAGGAGAGGCGGCGTCTGGCCGAGGAGAGGAAGAAGAAAAAGGATGACAAGAGCATTAGGCGGGCTAAGCGCCGAAAGGACCGTGACGACCTGGAGAGGCGTCGGCGGCAACAGAGGCTCCATGGTGAGCCGGAAGAGTCCTCCCCTACGGAGGAGGATTCTGAAGATGATGATGACGAGGGTTCGGAGGAAGACTCCGAGCCCCTGGCGGGGTTCCCCGACGTGGACCGTTCGCCGGTCCGATCGGCGAGCCCCGTGAGGGGCGCTCCCAGGGCGCACGCAGCAGGGAGGAGCCCTGTTCCTGCCTCGGGCGCAGGTGGCATGGCCTTCGCTCCCCAGGGGGGCGGCGGGCCCCTTCAGGGCATGTCGACGTCGTTGCCGACGGGGGCTTCGACGGAGACCCCTGAGACGGAGATCCCCGAGACGGAGCTCCCGCCTCCCCCGAGGGGGGTTCCCCCCACAGGGACACAGCGGCTGCCGGTCTCGCCTGTGTCCACTGCGAGGAGGGTGCCGAGGGCCGGGTAAGCACTCGTTGCTCGCGCGTTTTGCGTTCGCTTGCGTAGAGATTTATTTTTCGTGATGCGTGTCTTTCTTCTCTCGTCTCAGCGGGAAGCGGTCAGCGGAGGCCTTATCCCTCCGCCCTCGGAAGGCGCTGAAGGTGGGAGCTACGTCCTCCGCGGACGCGGTGGTGGCACCGTCCGCGACGCCACCACTGTCGGGGTTCGACGGGCCGGTCGTCACGCCTGAAACCGTCGAGTCCCCACAGGGAGCCCCGGTCTCTGGTGGGGCACCAAAGGAGGGCCCCGACGCTGGGGCGTCGCGGGATGGAGGCGTTCCGGAATCCTCGACCGCCGAAGCCGAGGCCGCCAAGGTGGCGGAGACGGAGCTGCCCCAAGCCGCTGCGTCCGAGGCTGGGGCCGACGCTCTGCCTCAGGCACCGCACTTGCCGGTGATCCACACCGTCTCTTCTGGCGAGGCATCCCCGAAAGGTGGAGAAGCAGAGGCAGAAGGCGAGGCTATCAGCGCGCCGCCGAGGCAACCGTTGTCGGCGGTCGGGGGAGAAGGCAAAAGCTCGGCCCTCGCACTCCTGGGGGGTCGCCCTCCCGCCTGGGGCGGCCCTCGAGTGGAGTGGAGGGACCCAACCAACCCTGAGGCCGAGCCGGTGTTCGTCCTCGACGATGCCCCCGAGGCCGAAAACTGGAGCGACCTCGGGCGGCTCGGCTCGCTCCTCACGCGGTCGCTGAAGGCGTCCCTGTCGATGGTGGAAAGGGACCTCCCTCGGGCCGTCCGGGTGAGGCACCTTACTTGGGAAACCTCCTCTTCTTGTTTTGTCATAGGAAGTGGAGGGATGGATGTAATCGCTTGATTGATTGTTCATTTTAGGAGCTTATGGAGACTTCTCGGGCCAAGTCAGAATTCCTCCGTCGGGAGAGCCGCGTCTGGGAGCGGCTTCAGGCGTCGAGCACCGAGCTTGCCCACACCCAGAAGCAGCTTGCCGACAAGAGCACCGAGGCAGGTGAGCTGAACGCCCGCTGCTCCGACCTGACGGCCGCGGTTGCCGAAGCCCAGGAGCATGCCGCCCGGGAGGCGGAGACGGCCAAGAGTTTGGCGTCGCGGCTGGAGGAGTCCGAGAGGGCGGCGGAGGCCCTCCGTGCTCAGGCACGGGCCCTGAGTACGGATCTCGAGCAGGCTCGGAAGTCCGCCGAGGCGTCAGCCACAGACGCCCAGAAGTGGGAGGGCGTGGCAAGAGGTAACCTTTTTGTTCCGTAGACCTTATGGTTTCCTCATCGCGATTTCTTTCTCTTGACGATTTGCGTTGATCTTCTACAGAGCTGAGGGGGAAGCTTGCTGAGGCGGAGGAGGACTCGGCCGCCCTGCAGTCGGTCTACCGGGCTGAGGCTTCAGACCATCAAGCTCTGCAGGATGCCGCTGCTGAGGCCTGCGCGTCTCTCGGGACCGTGGGTGGTCAATCGGGGAGCTCCCTGACCAGCCGCCTGGCCGCCTTGAGGGGTCAGGTGGATGACCGGGTGCGCGGTGCCCTGCATCTTGGGGTGAAGCGGGCCTTCGCCGTGATCTCCAGCCACTACGACGGCCTCAACTTCGACGCCGTCAGCCAAGGATATATCCTGGCGGATGACGAAGCCGAAGCCGAGCGGGAGATTGCGGATTTCTCCCGGGCCGTCGAGGCCCCTGGGGAAACCCTGGCTCGGTTCTTCGAAGAGGACGTAGGACTCCCCCCAGTAGCGCCCTTAGCTCCTGAAGACCCCTCGATGGCTGCTCCTGCGGACGAGCCTGAAGAGGAGCGGCGAGATTAGTTTGGGCTATCGAGCCCTTGTGTCGCGACCTCCGTGGGAGGATATTTTTGTAAGAACATGCTCGTGGCCTTTGAGGCCTAATGTAAAAAATGTTTTTGCATTTCATTCCTCGTTGCCTCCTTTTGACTTTTTTGCATGTGGAGGGATCTCGGTGGAAACCGTTAGGGTACTTAGGCTACCGAGATAACGGCAAGGGAGTCTTCCTGCCCGGAGGCGACGGTAGTACTCACGACTTGGCCATTTGACTCTCGAGGCGTCCTTCGCAACTCTTTGGGCGTCGCACGCTAGTTCCTTCCAATCGCACAAAAGGAGAAAAGAGGCGAGACTAGGAAGATTTTGAAAAACGAGCAAAAACATAAATCCCGGGGGCGTCGGATGTTGGGTCGGAGAGTACCCTTCTCCTGATAGCCCCCGAGGCCTCGGAGGAGTGGGAAAGACTTCTTCGAGGGCTTCGGGGTGAGGACCCGAGATAATATTAAAACGTCTTTTACGCTCGAGTTTTCTTATCTTTCTTTGCCTGAAGTTTGCTCTGACTAAGTTTTTGACACAGACTTAAGTCCTTCGAGGGTGGGAGCGAGTGGAGGTACCGTAGCCCGGGGGCGTAGGTGAGCTCCCGCCTCGACACCCTTGACCCTTAGGGAGCTCAACGTGTTTTCTTCTTAGTCGTGGGGCGTGCTCGAGGCATAGAAAAATAAGACGACATCGAGTTTGGTAAAAAACGTGCGCGATTTTTGGGAACCCAGGGGGGACCCCCTGGCTAGCCCCCGAGGGAGCCTTGACTCTGACCAGACAGAGTCGAGACTACCTCTGTTTTGAACGAAATAAAAAGCTTGAAAACGAACTTTTATTCATTCAAGATGCGATGTTTGTACAAAATACGAGAATTGTACGAAGCCTCGAGGCTTTTCGGAATAAGAATGACGTAGCTGTTTGATGTTCCGAATTGGAGTCGAGCTTGGGGCGGTCAGCTGGTGACGCTCTTTGGGGATGACGTGTTGCCTCCGGACATGGGCAGTGGCGTGGAAGGTCCCGACCAACGAGGACTGAGGTCGTTGCAGAGCTCGCTGGTAGTCGAGGGGTGGCGCTGAGGTCGAGTCCAGTGTCCGGCTCGAGGGGTGTGTCGAAGGTCGAGCCTCCGAGTCCGACTCGTGGAGGGGCGTCGAAGGTCGAGCCTCCGAGTCCGGCTCGAGGCGGGGCGTCGTGCGTGGGTGCCGACTTAGCCAGCTCGTCTGCGGCGGGCGCCCACGCGCACGCCTTTGTCGTCGTCGTCCTCGTCGTCGCGCCTTGCTTTCTGTCTTTCGCCTTGGCCCGCGGAGTGGCCAAAGAAGGCCCCCACTGCCTCGTTGCCGGAGGCGAAGCTGGTGACCTGATCCACCAAGTCTTCGATCGTCCTGGGATGGTAGCGCCCTAACTCGTGGACCAGCTTTTGGCATGTCGTGCCTGCGAGGAATGCTGAGATGACCTCCTCATCAGGCACGTGAGGGAGCTTGAGGCGCTGCTTCGAGAACCGCCGAGCGAAGTTGTGGAGGGGTTCGTCCGCTGCCTGCCTGCAACGTCGCAGATCCCAGGAGTTGCCTGGGCGCGCACAAGTCCCCTTGAAATTCCTGTCGAAGACCCTGACTAGGTCGGCCCAGTCATGGATCTGATCCGGCGGGAGCCCCTCGAGCCACCGGCGGGCAGTGTCCGAGAGGTAAGGTGGGAGTAGGCGTATGATCATACGGTCGTCGCCCTTCGCTCCGCCCAGTTGGCAGCCTAGGCGGAAGTCTGAGAGCCAGAGCTTGGGCTCGACCTCCCCGTCATACTTCACGATGTTGGTCGGTGGTCGAAAGCGGTCGGGGAGGGTCGAGCTGCGGATGGCTCGGCTGAACACCCTGGGGCCCGGGGGCTCGAGGGTTCGCCGGCTGTCAGCGATCCGGTCCTGGGCTGGTCTGGCTTGAGGGGCGTCCGGCTGGCTGACCGACGTCTCGTGCTTGCTGCGGGGTGCATCTGCTGGCTTCTCCGAGGCTGCTCTGCGCTGGCGCGAGGCCGAGCTCTCGGCTATCTGCACAGCGGCCGTTTCGAGGAGGCTCTTTACTTCCTCAAGCATGCGTCTGGCGTCGGGGTCGGAGACAGCGGGCAGATCGCGGAGCAGCATTGCAGCCGCCACCACGTTTTGCCCGGCTCGTGGGAAGCACACCCTGGGGTGTGCTGGCGCCCCGCCCTCGAGGCTCCGTCGGCGGGCCTCTCGAGCTCGACCTCGAGCTCCAGCTCCTCGAGGCTGGAGTGGTTCCTGTGCGAGTTGGGCTGCTCGGCTGTCGTCGTGTTGATGTGGTGGAACCGAGGCCGAGGATTTGCTTCTTGCCTGAACGCGGGAACCGCCCGCCGTAGCCACGTCGTTGGGTGCTCCGAGGTTGGGCTTTGGCCTGACGTCGTCGTCGTAGTCCTCGGCATCGCTCACCACCCCCTCGAGCTGGAAGCGCTCCCTGGTTGAATACCAGACGTGCCGGTTCGCACGTGTGACGGACGCGGACTTGCTGGGGGAGCGCGCCCGCGCCCTGGAGGTCGCTGGTCGCGTGCCGGGCAGCTTTCCCCTCGGGGATTCTGCGCCGGCCGCGGGGATGTGGGCGTACGCCGCCGGCACCGCCTGTGCCTGGTGACGATGGTGACCACGACGCTGCTCGCGAGGTGGCGACGTGTGGTGGTGCAGACGACGCGTCATGCCCCCCGCGCGGGGTGGCGTGGCACGTCTTCCGCTCGGGCCCTCCGTGGAGAGCAGGGCCGGTTCGTCGCCGTTGTCAGCGGCTAGGGACTCAAGGTTCCCGAACCAGTCGACGGCACCGGCAGAGAACGAAGGAGTAGAAGAAGCCATCCAGGAGATAGCGAGAAAAATGACTCGGACACGCGCGACCCCTACCTGGCGCGCCAACTGTCGGTGTTTCGTACCCGGGGGTATCACACCAACGAGTAATAACGATCGCGTGTCTCTCCTCCTGGATGGTGATGCAAGAGGACACAAGATTTATCCTGGTTCGGGCAAAGAAGGCCCTACGTCCAGCGGGGGGGATGTTCTTGTATTACTTGCACCGAAGTGCTTGTACAGGGGTGGATACAAGCTCACTGAGCATGGACCGGGGTCCGAATTCGAGTGCGGCGGGAGAGTGGATGCGGATGAACGTTTGTCTGTCCAACCGTCCCCCTGAATGAGGGGCCCTGGTGTCCCCTTTTATACAACAAGAGGAGGTCAGGGCTTACACAGGATAGTTATGTACAGCGCTCGGTATGGCGGGGAGTAGGAACTCTGTCTTGTCGAGGCCGCTGTAGCCAACGTGAGCGTTGCTGTAGAGGCGTCCTTGAAGCGTGGCCTCCATCCCGGGCGCGGTCATGGAGGCGTGTCGGAGTGGGAGCCGTACAGCGCCCCATCCCGGCTCGTACAGGACACAGCGGGGTCCCTCCGGGTCTTGGGGTACCTGTCTTCCAAGAGCGTGAAAGCAGTTAGGGCTCGAGGGGCACAGAGCCGGCCTCGAGGTGGTATCACGGGGGCTCGAGGGGTGCGGAGCCGACCTCGAGGTGTTACAGTACCAGGCTCGAGGGGCGCGGAGCCGGCCTCGAGGTGTTACAGTACAGGGCTCGAGGGGCGCGGAGCCGGCCTCGTGGTGTTATAGTGCATGGTATGGCCGAATAGTGCTGTACTGGTCCCCCTTTTGCCCATGCCTGTGGTGAAAACGAGACTTTGACCTTTACATCGAGTCACTGTGGCACGTGCTGTGCTCCAGTGGACATGACCGGAGTAGGTGAAGGCATTAAATGCGTGGTATGGGCTGGTACGGCTGTTTGTGCAGCTCGAGGTTCGTGCGTTAAGGCTCGAGGTGTGGGGGCGCGCTCGCCCGAAGCCTGGAGGGCTCGGGCGAGACGGAGATTGAGCGCTCGCCCGAGGCCTGGCTGGGAGGGCTCGGGCGAGACGGAGATAGAGCGCTCGCCCGAGGCCTGGCTGGGAGGGCTCGGGCGAGACGGAGATTGAGCGCTCGCCCGAGGCCTGGCTGGGAGGGCTCGGGCGAGACGGAGATAGAGCGCTCGCCCGAGGCCTGGCTGGGAGGGCTCGGGCGAGACGGAGATTGAGCGCTCGCCCGAGGCCTGGCTGGGAGGGCTCGGGCGAGACGGAGATTGAGCGCTCGCCCGAGGCCTGGCTGGGAGGGCTCGGGCGAGACGGAGATTGAGCGCTCGCCCGAGGCCTGGCTGGGAGGGCTCGGGCGAGACGGAGATTGAGCGCTCGCCCGAGGCCTGGCTGGGAGGGCTCGGGCGAGACGGAGATTGAGCGCTCGCCCGAGGCCTGGCTGGGAGGGCTCGGGCGAGACGGAGATAGAGCGTTTGGGTGTTTGCGTTGATTGGGGGTACCCCTTTTTTGTACCACCGACAAATTAAAACGTGAGAGACCGAAGAAAATTATTCTATGGTTGTGACATCATCTCCGCCTTGATGTCCCCGTTCGGAAAGAAAAATCCCCCAATGAAGTTGTTGACGTCGTACTTGTTACCCTCATCTACAACAACACCGCCATGAAGAAAGCGATTCCATCCCGCTCCCTCGTCGTTGCCAAAGAGGAGATAAATCTCCAATACCGAAAAACTTGGCATGGAGAGATCCTAACTTAAGGATTTGATCTACCAGAAAATTTATTAAAAAGATAGATCGTCGTTCCTTTTGGCCTTCGGCGAGATACCAAAGAGGAAGGGAGGAGAACTAGTAGTGGTGGAAGGCCCACAATAGTGAAACGGGGCTAGCGATGGTGGACTCGCCAAAAGGTATTAGCAGAAATAAATACAGCTATCTCTGATCGTTTTCAATAATTCGCTCCTAAAATATAGAAGACAATTTTACATCAGGAATTCTATACTATTTCTAAATTATACTAACTATTTTTATACATTCTCTCTCTTGTACATTTGTATCAGGAACTCTTTCCTATACTTTATTTTTTCTCACGCTCTTCCACCTTAGATTGGCAGACCTATACGCGTGTCTTCCACGCGCGAATATATCCACGCTTTTGGTGATTTTTTTAAGGATGTTCAATTGATAGTTTCTACGACTGATAAGCTGACTGATGTTGTTTTGTTGTAAGAGGAAAACATTGTACCATGACTGATGAGTCTTGAAGGTGGTTTTTTTTCCTATTCTTGCCAAAAAAATCTTAGGTCGGGAGGTTTTATTGGGAATTGGTCAATATGAAAATGAGAACGTTTGAAATAGAAATAACAGAGGGACGGTGGAGATGTGTTAAGGATAACAGGCTTGTTTGGTTCAAAGCCTGGATCAATTTTGCCTAGGTGGAGAGGTGGCTGGATGCTGCCCTGTGTTTTATTTGGTTGGGACCCTCGATAGCTGACTCGGCCAGGCAAAGACTGCCTCAGCCAGGCGAAGGAAAACGAGCGCCTGGATGCTGCGCTGATGTTGCCTGGGTGGGCTGCTACTGTAGTGTTGTCTTGTTAGTGTTTTTTTCTCCTTTATTTATTATCTGGTTATACGCCGTAGTTTTTTACTTTCTTGATGAAATGAGGGGGTACTATTGTTTCTATTTCCTATTGTTCATCGGTGATAGCTGTAACTGAAATGCATTTAGTATATTTTATTCTATTTATTCCATAATTATGTATTAATTATTAGGAAAATAAAATATTCTAAATATTTATATTTTATATTAGTACTTTATTATAGATTTTATTTATAGAAAATACATTTTATTTTTTATTAAATTTCTCAAGAATATTCTATTTCTTTTTTCATAGCCATGTGTTAAAAAATTTTGTATTTATTTTTATTTTTTCTCCCTTCGATTGATCATGTTCACGTTAAAATTAGCATAGTGTGTGCAGTGCAATTATTATTATCTTTCTTCCTCATAGGTTCTTTCCTTGTGATGTTTTTTAAATAGCTAGGAAATTTATTAACTTTATTTATAATTTCAAATTTATTATTAATCAAGAAAATAAAAAGGATTATTTTGTTATTTATTATTAATAAATTATAGTCAGGTTTGTTTTATTTTCTTCCTCATACGTTGTCTTTGGGAGGCACCGTGTGAAAAGGAAAGGAGAATGTGGATGTGGACCACAATGTCATGTGCTCATCGATTCTCAACAGGCGCTTATGGGCATAACGCGATTTCCAGACTATAAAGACCAGTACCATTCTTCCTACGTAACCTTTTGAGATTTCTTTGAATTATCATATGGAAAGCTCTGTATCCAAACTAGTGCCCGTAGACGGGTTGTGCTCCTGTAACCCATTGTCAGGTTTGTTTTAACTTTTGAGCATATAAATGTCATCGAAATTTTCATGAAACAGTCTTTGTGTGAAACGTAGTTTAAAGTGAACTCTGAATGGCAAAAAAAATATGCATATCTTATACCAATGTAAGAAAATATACTTGGGCCGTCCCCTCAAGTAAACTTAGACGGTGTTTAGTTTCCCCAAAAGATCCAAAATTTTTCTAGATTCTCCGTCACATCAATCTTTAGATGCATGTATGGAATATTAAATGTAGGTAAAAAAATAACTAATTGTACTTTTAGTATGTACATACCAAGACAAATCTTTTGAGTCTAGTTAATTCATATTTAGACAAAGTTTGTCAAATAATAACGAAAATGCTACAAGATTTTTTCTAAAAATTTCGCAGAGCTAAACAAGCAGTTACTAAAATTAGAAGGGGCAAAAAAAAAATTCAAGTGGTATAGTAGTACTGAAAAGTAAAAGTGCGCTACGTTTTGCCGGAGACAATAACCTCATGCCGTCATGCGCGTGGATGTCGTTGCTCCCATGATTGGCATCTCATTTCAATTAACAAAAATGGTGCCAGCAATGTTTTCGATCGTCAAAAGTGGCATATTGACTACTGAGGAAGAGGAAAGCAGCGCATGATGGATGTGATGCAGCGGGCCTGCGGTAGTGATCGTTTCTTTTTCCTCCGCCACAAAGAAGAAAGAAGACTGTTGCGCTCAGGCGCAGCACTGTGATTGATCCGCCGCGCGGTCGTCGTCAGCGTGCGCGACCGCGACGCCGGTGGGCGGTGCATGCCGCGATAGATGCACGCAGAGGACAGGAGGTTCGGAGGCATCTTTGCTTGTTTGGACCGTGATCTGGACCCACTGCACTGCACGCGCTCTCCATTTGTTGCTTCAGGAACGATAGATTACTAGGAGCGCGCGTGAGTGAAGGAAAATGGGATGAAGAAGAGGCCTGAATTAACGGGCGACCGACGATTTCATCCGGAGGTAACTCCAAAGATTTCAACCCCGGCCCGTTGATTTCTCTTGAGAGACAATCACATTACAATGTCTATAGCATGTATGAATTCCCTAATCATTTTGTATGGACCTTCCTAGCTGCTTGGAAATCATTTACCAAACTTGTTTCTTTTCGTCTCAATTGGCAAAATTGTTTTCTCCACCAACTCCCTAATCTGAAAAGATTAGTTTTTTCATTCTTGTTATACGTTAGGGCAACTCGAGCTTTTCCTCCCTCGAGCAATGTCATTAAAAGCTTTGATTCTTTTTTCGATCACATCGTCGATATTATCCATGATTAGGTCATGATACACACCAACTAATAGATCATTTTGTTTAGCCAATCTATATGAATCCATATTCACTTCAAACAGGTAGCACAACTTGTTGTCCATATACTAGCTTAAAAGGAGTAACTTTAGTAGCACCATATCCATATATATATATGATGAGCCCATAAAGCTTCATACAAAACTTCATGCCATCTCCGATCCTGAGATTGTCCTTAGTTTTACTCTTAATAAGATTGACCAAAGTCTTGTTGCCTTGGCTCAGCTTAGCCATTAGCTTGAGCATAACGTGGAGATGAGTTGAGCAATTTGATCTTACATAGTTTAGCAAAATCTCGTACCTTCTTTGATACAAAAGATGTACCTTGATTTCTAGTTAATGTGTGAGAGATGTTGAATCTATGAATAATATGCTTATTAAAAAAACTCAATTACCTCCATGTGTGTTATATTCTTCGAAGCTACACCTTCAGTTCACTTTGTGAAATAATCCATTGTCAACTAGCACAAAGTGAAGTTTCTTTGATCATGATAGGAGGTGAATTTGGCCTATGAAACTTAGACCCCAACTTGGAAATGGCCATGCCTAATAATAGGCTGCATTGATACAATGGGCACCAACTGAATATTCCCAAATTCATTATTGTCATTCCCCGCATCCATTATAGTATAAAAAATAACCCGCAATTGTGACATCCGGCCCAATTTAAAATTTGGCCTAGGTGCATGTTAATGATATATTTTGGAGGGTTTAGTCCCACCTTACTAGATCAATATATAAGGCTTCTAGAGTCCATCTCACTATCTCTGGGTTAATCCTTATGCAAAGCGGGGATAAAAGCCCAAGTGAGATGGTGGTATGTGTGTTTCAGTTAGCGTGTGGAGTGCAATTGAGCCATTTGGCTCTGGGCGTTACAACAATCATTGTAGGCTAATGAAAGTAGCCCGACATGATAACCGCATCATCTTTGGAGCCAATTGATGTGTACTACATATGACTTCACAGACCTCTCCCATAGCTACCTTTGTTTGATCTAAATCTAACCACTTAAGCAACAAGTCCTTGGTAGTTCTTCAGTATAGATCATTATAGTACAAAACAAATTTGAATGCACTTCACCAAATATGTTTATCAAGTTTAGCACTTGGATCATGTGAATAATCCACAATGAGAATCCTCCAATCACCTAAATCGGCTCAGAGTTCATTTGATTAAATTTGGAGCTGATTTGGCACTTCACGGAGAAAATAGGCCTATGTTGGTTCTGGAGACCGACCAGGGCCACACCAGCAGAGAAAACCAACCTTGGACGGTTTTGCTCTTTTTTGCATCAACTTTTCTTTTATTGGTAAATTTTGTATCTAGACGTCAAAGTCAGATGCTTATTGAGTTAGTATGTTTATCTTGTTGTTTTCATGCTTTGGGATATGTTGAATTTGAAATTCAGCAAAATATGTAATGATGTCAAGATATTTATTAAGATGCATAGTAAATAATCCACCAAACATAGCAAAACACTAGAAACTTTTACCAACAGTAAAGAATCACCAAAGGCTTCAACATGTCTCACCTCTATGGATTGCAAAACAAAATCCAAGTTGATGAGGACTGGCCCGAACTTCCAAGAGGTAGCCGATAAGTTTGATAGGTGGAGATCTCGACATTGGCGATCCGGCTTCAAATCAGACACGATTCGAACCCTGTAACCGTTACACCACTGCTCCATTGGTTATCAACCAAGCACAACTTGATTGACCTCGCCAAGAAGGCTTTTCCTGCAAGCGAATCGAAGAGCACAAGCAAGAAGGTAAAACACGCAATCTGAAATTGCAAATATGAATGACGCGAATTTCTATAGAGGGTTTAAGAACTCGGTTCCAAAGGACTAATCGACACAGTGGAGGAGATCAAGAACGGGGGCCCTGGATCACTGTAAAAGGATTTGTCACCACAGTTACAATGAACGATTCAGTTTCTCGATGGAAAACTAAACTCTAAACAAAACCCGAGATTAATTGGCGGTGACTACTGAGAATAAATAGGTATAGGGGCGAACTAGGGTTGGAGGAGCATCAGGAGAGGGCGTCCACATCATGGGCTTAAGGCCCGACGCGATACATGGCCAAGTTGGCCCAAATAGGTGACGCAACACCTTGTCGTGGTCACACAGAATGATCCACGGATCTTCTGGAGCTGGGACTAGATCCAAAACGATGGTGTCATCGTCCCCTTTCTAACGCATCCAAGAACACCCCGTTTCAACATCGTATGAGGAAGTTATGACCAAAACAGTGACGACGTGTCTACTGAATTTGAGGGTGACGTGGCAGCTGAGTTGGAGACGAATTGCAACTTGGGGAAGACCATGGCGTCGATGTGTCCAGCGTGGCGATGTCCTCATCATCCTCCCCTTCTTGAATTGGAGTCATCCTCGACTCCATCTTGGCGATGTCCTCATCATCCCCTCCTCCTAGAATTGGAGTCGTCCTCGACTCCATCCCATCATCAGCGAACTCCTGCAAAAGGTTAGTGACAGCAGGCAATGCACCAGACATAATAGGTTGACAAAACATAGTATAACATGGTGCATCAGGATTATCACATAACTCAGCAGTAGCAGAAGTCCTAGCAAGAAAAGCACCTCCTTTTAACTTAATCTCATTATTTCTAGCAATGTCTGTTGGAGGTTTATTTTTAATCTCTTTAGCATGTTTAATAATATATGTAAGAGACAAAGGCAACAATATAATTTTCTTGTCATTATGTATGATAGTGTATGTATTAGTTCTACTATGGTGTAAAGCATCATTATCAAATTCCCATGGGCGACCTTACAAAATAGAACAAGCGTGCATAGGGACAACATCAAAATCAACAGTATCATGATAAGAGCATGTGAAAAAGCTAATGTGTGCTGATTTAGTTACCTTAGTCTTACTACTATTATTGAACCATTGAAGTTTATATGGATACGAATCTTGTTGTGTGGTCAAGCCAAGCTTCTCAACCAAATCTGAACTCACCAAGTTGTTGCAACTCTCGCCATCAACAATAGTGAGAACGCTACAACCCTGCACAAGGAGATACATGTGGAACAAATTATGGCGTTGGATCTTCATCTCGTCTTCGTGTCCCACACGTGTACTCAACACACGCTGCACAAGAAGGCTAGGGTAGTCCGCGGCAACAGCCACAGAGTCAATGGTGATTCTCCTTGTCTTGATCATCCCCGGTGGAATCTGCATCAATGTTAGCAGCAAGGGCTAAATCATCTTCAACATTACTAGCACTTACATATCCATCCTCGGTAGCAATAAAAGCGCGACGACTGGGACAATCCTTCATGACATGTCTCATACCTTTGCATCAGTGGAAAATGATTTTAGAGTTGGACGAGGAGGAGCTAGTAGATGCACCCGAAGTGGCACCTTTCTTCAGCTGTGGAAACGGTACATTAGATAATTTACTTACCCCAGAAGATGTAGATGGTTGTGGTGCAACAGGAAGCTTGAGCGTCTTTGGCTCAGAACGCTACTGAAAAGTCCTCCCATTGCTATACCTGAAAGGCTGGTGTTGTCTGCGTCCCTATACTTCGTGTTCTGCCTTAATAGCAAGATGATACAATTGGGAAAAAGTGCATCAATCTTTGTAATCATGTATGTTCTGGATATCATGGTTTAAACCACCAAAAAATCTAGCACTAGCATCATTATCATCTTCATTTATACCACAACGTGCTAAACCAATAAGCAATTCTTGATAGTATGCTTCTACTCCTTTATCATCTTATTTTAAAGTTTGTAGTTTCAAACGTAAATCACATTGGTAATAAAGAGGAACAAAACGAGATTTCATATATTGCTTTAAGGCATTCCAAGTTTAAGGCACAACAACAACATTATTAGCATTGCAAAGATCACTCCACCAGAACAAAGCAAAATTAGTAAACTCACTAGTAGCAAGTCTAACTCTATGCTCAGCAGGAACATTATGAGAATCAAATTTCTATTGAACAGTAAGCTCTCAATCTAAATATGCCTCAGGATCAACATTACCAGCAAAAGGAGGTAGGCTAAATTTAATTTTAGCAAAAGGATCATTATTACCATGATTATTACCTCTCATACCGCGACGATTGAAGTGGAGGCGGCGACAGGCAACACCATCAGCATCTGCATCTTCATCACCAAAAGCATATGTATCTTTATCATCGACACGATGAGGTTAAGGGCGTTGCTCAAGTTGGTCAATGCGGGTGACCAGATTGTTCACGTTGCGCGTCAGCTCGGTCATAAGATTGTGTTGTTCAGTCATGAACGTTGTAAGCTCGCCCTTGGATACGCACTCATTGAAGTCCGTCGGAGTTCTTGACATGGTTAGAAGATAGAAAAAGACAACACCAAGGTATTATCCCTATCAACTAAAAGGAAACAAGTGGTGGCGGTGGTGATGGTGTTGATGGTGGTCAAAGTGGAATGTAAAATCACAAGCGGCTTACTACCGTCTTGCCTGTATTCTTATCAACGCCAAACAGGAGCAAAACCAAAGTGACAAAGTAATCTGTTGTTGAGAGTGGGTAACAGTTGTAAAATGAACCTATGCTGACAGAAGAATATGTGGAGCTATGGGAAGGCACACAATATGACAACAAGGATTAGCAATTTAACGAATACTGAGTAGCAAAGTTCAATAAGTATCCAAAGCACAAGTCACAATTGCTGGCTAAGACGTGTGTAGATATAGCACAATAAGGTGAAACAAAGGACAATAGAAAGAACTCACAGAACAAGCAAAGAACCCGGATTTTTCCTTTTTTCTGATTTTTTTGCCGAATTTTTTCAAAAGGCACTAGTAGGAATCAAACTTTTTTTATTTTTCACTATTTTTTTATATTTTTCTTTGAACAAGGATCACAAAAGATGCAACCACAGGTAGGATGTGGTCAACAGAAATTCGGCACGTTCTCTGAAAAGCGTGCAAAAAACTTTGACATTTTTTTTCTTTATTTTCCCGAATTTTTTTGGTAATTTTAATGAAACTAAACATGACAAAGCCAAGTTTGGATCGGCTCCAAATGGTGTCAAGAAGCTGCTGTAAAAATTTCAGATTTTTCTGATAAACGAGCGAAAGGTTATGTCTGTTTTACCGAAGGTATCTCAAGTTATGTTTTTTTGGGAGGCACAACACGACAGCGGTAGTTAGGGCAAAGCGTTCCTAAACTCCGACACCGATCACAAGATCAATCGTCCCTGTGACTAACAGCAGTAGGTATTCGCCTGATGATTTAAGGAGGGTTGCGATGCAGGCAAAAGAAGAGCGGTTGACAACCTATCTAGGGTTTGCGCGGCGACGAGAAGTTACACAAGGCGGCTAGCGGGGCAAGTCGAGTAATGTGGTGGCTTTGACTTGTTGTTTGGGAACGATGGATGGGATAGCGCGGAAACAAAGAAACAGCGACGGACACGTTGAACTACGACGACGAACACAATCCTAAACCAGCAACAAGACTCGACCACGGACACAAACTCAACAACGCGAATCTGAAACGAAATTGCAAAGGCACAAAGGCCGATATGACAATGGAAAATTGAAATATTTTTGGGCTTTTTGTGGAGTCTAGGTAATGAACAAATATGAATCTAAGACAAATGAGATTATAGCTCGCGGTAAACTTGAAATATCTGATACCAATTGATGAGGACCGGCCCGATCTTCCGAGAGGTAGCCGGTAAGTTCGATAGGTGGAGATCTCAACATTGGCGATCTGGCTTCAAATCAGACACGATTTGAACTCTGCAACCGTTACACCACTGCTCCGTTGGTTATCAACCAAGCACAACTTGATTGACCTCGCCAAGAAGGCTTTTCCTACAAGTGAATCGAAGAGCACAAGCAAGAAGATAAAACACGCAATCTAAAATTGTAAATATGAATGACGCGAATTTCTATAGAGGGTTCAAGAACTCGGTTCCAAAGGACTAATCGACACGGTGGAGGAGATCAAGAACGGGGGCCTTGGATCATTGTAAAAGGATTTGTTACCACAGTTACAATGAACGATCCAGTTTCTTGATGGAAAACTAAACTCTAAACAAAACCCAAGGCTAATTGGCGGCGACTACTAAGAATAAATAGGCATAGGGGTGAACTAGGGTTGGAGGCGCACCAGGAGAGGGCGTCCACAACATGGGCTTAAGGCCTGACGCGATACATGGCCAAGTTGACCCAAATAGGTGACGCATCACCTTGTCGTGGTCACATAGAATGATCCATGGACCTTCTGGCACTGGGACCAGATCCAAAACGACGACGGTGGCGGCCCCTTTCCAACGTATCCAAGAACGCCCCGTTTCGACATCGTATGAGGAAGTTATGACCAAACCAGTGACGACATGTCTGCTGAATTTAGGATGACGTGGCAGATGAGTTAGAGACGAATTGCAACTTGGGGAAGACCATGGCATCGGTATGTCCAACGTGGCGATTGTCGGTGTTTGTTAACCAGTAACTCGTCTTGGGGATTCCCAGACGATTTGTTCGGTGGGGATCGGCGTTCGTAGAACTCGGTGAGTACACAGGAACAGCGATTTATACTGGTTCAGGCCGCTTAATAGCGTAATACCTTACGTCCAGTGGCGGCGTGTGCCTTGTGTTATGATCTGAGATTCAATGATAGGGGTAGGCGCCCGCTTCCCCTTATATAATCGGGTGAAGCTTAACGCATACCGAGTCCTAGTCGGTTACAACAGAGGAGTCCTCTTCTAATTACAAGACTTCCTTTAGAAACTCGACTAAGTTACAATGAGAGACCTAATCCATGTAGACTTTGTATCATGTCTTCGGATCTCTCGCGACGTCTAGGGGTAGTCCGAGTAATCATCTTCTGATGATATCTCTGACATTCTGGTCCGTCAAGCCCCCGAGCTCTTCAATATTTCTCTAAAACGTTATCTTCTGGTTTCTTTTGAGAATCTCCCGAATAATGTCTTGAGAAATCTTGAAGTGCTCTGTAGATGAAAGATCTCCATGGCGTGCACTTTTTCTGAAAATTGCACCCATAGGGTGTAGCCCCCGAGCCTCTTGTTATTTTTAATAACTTTGAGGATCTTTAGGCCTTTTTCCGAGTAATCCTTGGTTAAGAAAAAACATTTCTTTAATGATATATACTCTGTAGCCCTCGAGCCTGAGTTCCGAGTACTCAAGTAGTCGGTACTTGGGGTCTTCAATATATCATCCGGGTAATCCTTAAAGTTTGCAAGAGGTTAATACATGGCACTGATTTGCTGTTTAATCTATCCGAGTAATAATTATTTGGCTTCAGGTGGGTAATGTTTTCATCAAACATCCCTTTTCACCCCCCACTAAATAAAGATTACTATAGAGGATAACAATAATTGGCCAGTGACTGTATCACCTGTCAACATTGATGATTCCTTGTCGTTTTGTGCAAGTGCAACACTTTTGTCTGTTTCCTCCTGAAGCATGCACATGAAATGAATAACCCACCAGTGGTGCCAGGCTTCACATGTGTAACAGTACGCACGAGGGTGCATTTATTGAACTCTGTTTGATTGTATCCGTGAACTAAATCCATAGACCAAGAGCAGTCGCCTATAAATACCCTGCCTGGGGAGCAAGGATGCCACACCTTCTTGAGTATATGACCTCTCTTATTCCCATGAATGTTATAATGTCTATAGCGGAGATGTCCGAGCCTCCGGGTGTCTTCCTTATGTAGGATAGTCAAAGTGCCCAGAAGAACTCTTGTGGAGGGATCATCCGTCAGGGTGGTTTCCAAGTGGTCGGGAGCAGAGGGATACAGAGTTACGCCTAGAAGAACTTTTGTGACTCCTGCATCGCGGGCAACCTCGAGATCACAGGTTGTCAAAAGGCGTTAGGGTTAAGGTGACTATCAAGTTCCTTGTGTACTGGGGCAGAGCCTTAAACCCACCTTGGGATGCACTGAAAAGATAGTGTCTACCCAAGGTTTTGTGTCTGCTTTACTACGACTCACTGAACCCAGGCCTTGATGCACTGCCCATCAAGACTTTGTACCTTGATTACACTTAGAGTAGCATTTTACATCCTGATTCAACTTGTATTGGAAGCTGTTGTATGTCAAGATGTAACCATATATCTCTGTTGTAATTCTGAGTAATAATTGTTGAGATCCGGGTACTTGGAATATTTTTCGAGTCCTTTGTCTTTCCTTCCGAGTACTAAATGTCTCTTGTGAAAAAATGACGTTGTTTGTCTGCGGGATGGTCCTGTTTGTTAACACTAACGCCGTTCAGAACATCTCTTCAGCCGTTAGGGTTTTGGACGGTTCCGTAACGCCGTTTGCGAAAACTGAACGGTTGCCGAAAACATATCTATAATAAGCCACCATTTGCTTCACAAATTCTTCACTTTTTCATCAAGCCTTAGCCTTTGAGAGCAAAGAATTCCATAGCCGGTCCAGTAGTTGATGCGTAGAAAAACCCTTGTCATCAACATGGGTCCAAAGAAGCAATCTCAACAGGAGAAGAAGAGAACCACCGGCAGGAAACCGCGCCACTCATGCCCTCCTACTGATGTTCTGGCCTGGAAAGCGCCTGACACCAGAGAGTCAGAGTTGGTGTTTTTGGCGCAGCAGGGGTTGCTCCGGTCGCAGTTGATGGACGGGTGGAGGGTGCCCATTGACCATCGCGATCGTGATGTTCAAGTCCTTCGTCGAGCGTGGACTGGGTCTTCCAGCATCCGATTTCCTGAGGGGATTGCTGCATTATTATGGTTTGACCCTCAACCATCTTACTCCCAATGCTCTCTTCCATATTGTGATCTTTTCCCACCTCTGCGAGGCTTTCCTGGGGATATGTCCCTCCTTTATCCTTTTCCGTTACTTCTTTTGGGTAAAGTGTCAACCCAGTGACTCCAATGTAGAGGTAGTCGGAGGAGCTAGTATTCAGGTTAGGCTAGAGGTAGCTAGCCAATATATAGTTGTAGAGCTGTCAGAATCAGTCCGAGAGTGGGCTAGCGGTTGGTTCTATGTAGCCAACCCGCCACCAACTCTTCGTTGTCATGATGGATGGCCACCCCAAAAGACCCGTGAATGGAAAGATAAAATTTCTTCCGAAGAGGTGGAGGCCATCCAACCTTTGATTGATATCATAGCGGCTTTGAAATTGAGTGGATTGACTGGTTACACCGTCGTCCAAGATTTCATCGCCCGTTGAGTCCATTCGCTGCAACAACGAGCCAACTTTGGCTTCGAGTATCTTGGCGTGAAGGACCCGAGTCGGCATTCTGTCGAGCAGCTGTCCAATTAAGAAATTCTGAGGAGGATTAACCTGCTATTGAAGAGTTGTGAGCATCTCGTTCCGATGATGACCACTTTCTCCGCCATCAATCTGCCTGTAGAGGTAAGGAATCGTAATACCCGTCTTTTAGATTCTTAATAGATATCACTCTGATTGAATATCATTCTCTTCCTCTGTTTTAGTAGGTTCAAGGGCGAAACAATAATGATTGTCCACCCTTGCCCCCGGCAACTGAAGAGGGAGGAGGCATCGCTCTTGAGGGTCCTATCCGGAGTGAGGATCTTCAAAATGAATCAAGCTCCCTTGGTGATCTTGATGGGTTAGACTCAGAATCGACTGACTCTTATGTCATGATCCTAGATCCCGGTGTCAAGGGTAGCCGGAAGCGGTCTCCAAGTCCACTCCAGGCAGCCGGCGATCCTGTCCCGAAGAGGGCTCGCACTGGTAATCGTCGTGCTTGTTGAAAAGTTCTTTTATCAAAAGAGTTGGCTGATAATCACTGTAATCCGGGTGCTCCTGGTAAGGGAAACCCAAGTACTTTATTGACCGTTCGCTTTGGATTTAATAAGCCCTTATCTTATATCTTTGTTTGATACAGACATCGAGGCGGCTCAAGGGACTTCGGGTGGTGCTGCTCCTGAAGAGACTCCGTTCCTAGACCAGCAGCCGAGCTTGAAACTGCCACGGACTTTGAAGCTGGCCAAGTGAGTCGTATTACTCTTCATTAGGATGGTTTTATGATACTGGTATTGACATCAATACTCGTCCGCTGTAGGAAGGTGAAGCCTATCGATGCATCTTCGAGTGATGCGACTGAAGCCTGAACGGCGGAAGAGTCGAAAGCGCAGGGGAAAGGTGAATCGAGCGTTCCTCCCATCAGTAGCCAGGTGAATACCATGCCAGACTCTTCTCCATCCGGTACTCAAGTCAACACAGTTCCTGAAGTGGATGCGCCTCCCTTGTCTCAGGTTGGTGTACCCTATTCCATCTTTTGCTCTCCCGCTCAATTGGAGCTTGACCGGGTGATGAATGATTGGTTTTTCCATACCCGGCAGCCTGATGAACCCACTCTGGAGATGATCCGAGCTGAGATTAGTGCTGGAGGAGGAATTGAAGCTTCGGTTCCTCCGCGGAATGAGTCTGGTGGTGTCCCCGAGTCCTCTCGCCAGGGCTCGAAACTTGAAGTTGTGGGATACAACCCAGATCTCATCCGGCTGAAGGAGCTGGGTGAACAAGTAATGGCGCCGGCCGTGGCGCTCAAAGAATTTATTGAGGTAACTCTTTGAAATCCCCTTTATATTATGTTATCGTGTCCGGGTACTCAAATTGTTATTTCTGCGCAGGGTTTTGACGTGAAGGTAACCGAGTAGATCACTCAGATCCGTCAAGAGCTTTCCCTTGAGAACCAACAACTGAAGGATTATATAGCTCAGGAGCAGATCAGCCAGAGGGTAGCCACCCAAGTGCTTCATAACCACATCAACGAGCTTCAGCACAATCTCAAGGTTGTTGTTGATGAACGCGATGCGGCTAATCATCGGGAAATTGAGCTACTCTCCAAGCATGCTTCCTCGGAGCAAAAGCACAAGGAAGCCATGAAGTCTTCCAAGAAGCAACTCGCTGGTTAGTCAGAAGTATTTTCCAGAGTCCTTATTGTTTTAAATTCATGATACTCATCCGGTTGGTATCTGTTGCTTTTCAGAATCGCAGAAGCTAGCCGCTGGATGGCAGAATGCTTTCAATCGCAAGGAGGCAGAACTTGAAGAGGTATTTGCTAACGCGCAAACCACTCTTCAAGAAGCTAAATTGATTCATGAAGGTGCTGACCGAGACCTGCTGTAGGCTTTGAAGTCGACGAAGGAGTTGCGGGAAGCTCTGGAAGCGGTTCAGAAGCAGCTGAAGGAGTCCCAAGAATCTTTGAAGGCTTCTCAAGCTACTTTGAAGGCATTAGAGCAGGCCGTGGAGCCGGTCCTGGATTTAATACCATGCCCTGAAGGAGCTGAAGAATCCTTGATTGATCGAGCCAAAGCTGCACCCAGGTGGCTTACTCAATACATCAAAGATATGGCAACTTCGGTGGTCTGTGGTCTTCTGGCTACTCTGCGACTTCATGTCATCTTTCGATCTGTCGTCCGCCATGAGGTTACTTGACGGTAATAGCGATGAAGATCATGCGTCCATGCAGGAGGAGGTCAAGGCCGTTGCAGAAGAGTACTCTCAGATATTGGATCTTGTAGAGTAGTATGTCTTCCTGGTTTTTGGCCATAATTTTATATCTTCTGTAAACAAATATTATCATGGTTAAAAAATCAAAGTATAATTTACTTTTGAGTCTTGTTAATTTCATGTGTTGTCGACTCATCATTGCAAGGAATATCTTGTCAATGGGTCTTTTTGTTTTTGATGGATGTATGACCAGGCGTCTTAATAGATGAGTCTATCTGAGTGCTCTTTGGCACTTGATGTTGGGTCGTATGACTTTGTGTCTCTTATAGTCTTTGGCAACTTGTTTAGAAAACTTTGTCTGCCCGAGTACTACTCTTAGTACCCTGTTTCAACGGATAAATTTGATCAAGCACCTCTTGAGGACCAATACGATGGTTCCTGTCGGGCGAATCATATCCTCTTGGTAGTCGTAGCTTGAGTGTGAAGTCGGTTTCTCCTTCATCCGATTAGTAAACAACAGGGTGAGGAGTGCTCCCCTTGTTGTACCTTATAGGAAACAATATCTTCTCTGCAAGATATCGTATTCTCTATAGGTTTGTAGCCGGGTTTTTAGGCCGTACTAGCGGGTGAGTTGTATTGAGCTCGTAGCTCGTAACTGGAGCATGGTTACCTCCGAACCGAGAAGGGTCCATCCGAGTAATTGTTGGTATAAATTAACGCACACTCTACTTTATCCGCAAGCGCACAGATAAAATCTACCGATGTAGCACTTCACCGGAGTAACCCAGTTTTAATATCGAACCCAAAGGAATGGATAGTGTTAAGTCTTAAAGTCTAACCCCTGAGTAGCTAACAAGGACGGAGAATCTAGAAGTATAGAGGGGATCACTAAGGCTGTCTAATTCCAATTCAAGAGTGATATGTTTATATTATTCTTAGTGGGGAAGTTGTCATAAAAGGTCACAAACAGAGTATGAGTCTTTTATGCAAATATATAATCCTACCGAGCCTACACACGGGTAAGTGGACTATAGAAGAATCAACAAGGCTATAAGAGTCACCCTTGCGAACAACCACTACTACCGGCGTTATAGGAGGCAATTATGAGCTATCAAGTCTAAGCACCACGCTTACACTATCCAACCACTCTAACTCTAGCGTAACTAGAATTAAATTACTCAAAAGAGAGTCATAAACCTTAAGAATAATAAGAACAATGGCTCAAACTTAAATATAGACGTTGATTACCGAAACAATCGCTGAAGCAAGTTGAAGATGAACTTGAATCCGCAGGTACAAGATGAAGAAGTTGATCCGACAGGCCGGAGCTCCTTCTTGATCTCTTCCTCTCTCTCTCTTCTAGTTCTAGTATAAGACTAGGTTCTAAACCTAAACTAGAGGGGTATCTAGTCTTCTACTTGAAAGCTGGCTCTTGAAGTCTTCTTCTACGGTTTCTAAATGAGGCGTAGACTTTTCTGAAGAGAGACTTGATCTTCTCTGGGGCCTGGAGGCCTGTTTATATAGCCCTGAGGGATCAACCGCGGCCGTTAGATCAAACCGACTTCACGTAGGGCTGAGATGGATCCTCAAAGGCGGTGGAGGAAGGTTCCAGAAGACGGAGGCCATCGGGCCCAGGGGTGACCGACCGGTCATAGGGTGGGACCAGTCGGTTCCACCTGGCGGGCTCTCGGGGTGTCCCGCCTCGTGGTGTCCTCTAGGTCCTTCTGGAGTATTCCTGATGTGCCGGTTCCGTAATCTTCCGTCAGTTTCCTTCTAGGAGAAGTAATCAGTGTTGGTTTTTCTGTTTAGTCCCTGCAGAATCACAATTCACCAAAATTCATGGAATATTGTCAATTAAAATCCTAAACCTTTATTGGTGATTGAATTCATGCCCTTTTCATATTTATTTATGCTTTAATTTTGATAGATAACCAGTGTCAACAACTCCCCCAAGCTTACTCTTTGCTAGTCCCTTAGCAAAATCAAAAATTAACAATGGATCAGGAGTTGCTACAATATCTTCAGTTCCAACAAATACACCTGCTGTTAAACAAAAATTCTCCGAAACATATCATGCTATTCTTCATGGGGCTTATTACTTTTACGTTAGATCTTGAATAATTGAGAGATTGAATGATCAAATCAAGCACTATGTCTCTAGTTCTTTTACTTCACCTTTATCCCGGAGTTTTAATTAATTTTTAAAAGTTTTAATACATATGTTGTCAAATTAAACAATGAATCCAAAGAGAAAGTCAACCAACCATTGAATCAAGAAGTGCATGTGTATGGAAAAATGAAGTCGGATGCTCTTTTGAATATAATCACTCTCTTCTGTTTGTCAGAGACATATGGCTATTAGGCTAATTCTACTGTCGGGCACGTGCCCATTTTTTCTGATATTTTTTTCTTTTTCTTCGAGGTTCCGGACACTTGTCTCTTTTTATTTTCTCGGGATCTATCTTTTTGAGGTTTCGGACACTTGTCCCTTTTTATTTCCTCAGATCTTTTTTTAATAGCCACATGCTTCCAACAAACTTCTGAGAGGGTAGCAACAGATAATTATGAGCATTTATGCGAAAGATGGATGAAATGTGTAAGTGATCTCAATTCAATAGCATGATAACTTCCCACAGGGTCACAAAGCTTAATTTAACTTAATGCAATTATTAGTCATATTCATATTGAGAAATCTCCGTAACTTTAGTGTTGTTTAAAACAAGATAATAGCAGCTCGGATCATCACATGTCATATGCCAATTACCTAGACCTTAGATCAAGTATTTGTCAACCATGCATTTAATTTTATTTTAAGGCATCATTATTAATTAGGAGAACTCATGCTTTGAAGGCTAGGTACTTGAAAAAAATTAGATAGAGCAACTATTCATCATTTCCATGCAAAAGATTAGAGAGAGAGGGTTCTTCTTTGGTCATCAACTTCTTAAAACAAACTAGACACACTATTTTATTTATTTAATCTAACATACTTTAAGATATAATATAAAAGCTAATAATAGTAGTAGTAATAATAATAATAATAATAATAATGAAGGCATACATAAATCACGAAGATAACGGGGGTGCGTCTCCCCCAAGCTGGTTCCCTTAATAGCGTTGAGCCTTCATGTGCCTGTGGGACAGAGTCCCCGGGTACTCCGCAAGGAAGGGCGAAGACCTAGTCTAACTAGGACTCCCCGTATGTAATCTTAGTAGTATTGCTACCTTGTAATTCTACTAGGACTCTTAAGATTGTAACCGACTAGGACTCTGCCTCCTGGACTATATAAAAAGAGGCAAAGCTCCATAGATCAGCAAGTCAGAGACAGGGGTCATGGTACACAACCAGACACCCATAAGCGCAGGGCGCCATATATGATTCTTCCCAAACTGGACGTAGGGATGCTATTCAGCAAACCGAACCAGTATAAATCATTGTCTCTGCGTTTACTATCGAGTTCTGCATACGCTGATCCCCACCGAACAAATCGTCCGGGTACCCCCGAGACGAGTTGTCGGTTAACAAACACCGACAGCTGGCGCGCCAGGTAGGGGCTTTCGGCGATTTTGCGATCGAGAGCTCGATGGATCTCAGGATCTAATAGCATCTACGGTGATTTGGCTAATCACGGCGACATCCTTCGACAACCCACGAGGAGTCACGGAGTCATGACGCGGCCTGCCGCAATATTCTGTCGCAAGCTCCCAGCCCTTGCAGAGGCACCACGCGTGCACCCAGCTGACAAGGTCTCGGCCAAGCTTTCGACGATTCAATGCCCAGATGTGTTCATCGTGAAGATAGAGCTCTGATCGGGCAAATCCATCTATAGCCAACTACATCAGCAAGTCAGACGAACAGCAAGCTAACAAGTCCAATCCAGACACGGCGCAGCTGCTCAGTACGTGTGACGTGGGAGTTCTGTTCCAACATGGGCCAAGATACATGCTAGACAATCGACGAGCAAGTAATCAAGGCCACGTATATATGATCTTCAAGATCATGCAAGCTACCAAAAATTGATGATCAAGAACTACTCGGCAATAAACCCGACTCGATCAAGAATCTACCGGGGAGCTTTTCCGACTAGTCAGTTTCATCAGCAACCACGTAGTCAAAAATTCACAATACCTGGCTACCGAGTCATCAAGCGCTACCAAGCCGTAATTGTGAGCCGTTGAGCCCCAAGCGAGCCGACAAGCTGCCATTGAACCGCAAGTGAACCATCAGGCTGCCGTCGAGCCGCAAGCAAGTCATCGAGCCACAAGCGAGCTGTTGATCTGTCGTCGAGCTGCCAACAAGTTGTTAGAGTAGCAACCAAGCCATATGAGTAACAGGTGATATTTATCTACTCAGATTTCATGACATGCTGCTCGGCGCTACTCGGTGCACGATTTATCTACTCGGGCATGGTGATAGATGATATACGTACATCAGCTGGTTACATACGACCGCACAAGCCGATTGCCAGAGTCATGCAACAGGGCTAATCTCTCATCATTGGATGAACACAAGCAGCACCTGCATGGCCGGGGGTCTTACTCTCACTCGATCAGGCATAAGTACGTGCATCAGCACTATTAAAGGAAAATCTCAATCAAGCACAAATACGTGCATGTGCTAAAGGAAAGAAGTACACATACTGGGAAATTCCGTCAGAGTCCGTACAAGACATCCAAGCCAATTCAGTGAGCCACTCATCAAGTCTTATTTACAGAGGCAAGCCATGATCAAGCTGCAAACAGGCTGCAAGAGGACAACGAACAAGTCATTGGATGTCGCGGCTCACAACACTTTGTTCCTCGCCGACTGCTATTCAAGTATTACTCGGATGAAGGACTACTCGGCACGTACTGCCTACATTATCGGATCTACTACGCTTCCGACTACTCGGCACGCAACCCAGAGTTGCTCACGCCTTTGAACTGACCCGTCCTTCACGACTATTAAGTCGGTTGAGACTCACGGTCAACTACGTCCACCCGGACTGACTCGTCCTTCGCGGCTATTACGCCCATTGAGACGCCTGGTCATTACGTCCATCTTAGAGAGCATACAATAGGCTCCGACCATTGGTTCCTGCTACTCGACAATTATTCGTTCCTCGCTGACTACTATTCAGGTAGTACTCGGATGAGCGACTACTTGGCACGCAACACATAGTTGCTCACGCCTTTGGACAGACCCGTCCTTCACGACTATTAAGTCGATTGAGACTCACGGTCAACTACGTCCACCCGGACTGACTCGTCCTTTGCGGCTATTATGCCCATTGAGATGTCTGGTCATTACGTCCATCCCAGAGAGCATACAATAGGCTCCGGCCATTGATTCCTGCTACTCGACAATTATTCATCCCTCGCCGACTACTATTCAGGTAGTACTCGGATGAGCGACTACTCGGCACATGCTACCTACTCTATCGGATCTGTAGCCATGCCGCTACTACGCTTCCGACTACTCGGCACGCAACTCAGAGTTGCTCATGCCTTTGGACAGACTCGTCATTCACGGCTATTAAGTCGGTTGAGACGTACAGTCAATTATGTCCACCCGGACTGACTCATCCTTTGAGGCTTTTACGCCCATTGAGACGTCTGGTCACTACGTCCATCTTAGAGAGCATACAATAGGCTCCGGCCATTGATTCCTGCTACTCGACAATTATTCGTCCCTCGCTGACTACTATTCAGGTAGTACTCGGATGAGCGACTACTTGGCACGCAACCCAGAGTTGCTCACCCCTTTGGACAGACCCGTCCTTCACGACTATTAAATCAGTTGAGACTCACGGTCAACTACGTCCACCCAGACTGACTCGTCCTTTGCAGCTATGACGCCCATTGAGATGCCTGGTCATTACGTCCATCCCAGAGAGCATACAATAGGCTCCGGCCATTGATTCCTGCTACTCGATAATCATTTGTCCCTCGCCGACTACTATTTAGGATAGTACTCGGATGAGCGACTACTCGGCACGCAACCCAGAGTTGCTCATGCCTTTGGACAGACTTGTCCTTCATGGCTATTAAGTTGGTTGAGACGCACAGTCCATTACGTCCACCTGGACTGACTCATCCTTTGCGGCCATTACGCCCATTGAGATGTCTGGTCATTACGTCTATCCCAAAAAGCATACAATAGGCTCTGGCCATTGATTCCTGCTACTCGACATTACTCAGCGCACAACCAAGTGTTGTTCACGCCTTTGCACAAGCTGCTAAACACCAAAGGACTAATTTGACCTTAATGGCTGCATACGCTGCAAAAATAAAAGAGACTGACTCATCCTTTGCGGCAACCGAGCCCTTTGAGATGCTTGGTCAATAAGGTCCCTTATCAAAAGTGCTAAGAGTAGCACTCGGACTGACTCATCCTCTGTGGCCACTACGCTACTTTGAGACGCCAGGTCAATTACGTCCACCTAAAGTGCTCAGGAGTAGCACTCGGACTGACTCGTCCTTAGCGGCAGACGTGCCCTCTGAGATGCCTAGTCAATTACGTCCATCCCTCAGGTGCTAAGAGTAGCACTCGTACTCGTCCTTCACGACTATTAAGTAGGTCGAGACGCCTGGTCTACTACACCCAATTAGACTTAGCTCATGTGCAGCTAGGTTTAATTCAATATCCGACTAAGTCCAGAGGTGACTACAATCATTCAAAGTCTTCCACTCAAAAATATATTACTCGGACTCGACAGGGACAGGTTACGAGCGCTCCGTTCATCAGTCGATTGACTGATCTACTTCATCATTAACTGTTCACACGGGCATGACGACTAAAGCTCGGGAGCTCGACATTGCCTCAGCTTAGTCGGCTTCACTCTGACTACGCTCGGGGGCTGAAATTCAAGGATGAAAGATCAAAATTACAAGCATTCAAGGACTCGACGACAAGCATATGACGATCTTTGTCTTCGGGAGATTACTTGGCTGCACCCTTGAAGATGTCTACAAGATCCTACAATCGACTCCGAGTAGTCGATTATAGGCTCGGGGGCTGCGGAATATATATCCTCAGATGATGCATCTAATTTTCTTCGAATGGAATTGGAGCATTTTCTGACAAGACCCTCCAACTCTTTATGCTAAACAGCAAGAGGCTCGAGGGCTACACCCAATGGGTGCGCTTTTTAGAAAGCGCGCACCATTAGAAGACTTCAAGAGCACTTTATGGTTTCTCTCAGAAGGTATTCGGATGACACTTGAGCAAGGCCAAGGTCTCAAGATGACTTCACCGATAAACCATGAAGAGCTCGGGGGCTTGTGGGACAGAGTCCCCGGGTACTCCGCAAGGAAGGGCGAAGACCTAGTCTAACTAGGACTCCCCGTATGTAATCTTAGTAGTATTGCTACCTTGTAATCCTACTAGGACTCTTAAGATTGTAACCGACTAGGACTCTGCCTCCTGGACTATATAAAAAGAGGCAGAGCTCCATAGATCAGCAAGCCAGAGACAGGGGTCATGGTACACAACCAGACACCCATAAGCGCAGGGCGCCATATATGATTCTCCCCAAACTGGACATAAGGATGCTATTCAGCAGACCGAACCAGAATAAATCATTGTCTCTGCATTTACCATCAAGTTCTGCATACGCCGATCCCCACCGAACAAATCGTCCGGGTACCCCCGAGACGAGTTTCCGGTTAACTAACACCGACAGTACCCATATATTTTTGTCTCTCTCTTTTTTTTAATTAATGGTGAGCCTTCATGTGTCCACATATTTTTGTTCTTTTCTTTTTAAGGGTGAGCCTTCATGTACTCACATTTTTTTAATTTGAATTTGTTTATAGAAAACTTAAGAGGATAAAGATACTTGCGTGGATACATGGGGGTGCCTTCCCCCAAGCTGAATGTTGACGTAGTCGTTCGATTTTGCAATATAGCAGACTGGCAGTGGATATGTCCTTCTTCTATTAGAGCTTTGATTGATGTTGATATTTATTGAGACAGTGCTCCAACAGTGGATGGAGCATTCACTTGTTCGTCAGCTTTTCTTGGCCTTTCAAATCCTTTTGGCGAAGGTTCGGATATTTAGGTCCGACGAACCGGACCTTCCCTTGGTTCAGACCTCCCAAGGTATGTCTGACGTTTGGAAAGTTGTTATTGATTATACCTCTTAGGTGCAGACATTTTCTTTCATACTTTCTTGGTCTGAGTCTTCACTTCCTATGGTTCACTTTCTTGAGGTTTCTCTCCTTTCTTTTCTGGGACAGTGCTGATAGCTTCTTCTTCGTGATTGGCCTCTCTATTCTTGATAGCTTGTTTTCTTTGGCGTTGAGAGCAGTGTCTTTCACTTCTGTTCTTCTTGAGTGCTTCATTGGGTATGTAGTTGATGAAGTTGCATTGTGCCTTTTCTCCAGGAAAGTGAAAATGGATTTCCTCTTGTAGATGATTGCACTTGTAGCGTAGAGGAATGGTCTTCCTAGGATGAGGTGGACATCATTGTCTTCTCCTATGTCAAAGATCAACAAGTCTGTGGGGACTTCATGACCTCTAATTCTGACTATGACGTCTTCCATCATTCCTTCTTGTTTATGCCTCTTGATATGGTGTCACTCATGTTCTTCGTTCGTCCAGCAGTTTGAAGTGAAGCATTAATTATGAAAGCTGGCAGCATCTTGCTCAGTGTGCATGTTCTTGTAGATCTAGGACCTTCACTTTGTAGAATTTGGGAGTGACAAACTTCGCCCTGTTTGCTCAAGAGTGTGTCCTGCTCATAAAGACAAGGTAGAGATCAAGTGCATGGGCTCTGTTGGTGGAAAAACACCAACAGAACCAAAAGTTTTGTTTATTCCTCTCTAACCTTAGGCACATTGCACAAGACAAACTTGTTGTTTATGTGTTCTATTCAATCTTAACATGAGTGACAGGATCAGAGGATGAGCATAAAAGTAGCATCCTAAAATATTTAACAGATCAAATTACTTAACCCAAGGAAGGATAATCTATGCATAAAGTGTCGATCTTTTCATAATTGAGATATATCATCTTCCAAAGGTTAGATGCACAACATTTTAGCTCATTTAGTTAAGACAGTGAGATTCAAGAGAGTAAAGCTACGAACAAGGATCAAAGGACTGAATATGTTGAGTTGATTAGGTTGGATCAAGTGAGGTGCAACTTAAACATGTTTAGTTCTTTATTTATGTTCATACTAGAATCAAGAAGAAGCTTTTACAGTGATGGTTACTTACCTTGAAATGTTACTTTGTCATTGGAGAGTGATTGTGCTAAACCACCTTGCAGAAGCTCCTCTTGTCTAGTTGGTTGTTGTTTATAAATGGCTTGTCTTCTCTTGTTTGTCTCACAGTGTGATTGAGAGGAGGAAGATCACAGTGGAATCATCTTTAGAGGTATCGACCTTCCTTCTCTTGTGTCGACTTATCAGTGAAGGTGCATTGTTCCTCGAGTATGCTGACTAGGATCCTCTCTCTTTCTTGTATTAATTCTGTACTATGAGGATGTAGGGACAGTTCCGCATTCTTCTCTTGTCAACCTTTCTTGTTTTCCTTTAATCATTGGGTTGGCAAGAGACTTGAATTTAGAGCTGCTACTTGAGTGCCTCCATGAGAGTCTTTTGACTTGTAATGTCACAACTGAGACTTGTCCTCTCAACAGTGTCTAGATGATGGAGATCTTATCGGTTATTCTTCTTGATTTGCTGGCTCAGGTACTATCTCTCCATCTTCTAACTCTTGTGGTGCAGTGGCTTCATCCTTCATGATGCCCTCCTCAATTCTTGGCAGTTGGTTCTCCCTTTGACGTCTTCTCTTGGTTCTCTTTGGCTGCTCATAAGTGATGTAGATGTTGAAGATGCAGTGAAAGATCCAAAAGTTGACTTCTCCAGGTCCGACAAAGATGATAACATTGATGGTGTTCAAGAACGATCTTCCAAGAATGAGTGGTGGATCATATTCTTCTTCTCGACTGGGACATCATTTAGTGGTTTGTACTGATCAAAGTGGTGAGTAGAAGATCAATATGTTTGAAGTTGGGTTTCTCCTTCCTCCCTTTGATTGTGAAACACATCTAGACAACGGAATTGTCTCTCCCAAGCTGGCTTGTGATGTAGATGGACTCCCAACAACATGTTCATGTGTTGGACTTGTAGATCTTGCTATTGTTGTAGTGGTACCATCTTGTCTCCCAAGCTAGCTCTTGATTAGAAGAGAAGATAACTCCCCACTTCTTGTCTTGATGTCTTGGACAATGATGGTTGCAGGCATAGGTTGTCTCATACGAGGTAAGTTGCATCCTGTTTGTCATCAGTGCCCAAGCAAGACTCAAAGCTAGGCTAGCACCATTTGTGATCTGAGAGTAGGTTTGTATGTCTACGGTTTGGGTTTTGGATCTTCAATGTTCAGACCAAACCATGGATGAACAAAATCTCTCTCCTGCATAATGTTAGTGGATATATATACCCGAAGGATTGCAAGAATTTGAAGCATGGGTTGTTGTCCACAACATATGTATTTTGCATCTATGCTAATAAGGAGATGTTTTCAGGATTATTTTAGCATAGACTAGTATGTGTTGGCTGCACTTTAACATGATTCAAGACAAAAGATAACTTGCAGTAGAAGGCAAAACAAAATAAACTTTGATACTCACAGTTCTTTCATCCATGATGAATGAGCTGAGTCTTCAGTGTGCAAGAGTTGTTGAAGTTCATGTGTCTCTTTTATCTCCAGTGTGAGTTCATCTCCGGACATTCCCAAATTGATATTGAAAGTTTCCCTGCAGGGGTTAGTCCAACAAAATATCCAGCATCCACTATAGCATACTATCGGCTCAAAAATCAACCTAGACACCATGTCTAATTTGATCTAGGGAGGCATTTTAACCTAAGTGCTTAAAAAGCCTTTGAAAGCAAGATCACCACTCCTAAACTAGGCACCATGCTTAATTTAAGAGATGTATGAAAGTACTCCAAACCTAAACATATAATATAGCGAATGAGGGTAGCATGAAAGTATTATAAAGATTTATTCATATGGTGATGAAAGAGCATGATTAGTGTATGAGCATATCTTAAAGGTAGGGACAACCAACATAGCAACACGGCAAGAGATGCTCTTAGAAAGTCTATTCCCCAAGCTTGGATTTTGCACAAATCAAGATTGGATGAATGTAATTCAATGTTACATGATGATTGGTTGGACATATGTGACACCCCAATTTTAAGAACAAAATTGGAGCACAATATATGTATGCCAGGATCAATTTTCATACATATATCCACATCATAGTAAATATCAAAACAATGCTTTATTAATATATCGAATATTATTACATAAATGACCCTCGGGTCTGAAAGAAAAAGTACAGACTCTCTCGACATCTAACTCTAATGAAGACTCTGAAGTAGTTGCGGAAGTCTGGACTCCATCTCCACAGGAAGGTCGACCGGGGGTAGCGCCATCCTAGTACAGGTCGTCAGGGTCGAAGCCACCGTCCTCTGGATACTCCGGCTCCTCGTGAACGTAGCCACCAGTGTCTCCGTAATCGCCAGCGTCTGGGTGGGGTAGCAGGGGGACAAAGAGGAGGGTGAGTACATCGAAATGTACTCCGCAAGTGTAGGAAATATATGCTTATGAGGCTAATAACAAAGGTAGGCTGACTTGTTTGACTCAAGCGCCTAAAGCGACACATCCTATTAATCCTATTAATCCTATGCACCTATTTACTAGGTTATAGACAGACTCTGTAGTAAAGTAACAACACTCGGAGTCGCACCGAGCAAGACCACACTCGGAGTCACACCGAGTAACCAACACTTGGAGTCACACCAAGCAACCGCACTTGGAGTCGCACCAAGTACCCACACCTGAAGTCCATCAGGCAACCGCACCGGAAGTCCATCAGATGACCCGAACTAGTAACCAGTAACCAACTAATCTCGAAGAAGTCCAAGCCCGCTCGTGACCGTGAGCACGGCTGATATATCAGTTTTACACTCTGCAGAGGTTGCACATCGTTACCCATGAGTCGTGCAGGTCCCGTCACGCTAAACACTGCCAAGGTGCATAGCAGGTTGCACTGCAAGGCCTTTACAAAGTCCCTCCAAGTCTGTGTTACACGTACTCTAAGGTTTCTCCCCTGTCCATAAGTCAACGACCCCAAGGGACCCCTCTTGAGCCACTAAACAAACCCCGTGTAGCATAACTTAGAGGAAAACTAATTAATTAGCCAGGTCCAGCCCATCCAGATCTCATGGTTGCGCTGTATTGCCGGGTTACTTGTCCAAGAACCGGGTCCTAGGGATCCAGGCAGGATATGTCTAGCACGAGCCCCGAACCAAAAACCAAAGCAGCTGCCGAGTCCCACGGCACAAAACCACCAGTACGGTTCCATCCTGCCGGATTTACCTAAACCATGTTTCTACAAAAGTTACCATGCCCACATCGTTTCATAGTTCATTAATCAGGATTAAATATATTTGACCATCATCCCATCCCAACATGACTGCAGGGCTAAGCAGGACTTCTACCCGAACAACCCAAAACAGGCGACAAGGATAATATAACAATAACTAGTAAACCATATCATGGGATTCAAATTAATGACAAGCATGCATCTACAAGATCTAACTACTCTAGTACCAAAAGTAAAATAAAGTAGGTGCAAGATGTTCAAGGACACTTGCCTTCGGGCTGGGTCGAATCTGCAGGGTCACAGGAAGGGTCGGGAGCGTCCTCGTACTCCACACTCTCTGGCCCAATCAACATACATGGCACATACAAAGCAAAATAAGAAACAGTACAACAAACAGTATGAAAACGGTAAACAAATAGTTCTACTGCGTAGAGAACGAAATTATGAATCTAACGCAAGTTGAATGGGTCAAATCGGAGTTAAAACGCAAAAGTTATAAGCATTTGAAGTTGGATGGCAAAACTGTAAATAGATCAAAGTCATTTTCGGTTTTAAAATAAAAGAAACCAGGTTTTAAATGGCATCAGGACCGGGGGTCATTTTGATGGAAACGGAAGGGCTAGAACGCGAGTTTAATTAGACTCGGTGAATAGGAAGAATGGACTGCGGGTTTATTTGGCCTATCTGGAGGGCTCAAGTGCGAAAATCGCGAGGCTGGTCGGCTGGCGCGTGCGGGGTGTCTGCGTGGCGCCACGCGTCGAGGCTAGCGGGTTCTCCTTCGACTCGCCCGAGGCTAGCGGGCTCTTCTCCGTCTCGCCCGAGGCTAGCGCTCGATTAGCCTCGGCCGAGGCTAGCGGGTTCTCCTCCGACTCGCCCGAGGCTAGCGCTCGGTTAGCCTCGGCCTTCCTCCTTCCGACTCGCCCGAGGCTAGCGCTCGGTTAGCCTCGGCCTTCCTCTTCCGATTCGCCCGAGGCTAGGATTAGATCGGGGGGGTCGGCTGGCGTGTGCGCCGCGTGGTGCCGACGTGTGCCACATGGCGTACGGGGGCTGGACCGGCGTGCCGCGTGTACGGTGGACCGCTGACGTGGACGGGGTGAACTGTGTCCACGGCGCAGGCGCACCCGGTGTATACCGGTTCGGGGTTTGATCTAATCTAACCCGTAGATCTAAGATCGGACGGTGCAGGGGCGATCCGAGGGGTGGGGTGACCGCCGGCGGGGTTTGGCACGGCGGCGCCCGCCTCCGGCGCGGTGGTGCCATGGCTGGGGCGGCTCGGAACTTCGCTGGGGGTGGTAGAGAGCTCGGAGAAAGGTGGGATCGATCGCGGAGCTCACCGTGGGTCTGATGGAGATGTCCTCGACGCTGAAGATGGCTTGACGGCGACGAATCGACAACGGAGGCGGACGTGGCACGCGGGTCCGTCGGTGCAGGAGCTGGAGAGGGAAGGGAGCGCCTACGGCGATTTGGGTGGTGGCGGGTGGTCCGCGAAAGAGGTGAGCGTGGGCTTATAAGGCCAGGGTGAGGGTGGTGGCGGCTGGGATCGATCGGCTCCGAGGGTGAGCGCGAAGGGCGGAGCGGGAGGTTGGGGGAGAGACGACGGGTGGACTCCACTCGTCGGTGGGGAAAGGACAATGACAGGTGGGGACCGGTTTGCAGCGACAGAGAGAGAGAAAGGCACGCGATGGTGCGCGCGGAGCGGCGTGTGCGGATGCGGGCCATGCGGTGCAGGCCGGGGACGCGCGCGTTCGCGGGGGGTGAGGGAGGCGGCAGGCCGTGCGCGGGCCGCGGTGAGGGGAGGCGGGATGCGGCGCTGGGCCAGGGGGCGCCGAGCAGGCCGGTTGGGAAGAGAGGGAGGGGAAAACGGGTTGGGCTTGGTTAGGGGAAGAAAATGAGCCCGTTGCCAATTCTCTTTCCTTTTTGTTTTTACTTTACAATCTTTTTTCAAATTCATTTTGAAATCCAAATTCAAATCAGTTTGAAATCAAAATCACTTCGAAATATTTTAGTAATATTTTCCCTAGGTTTTGAAAATAAAACTTGAGTTTAATTTTGTAAAATTTTCATAAATCTTTTATTTGCTTTCTAAATAGAATAAATCCGATTCGCCCTATACGGGTTTTAATAAATCATTTACCACACAATAAAAATATGCAATGGCATGAATGCAACATGAAAAATGATAAATAAATTTTATTTTCCTCCTCTAATTAAATAGACAACCTATTTAATTTCTAATTTATTTTATTCAATTGGGGAAAAATTAAATCAGGGTGTTACAACATACCTTGTGTTTGTTGTTCCTTCGTTCTTTTCTGCTCTAGACCTGGGAAAGTTAGTGACAAAATACCCGAAGGAATATTTTCACAATTATATTTCTATGCTCAGTGCAGCGGAAAGGCAGGCATAGCTAATAACCAGGTATTATGATGGGGTGTAAGGATTCTACTGGTTATAGCTTGCGCTCATGGGGTAGTGATAGATAAGAGTGGAATTCAAAAACAACATTCATAAGAATGAAAACAAAAATAATGATGAAAAGACTAGGACAAATAAAGAAAATATAAAAGTATGATTACAAGTTTCAACTTAAGATTAACTCTAGACCGTTCCCCGGCGACGACGCCAGAAATGCTTGTTGGTATAAATTAACGCACACTCTACTTTATCCGCAAGCGCACAGATAAAATCTACCGATGTAGCACTTCATCGGAGTAACCCAGTTTTAATATCGAACCCAAAGGAACGGATAGTGTTAAGTCTTAAAGTCTAACCCCTGAGTAGCTAACAAGGACGGAGAATCTAGAAGTATAGAGGGGATCACTAAGGTTGTCTAATTCCAATTTAAGAGTGATATGTTTATATTGTTCTTAGTGGGGAAGTTGCCATAAAAGGTCACAAACAGAGTATGAGTCTTTTATGCAAATGTATAATTCTACCGAGCCTACACATGGGTAAGTGGACTATAGAAGAATCAACAAGGCTATAAGAGTCACCCTTGCGAACAACCACTACTATCGGCGTTATAGGAGGCAATTATGAGCTATCAAGTCTAAGCATCACGCTTACACTATCCAACTACTCTAACTCTAGCGTAACTAGAATTAAAGTACTCAAAAGAGAGTCATAAACCTTAAGAATAATAAGAACAATGGCTCAAACTTAAATATAGACGTTGATTACCGAAACAATCGTTGAAGCAAGTTGAAGATGAACTTGAATACGCAGGTACAAGATGAAGAAGTTGATCCGACAGGCCGGAGCTCCTTCTTGATCTCTTCCTCTCTCTCTCTCTTCTAGTTCTAGTATAAGACTAGGTTCTAAACCTAAACTAGAGGGGTATCTAGTCTTCTACTTGAAAGCTGGCTCTTGAAGTCTTCTTCTAGGGTTTCTAAATGAGGCGTAGACTTTTCTAAAGAGAGACTTGATCTTCCCTGGGGCCTGGGGGCCTGTTTATATAGCCCTGAGGGATCAACCACGGCCGTTAGATCAAACCGACTTCACGTAGGGCTGAGATGGATCCTCAAAGGCGGTGGAGGAAGGTTCTAGAAGACGGAGGCCATCGGGCCCAGGGGGGTGACCAACCGGTCATAGGGTGGGACCAGTCGGTTCCACCTGGCGGCCTCTCGGGGTGTCCCGCCTCGTGATGTCCTCTGGTGTCCTCTAGGTCCTTCTGGAGTATTCCTGACGTGTCGGTTCCGTAATCTTCCGTCGGTTTCTTTCTAGGAGAAGTAATTAGTGCTGGTTTTCCTGTTTAGTCCCTGCAGAATCACAATTCACCAAAACTCATGGAATATTGTCAATTAAAATCCTAAACCTTTATTGGTGATTGAATTCATGCCCTTTTCATATTTATTTATCCTTTAATTTTGATAGATAACCAGTGTCAACAGTAATATTATATATTAATCGATGGGATACAATAGCTAAAGCTTATTGTATCATTTAAAGACTGTATCCGACTAAATGGTCGTGATAAGTGTAATTACTTTAAAAGAAGAACTCATGATGCTCTTGTTTCTGATGGACACCAATCTTTATTAATATCCGGGAAATAGATACATGCTTGCCCTGAGTCGAATCTGTAGCATAGTCCTTAGGTATGGAATTTCTTCAGATGCTCAATATTCCATGAATTTGGCAATGGAGAACCATCCTCAGTGACTAGCTCGAATGACCCAGATCTTGTTACTTTAGATACTATGTAGGGTCCTTCCCATGGACTCATAAGCTTGTGGCAACCTGTGGTATTCTGAATCTTCTTCAAGACCATGTCGCCTACTTGGAAAGTGCGGTGATGGACGTTCTTGTCGTAGTAGCGCCTCATCCCTTGGAGATATCTTGTTGATTGAAAGAGCACGGTTATTCGGGCCTCTTCAAGGCTGTCGACTTCTAATCGCCTTGTATCATCAGCCTCTCCTTCATTATACTGTTCTGTTCGTGGAGAATTCCAAATCAAATCTGCTGGGAGGATTGTTTCTGTGCCGTAGACCAGGAAGAAGGGAGTCCGCCCTGTTGCTCTGCTTCGCTGTGTCCGTAGCCCCCAGACTACTTTAGGTAATTCTTCTACCCACTTCCCGTTGTGGTCTTTTAGAAGATCAAATAATCTTGGCTTTAGGCCGGCTAGGATGAGGGCATTTGCTCTTTCAACTTGGTCGTTTGACTGCGGGTGAGCTACAGATGCGTAGTCTATCTTTATTCCACAGTCGCTGGCCCATGACTTGAAGTCAATTGCCGTAAAGGGAGAACCAAGATCAGTGATAATTCTATGTGGCATCCCAAAGCGGTGAAAGATGCTCTGCATGAATTGTACTGATTTTGATGCATTGAATTTGACCAAAGGCATGTACTCGATCCATTTGGTGAATTTGTCGATTGCCACGTAAACGTACTCGAATCCGCCTGGAGCACGCTTTAGAGGACCCACCATGTCGAGTCCCCAACATGAGAAGGGCCATGATGGTGGAATGCAAATTAACTCAAGAGCCGAGACATGCTGTTGCTTGGTGAAGAACTGGCATGATTGACAGCGGCGGACTAAGTCTTCTGCATCTTTCAGGGCAGAGGGCCAATAGTCCCCGGATCTGAAGATTTTTCCGACTAGTGTCCTTGATGCTGCGTGATTGCCGCAACACCCGGAATGAACTTCATTCAATATTTCTTTGCCTTCTTCTGGAGAGATACACTTTAAGAGGACTCCAGATGAGGCGCCACGTCGATATAACTTATCCCCGACTAGTACGTAGTTCTTGCTGCGTCGGGTGGCTTGCTCTGTCGTGGCTTTGTCACCTCGTAGTTTGTGCTCTTTGAAGTAGTCAATGAAAACTTTAGTCCAGTCGGGTGATACTGTTAAGATCTGCGCGGAGGGTGTTGGGTTGAGCTCATCCTTCTGTTGAATAGAGGGTTTGGATAACTCATGTATGAAGATGCCGCTAGGAACAGAGGCTCTGTCAGATCCCAATTTTGCTAGAACGTCAGCGGCAACATTGAGATCTCGGGTAATATGAATGAGTTCCAACCCTGAGAAATTTTTCTCTAGTTTGCGTACTTCAGTGCAGTAGGCATCCATTATTTCATTGGTGCAATCCCAGTCTTTGTTGACTTGATGAATCACCATGGAAGAATCACCATAGATTAATAGTCGCTTAATGCCCAATGTGACTGTTAGCCTTAACCCGTGTAGTAGCGCCTCGTACTCTGCTTCATTATTGGTGGCTGGCCACATAATTTGCAGGACATATTTGAGTTGCTCTCCGGCGGGTGATATAAGTAAAACTCCAGCACCTGCTCCTCCGAGTTTTAGGGACCCATCAAAGTACATCTTCCAATGTTCTGGAATAGCGGTGTCTTGAGCCTGCTGAAATTCTGTCCACTCGGCGACGAAATCAACCAGGGCTTGCGGCTTGATTGCTTTCCTTGGAGTGAACTTAATATTGAGTGCACCCAACTCGACTGCCATTTGGAAATTCTTCCTGTTGCGTCACAGTTGTGAAGGATTTCTCCCAATGGGAAATCCGTGACAACTGTGATTTCATGGGCTTCGAAGTAGTGTCGTAGCTTCCTTGATGATATGAATAAAGCATAAAACAAATTTTGAACTTGCGGGTACCTGACCTTTGAGTCGGAGAGTACCTCGCTGATGTAGTATACTGGTCGTTGGGTGTTGTAGATATGCTTCTCATCTTTGTACTCCACTACTATTGCTGTGCTTACAACATGTGTGGTAGCTGCAATGTATAGCATCATTGGTTCCCTGGGTTCTGGCATTGTTAATATAGGAGGATTGGTTAGGTATCCTTTGAGTTGTTCAAAGGCCCTGTCCGCTTCCTTTATCCACCGGCTTTGAGCAATTTGAAGAAAGGTAATCCCTTTTCTCCCAACCATGAGATAAATCTGTTAAGCGCGGCCATGCACCCAGTGAGCTTCTGAACGTCCTTGACCGAAGTTGGTGGCTTCATACTAGTGATAGCCTTGATCTGCTTTTGGCTGGCCTCGATGCCTCGATGACTAACAAGGAATCCGAGTAATTGGCCTGAAGGTACTCTGAATACACATTTGGTGGGATTGAGCCTCCATTTGTAAGTGCGCAGTCGGGTAAAGGTTTCCTCTAGGTCTGATATGAGGGTAGTCGGATCCTTTGTCTTTATGACCATGTCATCAATGTAAGCTTCCGCATTGCGGCCAATTTGATCGCCTAAGCAATCTTGGATAGCTCGCTGGTAAGTGGCTCCTGCATTCTTCAATCCAAAATACATGGTCTTATAACAGTAGGCTCCGAAAGGAGTTATAAACGATGTCTTTGGTTGGTCTTCTTCTTTGAGAGTGATCTGGTGGTACCCTAAGTAACAATCCAGAAAGGATAATAGAGCAGAACCTGCGGTGGCATCAACTATTTGATCTATCCTCGGTAATACAAAAGGATCCTTTGGACAGTGCTTGTTGAGGTCTGTGTAGTCGACACACATGCGCCACTCTGCAGAGTTCTTCTTCTTTACTAGTACTGGGTTAGCTAGCCACTCAGGGTGAAGAATTTCTCTGATGAACCCGGCTGCTAGCAGTCTGGCTATTTCCTTCTTGATTGCCTCTTTCTTCTCTAGTGAGAATCGTCGTAGTCTTTGCTTGATGGGCCTGGAACCCTTTTTTAGTTCCAATTTGTGCTCAGCCAAATTCCTTGGAACACCTGGCATGTCAGCCGGCTTCCAGGCAAATATGTCTTTGTTTGCCCTGAGGAACTTGGTGAGCGCGAGTTCCTATTCTTCGGATAAGTGAGTGCTAATAACCGCCGTCTTTGAGGGATCGCCGGTTTCCAGGTCGATAGCTTTTGTAGAGACTTCTGCTGATGGTTGGATAGTACCCGCCTTTTTGGTTGGGATTTCTGAATCTCTAGGTTTGGCGTTATGTACCATCTGCGCGAGTTCATGTACTTCCAGGGCGAGTTGAGCTTTTTCGACAATTTGGACAGCTTCTGTGTCGCATTCGAAGGATCGCTTTAAGTCGCCCTTGAAAGTTAGAATACCTTTAGGACCCTGCATCTTCAGCAGAAGGAATGGATAATGTGGCACTGCCATAAATTTGGCGATAGCTGGTCGTCCAAATATGGCGTTGAAAGGTCCTAGTTTGGTTTTGGTAATTGAGTGACAACTTTAGGTGGACTAATGGTGTTTATGTGAGATACACAGGGATTAGTCCACAGGTACATGTGTGTGAGCACTTGAGCCATGGAGGTGAATGGCTTGGACTTGATGTGAAGCTCACACATGTGATGATCATGGAGGAGCTTATTGCATATGTGACATGACATGGAGTCATGTGGCTAAGATGGTGAAGATCAAGGCAAGGCTTGGCTTGATGGACCGATTGCGAAGGTGAAGGGCAAGTTGGAGGCTTTGAAGCTGTTGGTACCGAGTGTCGGGAGGCTTAAGCAAGACTTGGCGCTGAAGGACCGAAGCAATGGTGAAGAGCAAGTGAGGTCAAGATCGATGGACCATGGAGGCCATGTGATGATATGAAGTGGATCATATCATTTGATGAAGAGATTGGTGCATGTGTTGCATCAACACCGAAGGAGATGAAATGGACTGTGCAAGGCAAATGTATATTTGTAGGGCGTTTCATTTCACCGGTCATAGGTGAGTAGAGAAGTGGATGACCGGATTTAGGATAGATGGCCGTACTATCAAGAGGAGCAAACTTGTTTGCATATCGGTCATCTAGTGCCACTTGAGCGATCTAACTTTGCGATGTTACTAAGATCGAGTGGCGTTATGTGTGCCAGAGAAAATCCTTTGAAAATGATTGTGAAAATGCTAACACACATGCACATGTTGTTGTACACTTGGTGGTGTTGGCACATTTGCAAAGGAGAAGTTGTTGGAGTTGATTTGGATCAACACAGAGTAGAAAAGGAAGTTTTCTGGGTGTGGTCGGTAGTACCGCCCAAGGGTGCTGCGTGCAACCCTCTCTGTGTTGGGTCTGAAGTGGCCTGGCGGTAGTACCGGGCTCGGTAGTACCGACCAGGGGGTCGGTGGTACCGTGGTCTGGAGGAGTTTTGGATGCTCTCTGTGCAGATCCAAAGTTGGCCTGTCGGTGGTACCGCCATAGGGCCGGTACTACCAACCGTTGGTGAGACCGAGGTCTGGAGTTCTGGGAGCTCTCTGTGTAGTCCCAGATTGGCCTATCGGTAGTACCGCCATAGGGCTGGTACTACCGACCATCGGTGGTACCGAGGTCGGGAGGAAGTCTGGGAGCTCTCTGTGTAGTCCCAGGTTGGCCTGTCGGTAGTACCGCCATAGGGCCAGTACTACCGACCGTCGGAGGTACCGACCAGGGGGTCGGTTGTTCCTCAGGTCAACACCGTGTGTAACGGCTATAAGTGAAGTAGTCGGTACTACCGCCCAAGGGGGTCGGTATTACCGACCGAAGCGCAGAATGCCCAGTGAAGGGGCATAGCGGCTAGTTGGCCCTTGGGGCTATATATAGTCGTTGAGGTCGGCTTTAGGCCGGTGGCTGGAGCACTCCAAAGCCTTTGTGGCTTGTGTGGATGTGCTAGAGACCCCTCTAACTCACATATGCTTATTAGTGCTTATCCGATTGTGTGAGAGAGAGATTCTAGTGCGGTGCATGAGAGATTGCAAGAGTTGGCACTAGGCGTTCGAGTTGCAAGCCAGTGGTGCTTATTACTCTTGGAGGTTGCCACCTCCTAGATGGCTTGGTGCTCGTCTCTGTCGTGAAGCCCGCGTGAAGATTGTGCGTGGCTCCGGAGAAGCTTTGTGAGGGGCATTGTGCTCGCCCCGCGGGAGATCGTGAAGAGCAACTCTAGTGGAAAGAGGCGTGAAGAGCGCCAAGTGGTCCGGCCGGATTGAAAGCTAGAGCTCTTGGTGAGCACTCCATCGTGGAGAGGTTGGCTTAGTGTCACCACTAGCGAGAGGATCGGCGACATCCTTGGGCTTGCTTCAACGGGGACTAGCTTGGTGGCAACCAAGTGAACCTCGGGATAAAATCTTGTGTCCCCGTCTCTTGTTGCTCTTATTGTTCTGTTTCCTTGCATATTACGCTTGTTTGTGTTCTTCGTGTTTTTCCTCCCTCCTTCACTCTATCTTAGGTTGGGAAGACTCGATCTACCTTTTGGCAAGGAATCAAGACGTGGGGAAGCTACATTCATCATCTACATCATCTAGGGAAGTGGGGTAATTGCTAGATCTGAGATTGCATCTCATCCCCTTCGATTTCGTAGCTTCCTGCAGGTGCTCGGTAGTACCGGCTTGGAAGCCCGGTAGTACCGGCGTCGGTAGTACCGACCTATCAGGCCGGTAGTACCAACTGCACCGTTTCTTCACTAGCTTGTATTGCAATACTAATTCTTGTGCTAGTGTTTAGTTGCTTAGTTTGTGTAACTAAGTTGAGCTCTCTAATTTGGCTTGTGTAGCCTTGTTATTGAGCATTGCTAGTGAGCTTAGGCTTTGTGCTTTTGCTTAGTGGCATGTGTAGGAGCTCCCCGGTTGATTGAGTACTAGTTGCATAGGTTTGTGTGACCTTGCTTCTAGAATTGGTTAGGTGAGCTCTAGCTAGCCCGACACCTTTTTGCATTGTTTAGGATCTTTTGTAAGGTGTCTTAGAGTATAGGTAGAGGAGTGTAGTCTTGGCTAGACCGATAGTTTTAATTCCGCATTTGTTTCGGTTAGCCGGTACGTTTAATTTTAAAAAGGACTATTCACCCCCCCCCCCTCTAGTCCGCCATCTCGACCCTTCAAGTGGTATCGGAGCTAGGTCTCTCATTTGTGGTCTTCACCGACCCGAGAGGATGGCGACTTATAGGCTAGGAATTGATTGTCCACACATTTTTGATGGCACTCACTTTACACAATGGAAAACTTGGATGATATACAATTTCAAGTTTATTTGCCCTCAAATGTGGTGGATCGTAGATGTAGGCTTTTCTCATGTGTTGGATGAAAAGAATCTAACTCAAGCACAAGAGAAATGCCTAGATCTCGAGTGCCAAGCTACTAACATCATTTTTAGATCTTTGCATGATGATATCTTTAGTGAGATCATGGATATGGAGTCCTCCCATCACATGTGGAAGTATCTCAATGACAAGTATGGGAGTGCTCCAATTGATGATGATGTTAGTGAGCCCAAGGAAGAGGCACATGAGGGTGTTGAGCATGACCACAACTTGGTGGTTGTGGAGGATTGCTCTACCTCATGGTCAAGTGATGAAGATGATGATCAATCCACAAGATCACTTGACAAGGACGATGGCTATGAGAGTGATGTCTCCACAAGCTCTTCTACTACATCACATTACTTCATATCACACGGTGACACTAAGGTTTGCAAAGCTAATGTGATTGATCTTAATGCATTTGAGGAGCTCTTGAGTAGATATACTAGCATGACCATCACTTTAGAAAATGAGATGTCTAAAAATGCAAAATTGGAAAAAGAAAACTCATTTCTAAAGAACACATGTGAACAAGTGAAGCATCTACTTTATGTTAGTACTTGTTCACATGAGGAGCTTAAATTGACTCATGAGGAACTATGTGTTGCTCATGATAACTTGGTAAAAGACCATGTTTTTCTCACTAAGAAGCTTTCTAATGTAGAAACTAAAACTAGTGAGAGCTCATCACATGGGTCAAATGATCTTTTGCAAAACGTTGCTAACCCATGTGATGTAGGCAAGAAGAATGTATCCACCTCTTGTGAAGATTTATTATCTATGCCATGTTCTTCACATATAGATGCTTGTTCTACTTCCTTGTCTTGTGAGACTAACCTTTTGAAGGAGAACAACGAGCTCAAAAGTGAAGTGAAGAACTTGAGCAACAAGCTAGAGAGGTGGTGTAGATCAAAGGTCACCCATAAGCACATGATGAAGAATCAAAGAAGCTATGGTGACAAGAGTGGCATTGGCTTCAACAATGTCAAAGGCAAGAGATGGGGCAAGAGAAGATATGAAAGAGAAATGAAGAAGCAAGAACAAGAAAAGCTATCTCATTTCATGTGCTATCGATGCCATGAGATGGGACATCTTGCAAAGGCTTGCCCCAACAAAAAGAAGCCCCAAGTTCAAATCAAGAACAACCATCATGATGGTGACTTGATGAAGAAGAAGAAAACAAGAAGGGGCAGAAGAGCAAGGCATCCAACTCATATCCAAGATGCCAAGATGATGATGAGCAAGAATGAAGAAAAGAAGAAGGATTTGGCTCACATCAAGTGCTACAATTGTGATGAATTAGGCCACCTAGCTTTGGGTTGCCCAAACAAGCTTGAGGAGAAGGCTCAAGCAAACAAGAAGAAGCAAGGCAATGAGGAGCAACACATGAGCAAGGAAGAAAAGGCTCAATCAAAGAGAGTTTACTACTCATGCCGAGAAAGGGGACACATGGCTAATTCATGTCCCCTAGGTAACACTCCTAAGCCTATTTCAATTGCTAATGATTCTATGCTTAGGAAGGATGTAAATGGTACCTCTAAGGCTACTATTGCAACACATCCCGCTATTCATACTAAGGCATTGCCTAAGTATGTTGCACCTAACTTGAGAGGACCCAAACAAGTTTGGGTACCATCAAAAGGTGGATGAATGTGTGTAGGTACCATGGCATTGGAGGCTTGATTCAATTTGTTCCATGTTGATCATCATGTGATTGAATCAAGTAATGAATCTTATTGCTATTCTCATCCCAATGCCAAGTCAAGTCATGTGAAGTCCAAGTGCAAAACATACAAGTGCAAAAGATCAAGTTGTGGTGGTTGATTGGAATTATTTGAAGGCTTGCAATCAAATTTAGTAGAAGTTTGCTATTGAATGATCATGGTTTACAAAGGTATATATCTAGTTGATCACATTCATTTAGATGCATATGAGATGATTGAACTGGATATATATGCATATGTTGCTTGCTATAAGATGATTGAATGGATTTGATGCTTAGTGATCAAAATTGAGTTAGTTTGAATGAATATGTTCATGAGACTTCGTTTAGTAAGTATTTTGAATGGATATATGTCTTGTGAGATTATTCAAACAAGTTAGCTTCAAGTTTGATTCAAATTGGTAGAGTATAGCTCAATTGCTCAAAGTTGTCCAATATTGCAAAATCTGAGTGAGCTGAGAAGATAGCCATGTTTGGATGATCAAATCTAGTTGGATTGGCTTGAAATTTGGTACACATGCTCTACACTTATGATATTAGTTGCTGTGCAAAATTCATGATAATTGGATAAGTGATGCTTCGGTTTTGGAGAGGATCTAGTCAACTATAGTGCAGCAGTTTTCAGCATGTAGTACTATGGAAAGAATTGAAATCTGGTAGCAATCTAGAAAGCCAATGAAGCTCAAATTTGTATGGCTACTAGAATAGATAGTGAAGCACATCTCCACCAAATTTCATGGTCATTGGACTTATATTTTGGGAGATATGCATGTTTTCTTGAGAATGACAGAATCTGCCAGAAAAGTGACAACTATTGGATTGATCTAAAGTCACTTTAATTGAAAGGTCCTCAAGTTGGAATCATGTTTATAAGTGGTTGAGGGACCTATGTTTGGTTTTGGAATGAGCTAGAAGCATGACAAAGATGAGTACAAGGCCATTCAATTGAGAAGTGTATTTGACACAAATTTGGTACTCAAATTGAAAATCAAGACCAGCATCAAGATGAAAATGAGGATCAAGTTCTAGTATCAATTGAAGATCTTTTGGAAGAAAGAAAAGAACTCAAAGAAGAATTCAAAATCACATTTCAAGAAGAGTTCAAATGGATCAATCAAATAAAGTCAATTCAAGTGAGTATCAAGGATGATCCTTTGGAGAGAGGTCACTTCTCCCTTTTGTAGGGGCTTGCCGCCTTTGGTAGGTTAACCAAGCTAGGCTTGGAAGGCTAACATGGAAGTGGTGATCTAAAGTATCATTGGAGATGCTTAGTTGGAGAAATCAAAAGGTTTGATCAAGAAAGCAAGCAACATCCAAATAGAGAGCAAATCATTGCAATTCAAGTGGTATTCTCATGCAAGCTATGATCAAATAAAGAAGCAAGCCAACCACAACAAGATAGTGCACTTGATCTTTAGTGGTTCTAAATTCATATGGGTGAAGAATGCTATTCAAATTGGTATCTATTGGTCTTCACCAAGCTTTGAAATGGACTTCACATTGCTATTTGGAGCTTAATTGGAATCAAATGACTATCCTCTACACCAAGATAGCAAAGGTATCATTGTAATGTGCATGATCATTTCATCCTTTACTAGTATGCGGTTAGTGCATATAGTACATGCTTAATAGGATCATGCTTAACAAATGAAAAGTTTAAATTCATAGCCTACCACTATTGCTTGTTTGATTATATGATCTAGAGGTTAGTATATGGATTTGTTCATGAGCTAGTGAACCCAAGTACTTGATCTAGAAGATGAGCTTTCAAGTGTCTAATTCAACGTGAGTAAGATAACCATTGAAAGATGTGTGAAGAAGCTTACTCTAGAGCAAACCGAGTTAGATATCTTGTGCAAATTTAATACTTCAAGTCACAAATGAGAAGCTCATGAAGATGACAAGAGTTCAAGAAGAAGACAATAATGCAAATGGATATCAAGTTTAAACTATCATTCAAGTGGTATCTAGACTCATCATTTATTCACATGGTATCTATTCAAAAATGGTATATGATCTTTCAAGTGATATTTACCAAGTGGTGTCTAGATCAAGCTCACAAGTGGTATCCTACAAGATGTCAAATGATCCTCAACTATAAGTGATCAAATCAAGCAAAGCATCCCTCACCAAAAAGAGCTCAAGTTTATCAAGTGGATGACCCATGCTATGAACTAGGGGAGGTGCCCCACCTATTGGTATCAAGGTCAAAGATCCTACACATGGTGTCATTCCAACACATATGGTGGCGTCCATCAAAAATACAAGACTCAAGTGTCAACCATCTACCCTAGTATCACCCTTTGTGAGAAAAGAGCATACCTTTTATGGTCATTGATGATAAAGGGGGAGAAAGTGCCAAAGATATGATATGATAGGGGAAGATGTGGTAAAGATATGTCAAGGACAAAGGGGGAGAAAACAAGATGGACATGAATCAAGAGGGAGCAAGATTGGAGAATGGAAAAGGATCAAAATTCTTGGACAAAGAGAGCACACAAGTAGGGGGAGCAAGCTCATGAATACATGTTTGATGCATTTGTTTGTGCATTACATTTGCTTGCTTGCATTGCATATGTTCTAAATTCTTATATGCTTGTGTGCAATATTTGCTAGAGCTAAGACTTGGATGATGATTGTTTTCCTTCTATTGGTATTTAGAGCATAGTCTTAGTGTAGCAAGTGGTAACTAGAACCTTGATTATAATGTTGATCTCACGTGGTATCTAGTTTCACTTGTTTCTAGCAAGGTTGATGCTAAGGGTGATTTAAAATATGGTATACACGCTTCAAAGGTACATTTCTATCTTGTATACCTTAGCATCACTTAGTAGTGCTAACACTCCCACAAATTTCATATTTATGCATGTGTGCAAGCTTGAAACCAAACCATTGGAGCACACATGTAGGGGGAGTTATCACTACAAAGTCGGGTTGTTTGGTGCTTATCCAAATCTTTTCATATGATCTTAATGTTGGATAAGTAACATAGAATCCAAACCAAGTTAGCAATTTACATTCTTGTAAAGTGCTAGCTTGGAATAAGCTTAAATTTCCATATCTTTGTAGAGTTGTCATCAATTACCAAAAAGGGGGAGATTGAAAGGTCCTAGTTTGGTTTTGGTAATTGAGTGACAACTTTAGGTGGACTAATGGTGTTTATGTGACATACACAGGGATTAGTCCACAGGTACATGTGTGTGAGCACTTGAGCCATGGAGGTGAATGGCTTGGACTTGATGTGAAGCTCACACATGTGATGATCATGGAGGAGCTTATTGCATATGTGACATGACATAGAGTCATGTGGCTAAGATGGTGAAGATCAAGGCAAGGCTTGGCTTGATGGACCGATTGCGAAGGTGAAGGGCAAGTTGGAGGCTTTGAAGCCGTTGGTATCGAGTGTCGGGAGGCTTAAGCAAGACTTGGCGCCGAAGGACCGAAGCAATGGTGAAGAGCAAGTGAGGTCAAGATCGATGGACCATGGAGGCCATGTGATGATATGAAGTGGATCATATCATTTGATGAAGAGATTGGTGCATGTGTTGCATCAACACCGAAGGAGATGAAATGGAATGTGCAAGGCAAAGGTATATTTGTAGGGCGTTTCATTTCACCGGTCATAGGTGAGTAGAGAAGTGGATGACCGGATTTAGGATAGATGGCCGTACTATCAAGAGGAGCAAACTTGTTTGCATCTCGGTCATCTAGTGCCACTTGAGCGATCTAACTTTGCGATGTTACTAAGATCGAGTGGCGTTATGTGTGCAAGAGAAAATCCTTTGAAAATGATTGTGAAAATGCTAACACACATGCACATGTTGTTGTACACTTGGTGGTGTTGGCACATTTGCAAAGGAGAAGTTGTTGGAGTTGATTTGGATCAACACAGAGTAGAAAAGGAAGTTTTCTGGGTGTGGTCGGTAGTACCGCCCAAGGGTGCTGCGTGCAACCCTCTCTGTGTTGGGTCTGAAGTGGCCTGGCGGTTGTACCGCCACAGGGCCGGTAGTACCGGGCTCGGTAGTACCGACCAGGGGGTCGGTGGTACCGTGGTCTGGAGGAGTTTTGGATGCTCTCTGTGCAGATCCAAAGTTGGCCTGTCGGTGGTACCGCCATAGGGCCGGTACTACCAACCGTTGGTGAGACCGAGGTCTGGAGTTCTGGGAGCTCTCTGTGTAGTCCCAGATTGGCCTATCGGTAGTACCGCCATAGGGCTGGTACTACCGACCATCGGTGGTACCGAGGTCGGGAGGAAGTCTGGGAGCTCTCTGTGTAGTCCCAGGTTGGCCTGTCGGTAGTACCGCCATAGGGCCAGTACTACCGACCGTCGGAGGTACCGACCAGGGGGTCGGTTGTTCCTCAGGTCAACACCGTGTGTAACGGCTATAAGTGAAGTAGTCGGTACTACCGCCCAAGGGGGTCGGTATTACCGACCGAAGCGCAGAATGCCCAGTGAAGGGGCATAGCGGCTAGTTGGCCCTTGGGGCTATATATAGTCGTTGAGGTCGGCTTTAGGCCGGTGGCTGGAGCACTCCAAAGCCTTTGTGGCTTGTGTGGATGTGCTAGAGACCCCTCTAACTCACATATGCTTATTAGTGCTTATCCGATTGTGTGAGAGAGAGATTCTAGTGCGGTGCATGAGAGATTGCAAGAGTTGGCACTAGGCGTTCGAGTTGCAAGCCAGTGGTGCTTATTACTCTTGGAGGTTGCCACCTCCTAGATGGCTTGGTGCTCGTCTCCGTCGTGAAGCCCGCGTGAAGATTGTGCGTGGCTCCGGAGAAGCTTTGTGAGGGGCATTGTGCTCGCCCCGCGGGAGATCGTGAAGAGCAACTCTAGTGGAAAGAGGCGTGAAGAGCGCCAAGTGGTCCGGCCGGATTGAAAGCTAGAGCTCTTGGTGAGCACTCCATCGTGGAGAGGTTGGCTTAGTGTCACCACTAGCGAGAGGATCGGCGACATCCTTGGGCTTGCTTCAACGGGGACTAGCTTGGTGGCAACCAAGTGAACCTCGGGATAAAATCTTGTGTCCCCGTCTCTTGTTGCTCTTATTGTTCTGTTTCCTTGCATATTACGCTTGTTTGTGTTCTTCGTGTTTTTCCTCCCTCCTTCACTCTATCTTAGGTTGGGAAGACTCGATCTACCTTTTGGCAAGGAATCAAGACGTGGGGAAGCTACATTCATCATCTACATCATCTAGGGAAGTGGGGTAATTGCTAGATCTGAGATTGCATCTCATACCCTTCGATTTCGTAGCTTCCTGCAGGTGCTCGGTAGTACCAGCTTGGAAGCCCGGTAGTACCGGCGTCGGTAGTACCGACCTATCAGGCCGGTAGTACCGACTGCACCGTTTCTTCACTAGCTTGTATTGCAATACTAATTCTTGTGCTAGTGTTTAGTTGCTTAGTTTGTGTAACTAAGTTGAGCTCTCTAATTTGGCTTGTGTAGCCTTGTTATTGAGCATTGCTAGTGAGCTTAGGCTTTGTGCTTTTGCTTAGTGGCATGTGTAGGAGCTCCCCGGTTGATTGAGTACTAGTTGCATAGGTTTGTGTGACCTTGCTTCTAGAATTGGTTAGGTGCGCTCTAGCTAGCCCGACACCTTTTTGCATTGTTTAGGATCTTTTGTAAGGTGTCTTAGAGTATAGGTAGAAGGGTGTAGTCTTGGCTAGACCGATAGTTTTAATTCCGCATTTGTTTCGGTTAGCCGGTACGTTTAATTTTAAAAAGGACTATTCACCCCCCCCCCTCTAGTCCGCCATCTCGACCCTTCAGGCGTGATATGATGATTTGAAGTCGGCTACCTCGAAACTGATGTACTCGGTCCGATAGTTGATTTGAGTTCCAAAAGTGACGGGTAGTATTATCCTTCCGAGTGGTATAGCCGCCTTTCCGGGTACTATGCCACAAAAGGGGGCGCTTGATGGTGTGAGCTGAATTGCTAGGTCCAAGTTCATCTTGCATAGGGTGCTTGCAAAGATGACATTGAGTCCTGCTCCTCCATCTATAAGTACTCTTCCCAATTTGAACCCGGCGACCGTAGGATCCAGGACTAGCGGGTAGTGCCCTGCGTTGGAGACGTTGGTCCATTGGTCCGCTCGAGAGAAATTGATCGGATGCTCAGACCAATCAAGATATCTGGGAGTTGCTGGTTCGGTGGACATAATTTCCCGTAGGGAAAGCTTCTGCGGGCGCTTGCTATCGCTGGTGGTTACACCTCCAAATATGACGTTAATAGTGCCTTTGGGGTGTTGGAAATTGCCAGCGCCCTGCTGAGTGTCTTCAGCTGCCTTCTTCCCTTTATCTTTCTTGTTTTTATTGAAGTCGGAGTTCAAACCTCGCTCTTTGAGCTGTCGACAATGCCTGGCCGGGTGTCCTCCTTTCGGATGGAAGGGGCATGGACCGTTTAGGAGGTCGTCGAAGCTTGATGGCTTGTTCCCTTTCTTCTGAGGTTCCATGGCTGCAACAGTGTTGTCCCCGGTTCTCTTGCGGGTGTTTTGCTGAGCGGTCTGGATTCCTCTCTGGTTATTTCCTCGATCACCTTGTGTGTTCCTTTCGGGAAAGCGCTCCTGTGTGCGTTCTTCTGTCGCCATCATGGAGTTAACTGCTCGATGGAACTCATTAGCGTCGGTCGGGTCATGCTTGATGAAATCCTTGTAATTGTACCTTTCATAGATTCCATTGCCAAAAAGGTCGATTACTTCTCTATCTGTTATATCTTATATCTGAGACTGTGGAGCGGATCTCAGAAAAACGTCTATAGTACTCTCGCATGGTCTCGTTTTTCTGCTGCTTGTAGGTTCTGAGCTTAGTCCGAGGGTCTGATCTCTCGGGAACACCCGCAAAGTTTTCTATGAAAATACGATGGAGTTGTTCCCAGGAGTCATTGTACTCAGTCTTAAGTCTGTCAAACCATGCAAGGGGCATTGTCTCTAGAGCCATGGGTAGAAATAATGCTTTGACGTCGTTGCTTCCGCCAGCTAACTCGACTGCTTGAGCATACAGCCTGAGCCACCGTTTAGGTTCTGTTTTCCCGTCGTACTTGGAGTAGTTCTCGGGTTTGAACTTTCGTGGAAACGGGACTGCTCGGAGTCTCTGGGAAAAGCAGGGGAAGCGATCAACTGCATCAGATGCTAAGTTGTCGACTCCTTGATATGATGATTCGGCTCCTCCTTCAGCTTGGTCAGGGACTCGGTTGCCCAGACGACTTCTGGCCGGGACCCGGCCGAGCCATTCGTGAACGGGTCGTCTCTGACTTGGATGAGACGAGTCTTGATCATCAGCTAAAGACTCAAGGTTTCGACCTTTGAGCTGTAGCGCGGTAGTCTGAAGCATGATCAATCGTCGTTCTTCATCAGGGGTGCAGTTGTCCTTAGCTCCCATCTCTGTAGCTAAAGCCATGGTGTTTTGGTAGGGTGTCTGATATACCTTATGACCAGCGACCCTCATGAATTCAGGTTTGAGGTTGCGTGAACAGTCAGCTCGTCGTCGATTGTGATCATTTTGAGACTGGATCTCCTGATCACGCTGATTACGAGCTTGACGCTTGGCTTCCTCTTCCAGACGCCTTCGACTATTATATTCTTCAAGTCACACTTGGTAGCGCTCCATAGCCTCCTTACGGTGAGTTGCTTGCCTTCTGCGAGCGTCTTTGGCAAGATTCTTCCTTAGTCTTTCTGCCTTTATAGTCTTGGTTTCACCAGGTCCTTCTGGATCATCGTCAGATATCATACTCAAGGTTTCATCATCTCGGAAGACATCTGGAGGAGTCGGAGGTCGTAGAGATGACTGGTGTCCTGCCATGAAGACTTCACGAGTGTAGCCTTGGTTTGTTGATCCCGGTGTAACCGATTTCAGGGTAGAAGCACTGGAGATTAGCTCTGTTGAGGTATCGTGCTCCTCAGAGGGGAGCTGATGTCCATATTGGTAAGGGAGTTGTTGGTCGATTGTGCCAACCAACCTAGCCAGGGCTGGTTGTATTGGCCAATGGACGATGTTACCTTCCTCAGTTGAACTGAAAACGAGTCCCTATTGGGCTCCAGTCAGAGGGATCTGTTGAAGCTTTTTGAATTTTGATCCAATCAACTCTTGGAAATTTTCAGCCGAATTGTGCAGTCCAAAAGGGATACGATGTCTGGTATCCGAGTCCTTTCTGGACCGAGAGTTCGTGTCCAAGTAGGAGTCGGATGTCTCAGCTTGGTCCCCAGATTCTTGCGATTTTTGGATTGTTAGGTTTTCCAGGTCCTGAGCGAGACGGTCTGTCTTTGGCGAGGCTTGCGCTTCTAATTCAGGTTGAAGGTGTCGATGCAGCTTTCCTTGATCATCCGCGATGCGAGTCCATGAGCCAAAAACAAAAATTGATCCCGTCGAGAACATGTTGAAGCGGTTCATCAAGCTCTTGATCATGGAATCGCCGAGAGCCTCTACCTGGCGCGCCAGCTGTCGGTGTTTGTTAACCGACAACTCGTCTTGGGGATTCCCAGACGATTTGTTCGGTGGGGATCAGCGTTCGTAGAACTCAGCGAGTACATAGGAACAACGATTTATACTGGTTCAGGCCGCTTAATAGCATAATACCTTACGTCCAGTGGCGGTGTGTGCCTTGTGTTATGATCTGAGATTCAATGATAGGGTAGGCGCCCGCTTCCCCTTATATAATCGGGTGAAGCTTAACGCATACCGAGTCCTAGTTGGTTACAACAGAGGAGTCCTCTTCTAATTACAAGACTTCCTTTAGAAACTCGACTAAGTTACAATGAGAGCCCTAATCCATGTAGACTTCGTATCATGTCTTCGGATCTCTCGCGACGTCCAGGGCTAGTCCGAGTAATCATCTTCTGATGATATCTCTGACATTCTGGTTCGTCAGCGATGTCCTCATCACAAGTCAAACAAGAGAGCTTCATATTAGACTTGATTGTTGGTACAAAAGTAGTACAGTTGGCTTGATGTCTCAAGAACAACACCACTAGGCATGCCAATGACTATACTAACAGATTGGCTTTCTTTGAAAGAAGCAATATCAAAATAAAGCTTCCATAGAGTACACGTAACTAACTGATTTCATTTTCTACATCAATTATGTATTCAACAATGAAATCAACGAAGATTTGATCTTTTCATGTTTTTAATCATTTAAAAATCAAATAATATTCACTTAATGTGTATGCCCATTTACTGATTCATCCGCTAAGGATCGGCCAATGTGTGTTAAATAACATCAGTCAAGCAACAACATGCAAGAACTGGGTAACAAGTAATGCCTCAATATAGAACATGCATAGTATAACGATAAACATAATTTTTCAATATGGACATATCTTGTCTTGGGCTCAAGAATATGTTGACCAACATAGTTGATAACATACTCTTTTCTATCATCTTCTTGAGTCAAAACATCATTGAGGCCATGTTTGGAAGAGCTCCGCTCCTTGATTCTTTAGCTTTGCTCCTTAATTCTCCGATAGAATGGTTTCATTGGATTCCTAGGAGAGAGCAGGTTGACTGACCAATAAGCGTGTGTTCCCACCTTCTAGTGTAAATGAAGAAGTGATTCTCTACAGATCCCCACCTGATTCAATTGGTATTTTGAGTGTTTGGTTGGTTGGGAGTGATTCTCTTCGGAGAAGCTGAAGTTGGAGCTCTCCCAAACTGCCCCTAATAAGTTTGTCTTCAACAACAATATATGTTGTGAATGGAGCCCCTCTCCTAGGTGCATGAAGAACCAGTGGTTTCAATAGATATTCCTTGATTTTATTCACCAATTAAGTCCATCTTCGTTCTTCAAAGGAAGTATGTGAGTGAAAGAGATAATCTTTCCGAACAAGTTCACAATAAATCTCCTCAAATAGTTCACTTTTTGTAAGAATTTCTATAAATCCCTTTTACACAAAGGTGTATGAACTTTTTTGATGGCCTCTATTTTCTTAGAATCAATCTCTATGCTTTTTTACCAATAATGAAGCACAAAAACTTCTTAGCTGATAAACCAAAAGAACACTTCAATGAATTCATCTTAAACCATACTAACACATCCTTTCAAAAGTAAGACACAGATCATCTAAATTAAATTTATGTGTGGCTAATTTGATCACAATATCATCAATATAGACTTCCATGGTAACACTCGTCAAATCATAAAAGATCATATTCATAGCTTATTGATAAGTATCACCCAAGTTTTTCAATCCAAAAGTCATAACAACTTACTCAAAGAGATCTACAAAACAAGAACATATGAAGACTGTTTTGGACATGTCCTCTTTGGCCATAAAAATTTGATTATAACCGACATTACTTGAAGAAAATTGATAAAATGGTGTTCTGAAGCATCATTAATAAGAATAACTGCTATAGGCATAGAATATTTCTTGTTTGGAGTGGCTCCATTAAGATATCTAAAATCAAACATAGAATCATGACTTTCCCTACCTTTTCTTTTCAATGAGCATGTCGCACCCCAATTTTAAGGATAAAACTGAGGCGGAATACTCATGTGTGCCCAGGAAACAATCACACACATAAGTAGACAAATTACAAGAGTGGCATCATCACATTGTTTATTACATCGCGATAGTACTTAAAACAGAGTCTTACAACATACTGAAACACAGATCACTGAACTGGTACACAAACTAAGCCACAGGGAAACGTCGACTGGGGGAAACAGCTAGCCTAGAAGTCTTCAGGAAAGTCGCCAACAGCACCTTCATCTGTTACCCATCCGGGATTTTGCCCAAAAAGAAGATAAACAACAAGCGTAAGTACTCCACGTACTTAGCAAGCTAACATAGGGTTCATGAGGCTCAGAAAGGCTGACACTGTCTGACTGCAGATAGCTTTTAAGTTGGCAAAGTTTTAACATTAAGGTAAACGAATATTGTGCTCAACCCTTAACCCATGATCCATTCGTCCAACAAAGGTAAGATATGACATCATAATGTACCAACAACATAAAGTAACAATTGTTAAGTTTCATAGTTCCGCTAGTTTTCCGGGCCGCTCGTGACCGTGAGCACGGCTGTTATAACAGTTTTACACTCTGCAGAGGTGGTGCATCTTTACCCACAAGCCGTGTTACCCTTGTGCCCGAGGCGGCCAACCTCTTGATCCACTTCCGAGGTAGATCGGCAGGGCACACTATGAAGCCTTTCGCTGGTTCGTCTAACTGGTCAGGGCCGCTAGGTTTCCTTGGCAGGCAGATGTAGCAACCCCCCTTTTCTATGGCACAAGGCCATCGCAGCTATACACATAGAAACAGGAGCAGCCCTACACCCAAAGTGGCAAGCCCCTTTTGCGCCCTTTCGGGTCACCGCTGCCATATTGGACAAGGTCCAGTTTACTGAGCTAAAACCAGAGCCATATAGCACTCATGGTAGCACTGTCAATCCCAGCTTTTGCTAACAGCAAGTTTTATTAACCGTTTAACACGTATCATCATGAGAACATATTCATCATTGGACTGGATCGTTTATAAGTCAGTTAGCACTAGCAAAGCTACCCATATGCATATATCCCACGGGAACAAGAACATCACAGATCACAAAGCTATGTGGGTTTTCTAAGGTTGCTCAATTGGACACATGCATAAATGAGTGATTAAAGTAAAGTGTATAGGTAAACAAGGAAGTCCCATGCTAACTTGCCTTGGTTGTCGAAAGGTTGATCTTCCTGCTGGTCACTGAACGAGGGGTCCTGGTCGTACCACACCGACTCACCGTCTACTCGATCACAACATCACCACGCATTTCCAGGTGCAAACATACACGATGCAAACAGAGCTATTATTAGAACAATACACCAAACAGTAATAAACTGAAATAAAACTTTGATAAAACTGAAGTACGCATCTCTACGATCACAACAAGTTTTGGTTCATCGAAAACGGAGTTACGGCGTGAAAGATACGGCCGAAACGGTATATATAAAGCCCTAAACAAGATTAACTTGGACCCTACATCTAAACTGTCCAAAACCGACCAACAGGGACATAAACGGATAGAGCACTAAATTACGAAGCTAACGCAATTTGAACGGGTCAAATCGGAGCTAAAACGTGAATTTTATAAGCAAAACAAAGTAGTGGCATTTCTGTAAATACACTGAAAAGCATTTGAATTGAAATCGGAAATTTTAATTGAATTTAAATCAAATCTACAGACGGCTGGACCGCGCCTCAAATAAACCGAAACGCAGGGGCCTGATTGAAAACGTTTCAAGACACAGAGAACAGTGCCTAAAGGATTGCGGGTTGATTCATGGCTTCTTCGGGGGTTCTTTAGCAAAGATCACCCCGAAGGGGTATCGACCATCCAGGGCCGTTGGATCGAGCGCTGACGGACGGGATTAGGTTCCGGCCAGCAGGGCCACAGCGGGTGCCGACGGCGCGCACTGGCCGCGACGTCGCGGTCGCGTCGCGACGCCGGGCGCGCACACGCCATGGCCGGAGCAAACGAGCTCGCGGACTCGGCCACAGAAGACACCACAAGCCAAACCAAGCGCATGGAGGAAAGCGGAGCACCAGGGGGGGTTCTCACCGCGGTGAAAGGGACGGCGGGGAGGCGCTGACGGCGGCGGACGGAGGAGACCGAAGCTCGGCGGCCGGCGAGGATCTGCTCAAGGGAGACGGCGGCGGTTAGGGCCAAGCCAGGCGAAAGAGAGGGAGGGAGATGGATCGGCAACTTCACCGAGGCGCGGCGGAGCTCGGAAGAGGATGCAATCGGCCCGGGCGGCGCCGAATCGGCAGATCGACGGCGGCGGCGACGGCAAGGCGGCGGGTGCTCGGCACGGATGCTCGGGAGCTCGGTTGTGCGTCGCTGCGGGAGTGGGAGAGGGAAAGAAGGAGCGGGGTGCGTCCGCACCTACTAAATGGATGAGGAGGAGGGCGAGGTCGTGGGAGTGGCGCCGCACGACGCGCGGGAGACGCGGGCGCGACGGTTGCCTGCTCGTTCGAGCTCGGCCGGCGCGTGCGAACGGGAAGAGGAAAGCGCCGACAGGTGGGGACGGGAGGTCAGCGAGAGAGAGAGAGAGGAGACGCCGGCGGTTCGCGCGGCGCGGGTGCGAGCAGGCCGGCCCGTGGGCCGCGCGCGAGGAGAAAGGGGATGGAGCGGCCCAGCGCGGGGAGGAGAGGGGAAGGGAGGGCGCCGGCGGCTGGGCTGCCCGGGCGGTTGGGCCGCAAGCAAGGGAAGGGGAGAGGGAGGAAAATGAATCCCTTTTTCATTTGTTTCAAAGCATTTCAAAACCATTTCCAAAAGAAATTTGAATTCAAACTAAATTTTGACAAACCCAGTCACTTCAATAAATCCAGTGCATCAGCATGAATGCATAAACATGTTGCCACCATAATTTTAATTCAACAAAAATGTATTTAACCCTAGGTTAAATGCTCACAAATTCATTATTAAATCACTTTCACCTATTTTGTTTTGGAGAAAATTTTAGGGTGTTACAACTCTACCCCCCTTAAGATGAATCTCGTCCTCGAGATTCGACTGGAGCTTACTCAAACAACTGGGGATAAGATTTCCGAAGATCTTCTTCTCTTTCCCAGGTAGCCTCTTCTTCTGTATACCGGTTCCACTGAACTTTGCACATCTTGATAACTCGGCTCCTGGTAACTCTTTCTGCTGTTTCCAAGATCTTGACAGGGTACTCTTCGTAAGTGAGATCCTCTCCTATCTTGATCTCTTCCAGGGGAACTTGCTCTTCAGGTACTCTCAGGCATTTCTTTAGCTGTGAAACATGGAACACATCATGAACACCTGACAACCTCTCAGGTAACTCGAGTTGATAGGCCACTTCTCCACGTCTGGCTAAGATACGGAAAGGACCTATGTATCTGGGTGCCAACTTTCCTTTCATGTTAAACCTCTTTACGCTTCTCATGGGTGACACTTTCAAATACACATAGTCTCCCACTTTGAAAACTAAATCCCTCCTGCGAGTATCTGCATAACTCTTCTGCCGGGATTGAGCTATCCTTAGGTTATCTCGGATCATCCTTACTTGTTCTTCAGCATTTCTAAGGACATCCGGTCCAAACACTTGAGTTTCTCCTGTCTGATTCCAGAACAAAGGAGTTCTACACTTTCGCCCATACAAAGCTTCGAAAGGAGCCATTTTCAGACTCTTCTGGTGACTGTTGTTGTAAGAGAATTCAGCATATGGCAGGCTTTTATCCCAACTAGTCCCATGCTGAAGTGCACATGCTCTCAACATGTCCTCCAAGACCTGGTTTATCCTTTCAGTCTGCCCATCTGTCTGTGGGTGATATGCAGAACTGAAAGTCAGCTCAGTTCCCAAGGATTGATGTACCTGATGCCAAAAGTGAGAAGTGAACTGTGTTCCTCTGTCGGACACTATTTTCTTTGGAACACCATGCAGAGACACAATCCTCTCCACGTACAGTTCTGCTAACCTTGCTCCAGAATAGGTGGTCTTTACTGGTAAGAAGTGAGCGACCTTAGTGAGACGGTCGACTATTACCCATATAGAATCATAGCCTCTTTGTGTGCGAGGTAAACCAGTAATAAAGTCCATTCCCACTTCTTCCCATTTCCACTCGGGTATCTGCATAGGCTGTAACAGTCCTGCTGGTCTTTGATGTTCAGCTTTGACCTTCTGACAGGTGTCACATAGAGCCACATATTCTGCTACATCTCGTTTCATACCATACCACCAGTATTTTTCTTTCAGATCCAAGTACATTTTGGTGCTACCAGGGTGAATGGAGTAGGCAGATTCATGTGCATCCCGCAAAATGGCATCACGGATAGCCTTCACTTCGGGCACACATATCCTCTTTCCAAACCATAGAGTCCCATTATCATCCATCCGGAATCCTGGTGCCTTTCCAAGCACTATGTTTTCTGCTATCTCTTTCAACTTCTCATCTTTCAACTGTCCCTCGCGGATTTCTTTCTCCAAGGTAGGTTCAACAGACATTTCCACCACATTGTTGGCAAAACATAGATTAAGGTATGCCATTTCAGCTCTCAACTCTGCTGACATGCGTTCCACTTGCAGACCGTTTGCGTAGGTTTTTCTGCTCAAGGCATCGGCCACGACATTGGCCTTTCCTGGGTGATAATGTACCTCTAGATCATAGTCTTTGATTAATTCTAACCAACGGCGTTGCCTCAAGTTCAGATCTGACTGAGTAAATATATACTTCAGACTTTTATGATCCGTATACACGTCACACTTATGCCCAACCAGATAATGTCTCCATATCTTCAGAGCATGGACCACAGCTGCTAACTCCAAATCATGAGTTGGATAGTTCACCTCGTGCTTCCTCAGCTGTCTAGATGCGTAGGCAACTACTCTTCCTTCTTGCATCAGAACACATCCAAGTCCCAGACGAGATGCATCACAATAGATGGAGAAACTTTTATTCAAGTCTGGAAGAACTAGGACTGGTGCTGAGGTCAATCTCTTCTTAAACTCTTCAAAGTTTGCTTGGCATTTATCAGACCACACAAACTTAGCGTTCTTCTCTAACAAGGCAGTCATAGGCTTTGCGAGCTTGGAGAATCCTTCAATGAACCTTCTATAATACCCGGCCAAACCCAGGAAACTTCGGATTTCACTGGCATTAGTTGGCGGATTCCAATCCAACACATCTTGCACCTTGCTAGGATCAACGGATATACCTCCGTTAGAGACAACATGCCCTAAGAAAGAGACTTCTTTCAGCCAAAATTCACACTTGCTCCTCTTGGCATAGAGCTGATGCTCTCTTAACTTTTGCAAAACCATCCTCAGATGTTCCGCGTGTTCCTCCTCTGTTTTAGAGAACACTAGAATATCGTCTATGAATACCACCACGAACTTGTCTAAGTATTCCATGAACACTTTATTCATCAGATACATGAAGTAGGCTGGGGCATTGGTCAGTCCAAAAGACATCACTGTATACTCATACAGTCCATACCGCGTGGTGAAGGCGGTCTTAGGAATGTCTAAGTTCCGGATTTTTAATTGGTGATACCCAGATCTGAGATCTATTTTAGAGAACACACATGCTCCTCTAAGCTGGTCAAATAGATCGTCTATCCGGGGTAGAGGGTATTTGTTTTTAATGGTAACCTCATTTAAAGACCTATAGTCCACACACATCCTCTGGCTACCATCTTTCTTATCCACAAAGATCACTGGTGCTCCCCAAGGAGAAGCACTAGGGCGTATATACCCTTTCTCTAACAACTCCTTAAGCTGTTTCTTAAGTTCTTCTAATTCATTTACCCCCATTCTATATGGTCTTTTAGATATTGGTGCAGTTCCAGGCAGTAATTCAATAATGAACTCAACATCGCGATCAGGTGGCATACCTGGCAGATCTTCCGGAAAAACATCAGGGAACTCGTCCACCACCCGATCTTGCTCTGCACCACTAGCATCCATCTGGTTGACCGTGGCAGTTGGCTGCTCTTTTAACACCACTTGCACACAGATTCTGTCTCCCTTAGGTGTAGTTACAACAACTGACCTTTCTTGACACTGAATGACAGCCCCATGTTGCTTCATCCAGTCCATACCCAAGATGAGATCTATACCTGCTGTTCTTAGCACTATAGGCTTTACTTTAAAGTCTACCCCCCTTAGGTTGACACTAGAGGTGGGGCTCCAAAAACTTGCAGGCATACTACCCCCTGGTGAGTTTACTATAATTGTTTCTTTCATTGCACATAAAGGCACACCATGCATTCTAACAAACGACTGTGAAATGAAAGAATGCGAAGCACCAGAATCAAAAAGTATGGTTGCTGGGATTGAGTTGATGCTGAACGTACCCATCATAACATCCGGTGCATCCAGGGCACTCTCGGCAGCTACATGATTCACCCGTCCAGTGTGAGGTGGGCGAGCATTCTGCTTCTGAGCTCCTGCCTGGTTCTGTGGGGCCTGGGGGTTCTGCTTCTTGGGGCACTGGTGAGCGTAGTGTCCTAGCTCCCCGCAACGGTAGCAGGCGTTGGGGTTCTGCTGAGCTGCATTTTTAATGGGAGCGGAGTTGGGTGCTCCCTGGCGTGATGCTTGGCTGCTCTGCTGAGGCTGGAACCTCTGTCCTCCTGGCTGCTGCTGGTAGCGCTGACCACCTGACTGCTGCTGATGTGGAAGGCGCTGCTGGTTCTGGTTGCCCTGGGGGTACTGTCCTCTGTTCCACTGGTTGCCTTGACTCCTCTGGGGGTAACCTTGCTGTGGGTTGATTCGGGGACGAGTGTTGCTCCCCGATGACTGGCCTTGGAAGCTTCTTTTCTTTGCTTCCATTTCCTTTCTCTTGTTGTCAATAACTATCGCCCTATTGACCAGGGCCTGATAGTTCGGGTAGGTGTTGGACATCAACTGGAGTTGCAACCCATCATACAGACCATTCAAGAAACGGCGCTGTTTGTCCTTGTCGTTAGCCACATCCTGAGGGGCATAACGCGATAGCTGTGCAAACTTGTCGCGGTACTGCGCCACTGACATGGACCCTTGCTTCAGAGAGCGGAACTCCTCTTGCTTCAGTTCCACGAGACCATCTGGGATGTGATAGGATCGGAAGTTCTCCTTGAACTCCTGCCATGTAACAACGGGGGCATCTTGGGGACGGCCAAACATGAACGCATCCCACCAGTCCTGTGCAGCTCCCTGCAGTTGCCCAGAAGCGTAGAGCACCTTCTCATAGTCGGTGCACTGGGCGATGTTCAGCTGTTTTTCCACTGCACGGAGCCAGTCATCCGCCTCCAGTGGTTCAGAGGCGTGAGTGAACACAGGTGGATGGCCCTTCAGGAACTCTCCCCGACGGTCCCTGACTTGAAGAGGTTGAGGGGCGGCAGCGGGCGCCTGATCCAGGCGTTCATCATGGCATGCATAAGTTGATTCTGCGTGGCCATCAACTGCTCGATGGTCACTGGCGGCGGTGGCGGTGGTGGGTCCATAGGAGCACCACGCCCACGGCCACGGCCTCTCCCGCGTCCACCCCTTGCTGCCATCTGCTCACCAACAAATGCGCAAGAGTTAGACCTTTATATCCAACATAGAAAGTATATATGAACATAAATGAACATTGCTGAAATTTTCGGTGCACATCCTTGTCGACAGCAGCACACTAAAACGGGCATAACTTGAGTTACAGAAATCCAACCGGGATGAACCAGACATCGTTGGAAAGCTTAAGAAACCAGCTACAACTTTCGTATAGAACACTTTTTCAGATTCGTCCAGATTCTGGGTCGAAAACAGCATTGAACAGGACCTGTTCTGGATGACAGACTGCGCAGAAACATCGACTTTAAACAGGCTTATCTCCTAGATCCGAACAGATAAAGACTTGGTTCCAGATTTGTTTGAAAGGTACATCAGTCTAGATACTCCCACAAAAATTTCACAATTTTTGGGGTCACGGATTAAGAGATACACAGCTTTAAACACAGGCTGCTCCAGAAAACAGCAACACAGAAAAGAGGTAAACAACTTTATATGCCACAAGAAGGTGTTTAACTTGGAGAAGCACAACATAACTTGTACTTTACCACACACAGACAAAGATCCAAACAAACATAGTTCACCAACATAAGTAACACAAACACCACAGGTTCACATAACACAAACTGAAACTTAAAACAACGTGTCTAAACGAGGTAACTGATCATGGTAGGCAAGCTACTGGGCTCCACCGGGGGCATCGTTGGCTCTGTACTTCTTCTTGTAAACGGCTGCATAGTCCAGCTCACCGCGAAGGTAATCCACCTCGCGCTCCAAACGCCTTATCACCTTCTGAGCCGCACGCAGGTCATCTTGCACCTTGTCGGCCTTCCTATGCACCTCGTAGGCATGTTGAGCAGTAGAGACCAGAACCGGGTACTCCACTGGTGGTAGCAGGGTTCGCCACGAGCCCTCCATGTCACTTTGGGGCAGGTAGCGGTAGCGATCATTCCTCATCCTCTGGAAGCGAAGGCCATGGTAATGCAGGTAAGCATCCTGCGCCGCGTCCTCCATACTTGCGAGGGCATCACCACGCTTGGTGGTAGTCCTGTGAGCTGACTCTATGACATGGGCTTGATCAGCAGCTTTCCAACCTGTAACCATCAGGTCGGACTTCCAGTATGTAGCCTCCAAAGGGTGGGTATACTCGCCGCAGTGGTACTGGAGCTTAGCCTCCATCTCAGGGTAGTACTCCTCCAGCAGACGAACCAGCATACTATGATAGTATGCTGTCTCGTCGGGCTTCTTGAACATGAAGCGACGATCCCAACCAAGGTCTTCCACCACCTGCGCTGCTGGAGAGGCAGGGGGTGCTGGTGCCGAAGCTGACGAGGCGGCAGGAGAGTGTACCACCGGGTACACTGGCACGAAGGCTGGTGCCGCAGGAGCTGGTGGAGCGTCAGGTGCTGCAGGAGCGGGTGCCTCTGGAGCAGGGACCTCAGGCGCTGGCGCCTCAGGCACAGGCTCCACTGGGACTGGCACCTCTGGAGCAGGCACTTCCGGAGCTGGAGACTCGGGAACTGCTGCAGGGGGCGGGGATGGCGCTGCTAGCTCCTCAGAAACTGCTGGAGTAACGGTCAACTCTTCATCCTCCATGAAGACGGCGTTGGAGGAGCTGGAGGAACCATCACTGTCGGGGATGTGAACCACAGGGGGAGCAGGCTGGCTGGTGAAAAGAGCACGGTAGGCACGGGTGTTCATGCGAGGCATCCTGACGTTATAAAAACAAGATAAGATAAGCGGAAACAATTAGTTTTATGCAATAGAATAAGAATAAGAAGCAGGTATAAATTTTAATAAAGTAACGAGTTAATAAAATAAGCATGAACAGGTAACAAAAAAGGTGTTAGACGTCCATTTCCTAGCTAGGCTTGCGTCCTACAGTCAACAAAGCTCTGATACCAATTTGTCGCACCCCAATTTTAAGGATAAAACTGAGGCGGAATACTCATGTGTGCCCAGGAAACAATCACACACATAAGTAGACAAATTACAAGAGTGGCATCATCACATTGTTTATTACATCGCGATAGTACTTAAAACAGAGTCTTACAACATACTGAAACACAGATCACTGAACTGGTACACAAACTAAGCCACAGGGAAACGTCGACTGGGGGAAACAGCTAGCCTAGAAGTCTTCAGGAAAGTCGCCAACAGCACCTTCATCTGTTACCCATCCGGGATTTTGCCCAAAAAGAAGATAAACAACAAGCGTAAGTACTCCACGTACTTAGCAAGCTAACATAGGGTTCATGAGGCTTAGAAAGGCTGACACTGTCTGACTGCAGATAGCTTTTAAGTTGGCAAAGTTTTAACATTAAGGTAAACGAATATTGTGCTCAACCCTTAACCCATGATCCATTCGTCCAACAAAGGTAAGATATGACATCATAATGTACCAACAACATAAAGTAACAATTGTTAAGTTTCATAGTTCCGCTAGTTTTCCGGGCCGCTCGTGACCGTGAGCACGGCTGTTATAACAGTTTTACACTCTGCAGAGGTGGTGCATCTTTACCCACAAGCCGTGTTACCCTTGTGCCCGAGGCGGCCAACCTCTTGATCCACTTCCGAGGTAGATCGGCAGGGCACACTATGAAGCCTTTCGCTGGTTCGTCTAACTGGTCAGGGCCGCTAGGTTTCCTTGGCAGGCAGATGTAGCAACCCCCCTTTTCTATGGCACAAGGCCATCGCAGCTATACACATAGAAACAGGAGCAGCCCTACACCCAAAGTGGCAAGCCCCTTTTGCGCCCTTTCGGGTCACCGCTGCCATATTGGACAAGGTCCAGTTTACTGAGCTAAAACCAGAGCCATATAGCACTCATGGTAGCACTGTCAATCCCAGCTTTTGCTAACAGCAAGTTTTATTAACCGTTTAACACGTATCATCATGAGAACATATTCATCATTGGACTGGATCGTTTATAAGTCAGTTAGCACTAGCAAAGCTACCCATATGCATATATCCCACGGGAACAAGAACATCACAGATCACAAAGCTATGTGGGTTTTCTAAGGTTGCTCAATTGGACACATGCATAAATGAGTGATTAAAGTAAAGTGTATAGGTAAACAAGGAAGTCCCATGCTAACTTGCCTTGGTTGTCGAAAGGTTGATCTTCCTGCTGGTCACTGAACGAGGGGTCCTGGTCGTACCACACCGACTCACCGTCTACTCGATCACAACATCACCACGCATTTCCAGGTGCAAACATACACGATGCAAACAGAGCTATTATTAGAACAATACACCAAACAGTAATAAACTGAAATAAAACTTTGATAAAACTGAAGTACGCATCTCTACGATCACAACAAGTTTTGGTTCATCGAAAACGGAGTTACGGCGTGAAAGATACGGCCGAAACGGTATATATAAAGCCCTAAACAAGATTAACTTGGACCCTACATCTAAACTGTCCAAAACCGACCAACAGGGACATAAACGGATAGAGCACTAAATTACGAAGCTAACGCAATTTGAACGGGTCAAATCGGAGCTAAAACGTGAATTTTATAAGCAAAACAAAGTAGTGGCATTTCTGTAAATACACTGAAAAGCATTTGAATTGAAATCGGAAATTTTAATTGAATTTAAATCAAATCTACAGACGGCTGGACCGCGCCTCAAATAAACCGAAACGCAGGGGCCTGATTGAAAACGTTTCAAGACACAGAGAACAGTGCCTAAAGGATTGCGGGTTGATTCATGGCTTCTTCGGGGGTTCTTTAGCAAAGATCACCCCGAAGGGGTATCGACCATCCAGGGCCGTTGGATCGAGCGCTGACGGACGGGATTAGGTTCCGGCCAGCAGGGCCACAGCGGGTGCCGACGGCGCGCACTGGCCGCGACGTCGCGGTCGCGTCGCGACGCCGGGCGCGCACACGCCATGGCCGGAGCAAACGAGCTCGCGGACTCGGCCACAGAAGACACCACAAGCCAAACCAAGCGCATGGAGGAAAGCGGAGCACCAGGGGGGGTTCTCACCGCGGTGAAAGGGACGGCGGGGAGGCGCTGACGGCGGCGGACGGAGGAGACCGAAGCTCGGCGGCCGGCGAGGATCTGCTCAAGGGAGACGGCGGCGGTTAGGGCCAAGCCAGGCGAAAGAGAGGGAGGGAGATGGATCGGCAACTTCACCGAGGCGCGGCGGAGCTCGGAAGAGGATGCAATCGGCCCGGGCGGCGCCGAATCGGCAGATCGACGGCGGCGGCGACGGCAAGGCGGCGGGTGCTCGGCACGGATGCTCGGGAGCTCGGTTGTGCGTCGCTGCGGGAGTGGGAGAGGGAAAGAAGGAGCGGGGTGCGTCCGCACCTACTAAATGGATGAGGAGGAGGGCGAGGTCGTGGGAGTGGCGCCGCACGACGCGCGGGAGACGCGGGCGCGACGGTTGCCTGCTCGTTCGAGCTCGGCCGGCGCGTGCGAACGGGAAGAGGAAAGCGCCGACAGGTGGGGACGGGAGGTCAGCGAGAGAGAGAGAGGAGACGCCGGCGGTTCGCGCGGCGCGGGTGCGAGCAGGCCGGCCCGTGGGCCGCGCGCGAGGAGAAAGGGGATGGAGCGGCCCAGCGCGGGGAGGAGAGGGGAAGGGAGGGCGCCGGCGGCTGGGCTGCCCGGGCGGTTGGGCCGCAAGCAAGGGAAGGGGAGAGGGAGGAAAATGAATCCCTTTTTCATTTGTTTCAAAGCATTTCAAAACCATTTCCAAAAGAAATTTGAATTCAAACTAAATTTTGACAAAACCCAGTCACTTCAATAAATCCAGTGCATCAGCATGAATGCATAAACATGTTGCCACCATAATTTTAATTCAACAAAAATGTATTTAACCCTAGGTTAAATGCTCACAAATTCATTATTAAATCACTTTCACCTATTTTGTTTTGGAGAAAATTTTAGGGTGTTACAGAGCACAATATTGGAAACTCACCTCTTAGCATACCTACATGGCTTAATGAAACTCGCTTCTAACAATTGATTAATTGCCTATTTAATGCGATCGTATATTGTACAGTTGAAGTGGCGAAGATGCTGCTTATGAGGTCTAAACCCAGGTTTGATGGGAAGTTGATGCTTGATAAGAGCAGGGCTTATCCCATACATCTTTGTATAATTCTTTGCAGAGCAATCAATATATTCTTGAGAAGCTTGATTAATTTGACTTTATAATTGACTTTTAAGTTTTGGTTTACAAATGTTAGCCTTGCAGTAGTACCATCCACAATATTAACTTTTCAAGCAGGTCTACCGGCGTAGAACCCTACTCTAATTTATCAAGTTCATTAAAATAAACACAATAGTCTTGCATCTTAGAAGTTGGATACTGTTCAACTCAATGTTTTAGTCTTTCTAAATTAGCATCCATTATTGACTACATGATGATGTGAGCCAGGTAGCAATCGGCTTCAAAGAAACAGTTACAAAATCTTCTCTAATTATACTAATAAACTTAAATCAGCAAGATCATGCCCCAGTTAAACAAGCAATACCAACATGCCCTCCAAGTGAATGAGTATCTATCGTAGCATCGCAGGACGATGAGTCTGCATGGATGATATCCACCTTATCATCAACCCATTGAACAAGGAACTAGTGCAAGCCAAAAGGGACACACAAATTGACATGAATCCAATTGCACCCGAGAATCAAGTTATAGCTACCTTGCACCTCTATAATAATGAAGGTGGTGACCAATGTTTTGCTCCGGGTGCTGAGCTCCATTTAAGCAACTCCCTTGGCTAGAATAGGCTCTGCTTCTCCGATATCATTGATCATCATGTTGGTCCAGATCAAATCCTTATCTTTACCACCAAGCTTATTGTATAGCAAATATGACATCAGGTTCACAATTGCTCTGCTATCCACCAACATGTTGTGGACCGGTGTCGTCCCATTGATTTGACCCTTCACATGCAATCACTTGAGGTGATTTATGGAGTCTTCTGGCTTCTAAAACATAGCACTCTAAGGTGGAAATCAAACCGAGACAGGCTTCCATCACCTTTCTCGATATAGTAGTCATACGACAAATAAACCACATTAATCCCTGATCTAACTAAAGAGGGCCCATAATCAACCAACTCCACTTCTCCGTCTTCTTGGGAAACCTCATAACCTTTAGGAGTAGTGGGAGCATCTTTGAACATAAAATCATTACCTAGGACATCAATCAACAAAGGTGTGGCATCCTCTGCTGAAACGCCCTGGGCTGGTTTTTCTAGCCCCTTGGCTACCTCTGCAGAAACCAGTGTGGGATATTTTTTCTAGCCTCGTTGCCTAGCCATTGTTTTTCATTATTTGATGGGAAATAGGGTGTCTCTTATTGTAGATTTCTTCACTCATCTTCTCAAAACCTTCCCTTCTTAATTTATTTCACTAGGCATACTGGAGTTTGTGCCACTATTTTGGACAAGCTCCAAGGACACCACTTTGGTTGCCAATACTTGGAGTCCCTTTGGTATTCATAGCTTAATGATCATCATTAGTGACAACACCCATATCCACCTTTGGCTTCAGCAGACCGTTGGAGCCAGCTCCTAATTACAATTGTCCCATCAAGTTTTATGACAGACACCTCCACAATTTAATAGATTTGTGTGATTGATTTTCTTGACACGGGCAACAGGGATCTCCTCCTCCTACTTAGGCACATATAACTTTGTTTATTGGTGCCTTTCTTTTTTCTTACATTGTCCGAGCAACGGACCTTTCAAAAGTTGACTTGCTTGGAGCTATACTGCTAGAGCTCGATTAGCCATAGCTCGATTTTTCATAGATGTATTCAGCTGAATTTAGAGCGATGGCCAGCATATACTCTCCAACCTTGGTGATGCACACATGTCGTTGGAGGGTACGACACCACAACTGCATATGATCGCCACATTGGTATGTTGGAGGCTACATTGAAGGCCCCAACATGGAGCACTTGGAGCAATATTTGATGGCTCCCCTCGCTCAACTTGTTTCGGATATGAACACTCTTATTTCTAGTGGTTGATTCATCGAATCGGCCTTTTCCTTATTGTACTTTCTCAAAAGCTTGTCAAAGATAGCTTGAAACTCCACATCCTTACCAGAAACCTTAGCACCACTGAAACTCCACCTTCTTGCTGAAACCTTAGCACCATCAGTCTTTCATGTTCCGGTCTTGGAACACTTTGGTTTGAGCATGTGTTGCGCCTTTCGATTAGTGCTAGTCTGGCTGATTTCTAAAATCAGCTTTGCTATTTTTTGTTGCTCTTCATTGTTAGAGCTCCAATGTTAGATTTGCTGTAATTTTCTGAACAACAACATTATTGGTTCAAGCTTACTTGATTTTGGGGGATTTTCAATGCCCTCTCCTCTTGCCTAAAAGAGTGTACAGTGATCCTGAGATGGGTTCATTGGTAATCACATTCTTGCTCAGCCTGTGCAATCGGTTTAAACTGACATTTCAAATCGGTTTGCATGGTTTCTAGAAACTTCGGTTTCTAAGAATTGATAACCGTTCGCTTTGTACAGAATAGAAAACCGACTGAGTTCGGTTTAAACCATACTACTCGAACTTCACCATCCTCAACCGCTGCTCGGCAGCTCGCGCCAATGCCACACTACTCCCTGCCGCTGGAGGTCCTTGCTCGCTGTCGCCACCCACACAGCGTCCGCTATGCGTGGTCACTGTCGCCACTATGCCGCCTGCTCGCCACTGCCGCACGCTCTCTACTGCTCGCGGACATGCGTGTAGATGCCACCACGCATGCTTCGCCTGCTGCTCGTCGCTGTTTCACGCGCCCGCGCCGCACCACCTGCTCGTGCCGCCGCACACTCTAGAGCACTCCCTTCGCGTTATAGAATGGGTGGGATAGGATTATGGTTTGGGATGAAAGCTAGGAAGCAGGGGTTTATATGTGTGCAACAATGGGCTTAGGCCTTATTGGCCCTTTGGGCTGCTAGCATGCTACTCCATGAAGGGATACTGCTATTATGCTCGCTGATATCAGATCGGTTCTTCGGGTGTTCGGTTCTGTTGGACCACAAAACCGAAGCAGAGCACCGCCGAACTTGCCAAGACTAAAAACCGAAAGTAAAACCGAATAAATCGATACTTTGGTTCGGTATTCGGTTTTTAGTATAAATGTGCGCAGCCTGAATTCTTGCCAACAACAAAATCGGCTAGTTCCGACTAAAGAAAGATAGCAAGATTGTTGTGTTCAAGCATATTGATCGAGAAGGGTGTCTTATCAACCTACATCTTAGTTAGATCAATCAACCCTGGTTAAGAGCTAATTATACTTGTCAATGGAAAACATTGCAATCATTAGTTACATAGAGAAAAATAATTATGTCATTTACAATACTTGTCCTTCTTTTCATCTCATCATGTGGTGACAAAGGATGCAACAATTTAATATGTCCATTTTAAGCAATTCATAAAAAATATACTCACATTTATAGATACATATTTATCCATAGTTTTTTTGTATATTTATTTATTGAAGTATATTTAATATATATGCTACTTTTATGAGTTTTTGTTATCTAAAAGTGTTATATACTCATATTTTTACATCTTTACATGCATAATAAATTTATTCACTAAGTCTATTGACAAGCTAAGATACTCCCTCTATCTCAAATAAAAAAACTTTTTAAGGTTTAAAATTTGTCTAAAAATAAATAACATTCTGTATAGACATGGTAATGCGGAAGCTACTCGTGGGCGCATGCAAGTGATAGCTGCCAAGTATGAGTATTTTGCAAAATATTTTTAATTTGTCCAAAATTTTCCAAAAACTTATTTATAATGGAACGGATGAAGTATTTGTTATCTTCAAAATCCAGTAGATATCCAATGTGGATCCGAATTTAGTATATCCGTTTTGTATTGGAGTATCTGATAATATTTGTATTTGTATTTGAATCCAAATTAAAAATATGAAAAATTTAGAATATTTGAGAAAATCCTGAAGAAAAATGTAAAGCTGTCGGGCGTCGGCCTTTCACGAATAACACTCGATGAAAGTTTAAAATCTAGTAGTGTATCCACATGAGAAAAAAAAACAAAGAAGATGAAGATGAGCAAAGAAGCAAATTGCCACGCGGCACGAAAACAAAATCACACGGCCACTGCTGCCTCTGTCTCCCAGAGTCCCAGTGAGCATCATGGGGGCGCATGGGAGATGAAAAGGACCCAGGGTATGGAATTTTCTTCCCTTGGGCCGGACTCGCTTCCCTCCGCGGACGGCGACACGAAAGGTGAAGAGATGGCAGGCGGCAGGCGGCAGGCGGCAGGCAACTAGAAGTCTAGAAGGTTCCACACACAAGCAAATAAATGGGTATTTTTGTCCGGCCACTGGGTTAAAGGGCTCATGGCACTTTTACACATAATAGGCTCTCAAACTTTCTATAAATTAGACTACATTCCTCAATGATTGATTAATTGTGTGCAGTGGACATCGGCTTTAAAATAAACCGTTATCACGTATTAATATTGGTTCTAATAAATAAACTTTAGTCTCTATCACATCAGATGTTTGATACTAATTTAGAGTATTAAATATAGACTAATTACAAAACTAACTGCATAGATGTTGACTAATTTATGATGAATTTATTAAGTCTAATTAATCTATCATTAGCATATGTTTACTGTAGCATCACATTATCAAATCATGGACTAATTGGATTTGATAGATTCGTCTTAATACTCTAAATTAGTGTCGAAACATCTGATGTGACAGGAACTAAAATTTAATGAAGGAAACTAAACACCCTAAGCTTTTGGCTGACGTCACATTCAAAGTTATATATGTTTATATTAAATTATTATATAGGTTTGATTTCTTCTCCCGTTACAAGTGGATTACAAAAGTCAAATCTGATAAAACTTCCCTTGCCTCAACGGAGGGTAGAGCTAAATTTAAAAAAAAACAATGTAATTTGCTAAGATGCTGTCAAAAAAATGTAATTTGCTAAGTTAATACTACTATACAATGAGAATCGCCCCGAGGCTGACATTCAGAATTCAGCTTATTAACTGCTTGCAGCAGATAATAATCGTCGAGAAACGGCAAAGGGCCAATAACAGTATGAATTACAAAAGACAAACCTGACAAAACTTTCCTTGCCTCAACGGAGGGGTAGAGCTAAATTAACAATAGAAAGACCTGTAATTTGCTAAGTTAATACTATATAAAATGAGAATCGCCCGGGCTCACGAAAGGTTAATTCGGGCTCCGCCACTGATTTGTATCATGTTGATGTTGTAGATACTTGCACCCATGACCCATATGTGTATCCTGTTAGATTTGCTCTGGGTCTGCCTATACCTCATCGCACGGCTATCCTATGAGGTACGCACAAAATCTAGAGCACCAAGTGGTGAAAACCGAATAATAATCAAATTGACTTGCTCATGCCACACCTGATGTGACTGCAGTGGATGGAAGGATCAGTGCCTGGAGCTCCTCAATGATGTTGCGTCTCAATCAAGCCCGCTAGACTAGAACGTGAGCTTATTAGCTGAACTAGTAGGGTGGAAGATGTAGTCATATTTGGCCGTGGTTTAACTCTAAAAATATTTGAGCCGTGGTTTTCAAATTTTTGGCTTCAAAAACAGATTTTTTTGGCTTTTGGCTTCTAATAATAACTGTTTGTAATAGTAATTTTTTAGCTTCATACTACCGAAAGTTAAGAAAAGCTTCTCTCGTTGTGTTTTTTCAGTTTTCAGCTACCAGCTTTTAAAAGCTAGCTCAATAGCTATGTTCTTTGTTTCAGTTTCTGGTTGGCAGAAACAAACAAAAACATGAAACAAACTGACCCTAGCTATCTAACTTCGAGTCATACTCAGCTAAAATTTAGGTGCATATTTTCCTTTTATCATTGAAAAAAAACTTGATCATACTTTTTAATCCTATTCCCAAGCCGCTGCTTTCCCGCGGACATACATCCGATTCCCAATCCGATCTTAACCCGATTCCTTTATAAAAGCGTGCGTACAACGCATACCTGTCTTCAATTCCCACAGCCATCACAAATTCACAAGTGAAGGAAGAGGGGTGCTAGGACTGGCAGCCGGTGTCTAGCCATATATACCCCCCCCCCCCCCCCCCCCCCCCCCAAAATAGCTTTCCACTGGCCTAGGCTGCTGCTCCTCTGAAGCAGGGGGAGACAAGACAAGCGCCATGGCTGAGGATGCCAGAGGAGAGAAGAAGGATGCCGACGCGGCGGCGTCCACGATGCCGGCGAAGCAACGGGGAGGGTTCAGGACCATGCCCTTCATCCTGGGTGAGTGATCCCACTCTGTCCTCCTCCTACTGTCAGTACTCCATATGCTCCATCGATCTGTTTCAGTGTTTTGCTTAGATTCCTGTTGGAATTCCACCGGATCACCCTTCAGATTCGTCCTCTTTTTCTTGAGCTCGGCCCCTCTGCATTTAGTCTCCATTTTCCTTTGAGAATTTCATGTAGCCTGTTCACTGGTACTGTAGAAGATAGATAGCAGAACTTAGCAGGGCTTCCCTCAAAAAAAAAAGATGATGAAGAAGAAGATAGTTAGCAGGGCACAGGGCGGGTCCACCTATATAGCTGAGCAGCACCACCAAATGTTTTGTTCCTTTCCAATTCTCAGCTCAGAATTCAGATCCCCTGCCTTGCATGGTCGCCACCTCTTGGTGCTGCACTGCTGCTAGCCTGCTACGAAGAGCGACGCTGCATCTGCGAACACATTGATGGACGATACCACACTGCATGTCAGTCTTCCTTTCGTAGCAGTTCTTGTTGCTTTCCTCTGGGTCAAACCAGTCTATTTTCATTGACAGAACACAGGCAACATACCATACTAAAAAAAAAGGACATTTTTGGATTTACATCAAACGATTCAACCTTTGAACAGTATCAAGCATCTCCTTTGTGAGTAGTGGAAATTCTGTACTGCCAAACCTTTAGCTGTCAAAGCACCGACCAGTCAAACTCTTCCATTAGAGGCATCATTTCTTAGAGCTGTTGCTTTGTTTTCATGTACTCAGGCCACGTTCAGTTCCTAAAAAGTACCCAAAAATTTTCAAAATTCTTTATCACATCGAATCTTTAAACATATGCGTGAAGTATCAAATATAGATAAAATAAATAAATAATTATACTTTTAGTCTGTTTATATCGAGACGAATCTTTTAAGCCTAGTTAGTCTATGTTTGAACAAAGTTTATCAAATAATAACGAAAATGCTACAGAAACTTTTTCCTAAAAATTTCCCGAACTGAACAAGGCCTCACTCACATGTTGTGGCTATCTGTTTTCGTGAAAACAAAATGATTTTATCTGAGTTCAATGCAAAAGCTGAATTGTGCGTCTGATTTCAACTATTTTAATAATGTTTTGTGAGAGAAAATAAACCGAAGTACGGTTGATAAGCTAAACCAACAGGTCGAATAAAAATCTGGTCTATTTGGTGCGTAAGAATTCCTTGACTTGTACATGCATGTTACTTTTGTTACCCCCAAATTATGAGGCTCTTGTATGCATGAATGGTTTCGAAAGTGTGAAAGTATATTAGCTTACGAAAGAGTGAGAGCCCTGGAGGTATATGTATGCCATATAAGTTACTCTAAAATCGGCTTAGAAATATGAAGGCGGCACACTAGGGGCTGAAAAGTCAGTAGAGAAAACACCATCGTCTCGAAATTGAGGATTTTTTTTCAGTCATAAAAGATTTTAGCTCGTCAACGCGCGCCGCAGGCCACGTCAACAGTAGTGGGATAGTGAACAGTGATTAGGAACAGGAAAGGTGACCGAACAGTAACTAACAGTGGAACAAAACGTCTGCTAACGTGTGAACAGGCCGGGCCATGAACAATGCGAAATAGAGTTTAGTGCGCTGAGAGAGCAAGGATTTATTCGTGCACGAGGGTTAATCTTATCTTACTAGTGGGTGGTACGCGGCTTGTTTAAAGGGATGCGGTCACACATGCTACCACTACCACCATGGCCACCATCGTCATCATCGTCACCGTCACCGGCGCCACCACTGCCACCATGACGACGATGACCACCACTAGAGAATAGAGATGGCAGTGGATTTGCATGCACGTGGATGGAGTTTCTTTGGATTTGAATGTCTGTAATCATTTGATTCAATAGAATCTAAAGTTCATTAGACATTAAGGCCCTATTTGGAACACTAGAAAAAAAATTTGTTTCTATGTTTTTCCTGTAAAATACAAGTGTGTTTCCTATGAAATCTCTGAGTTCCAAATAGACCATAAGGACCTATATAGCACGATTCCAACTCTAGCACCAGCTTCTCCAGAGAAGTCCTACCAAACATTTTAGGAGAAGAAATAGTTTTGTGATGAAAGAACCAAAGCCGTTTTTAAGATAGGAGCCTGAGCCACAAAAGGTGGCTCCTTCTTAAGTGCTCCAGCTTATCTAAATGAGCACTTAAGAAAGAGCCCTACAAAACAATCTCTAACTCAAAAAAATCCAGTTCATTGGAATCATATGGACCTGAATCCTCAATGGTAGACTGGTATTTAGTGTCTGCTTTTAAATTTGTGGCACGGGACTCAAATATATATCTAGTTCCATCGATCTGCACAAAGTAGGGAGCAATTGTTCAAAGTTATCTTCAATAGATTTTAGTTAATTCCGCTTAAACTTTAAGGGGTGCACGTGCACATGTTGTTTACAATTTTTGGTGTCAGACCCACGTATATAGTTACACCGATTTACACAAAGTAACGGACAATCGTATTAAGTCATTTTAAATGATTTAGTTGATTTGGTAAATTTTAAGGATTTTTTTTAATAAAGGATGGTTCATATCCGACTTCATCTATCAACTGATAGAATCAGACCAATTATTACAAAGTTCCGTCCAAAAACACATATATTGTGAATCAATTCACAGCCAACAAAATAACCAAAATAACGGTAAAGTTTGACTAAACTTGACCAATATATATATGCCTAGATGACAGTCATTCGTTAGAACCAAAAAACTGCAAAGCTGACGTCTCTAGATGCTGAACGACTAGGGTGTAAAGTTTAAGGAGTTAACACGAGATTTTTTTTTCTAGGGTCTAGCTTTTGATGTGGGTCCACTTATATACTTAGACATACTGATGTGGATCTAGCTTTTGCAATCATACTCAATTATTTCCAAGAAATTATAGTCATTTTCGTTAAAACTTTAAGCAATGAATGTTAGGTTTTAATTCTAAGATCCCACTCTTAACGTGGGATCGATGTATATATCTTACACCCGTCTGCACAAAGCAGTAAACAATCATATTAAATCATTTAAAAATAGTCTAATTTGTTAAAATTGTATGGTATTCATGTAAAGTTTTAATTTTAGAGTGTGTCTTTCGATGTTAGGTCACTTATATACATTCACCTATCTGAAAAAAAATTAGTGGGCAATCATATTGAATCATTTTCAATATTGTTTTTAGAGTTTTGCTAAAGTTTCAATGTGTGAACGTGACGCTTTAATTCTAGGGTATAGTTTCTAATGTAGTCCATCACTAGTCTAGACTATATCTAGTTTTAATTCACCGTCGACCGTCTCGCAAATTCAAACGTGTAATAGTGTCTGCACAAAGTATCAAGTGATTGTATTGACTCGCCTCTAACAGATTTTAATCAATTTCTCTAAAAGTTTAAGGTGTGATAACAGACTTTAAAATTATAGTGTTCAACTTTTGACATAGAATTAAGAGGTAGTTCTAATAGTTTTGTTATTATTTCAGATCATATTGGATGGATTTGGGCTTAAGAGCAATCGGATTTGATATCAATCATTTTGTATTAGAATAGGGTCGGGCTTTACATTTTTTTATCACTTAGATTTATCCATATAAATTTGGATGGTAATCCATTAGCACCTCCACGATATCCCAAAGCCAAGCCCTCTCAAGCTTGGGCTAAAGCCGACACAATCCCAAAACATACTAGGGCTACCTTTCAAGACACTGAACTAGCATTATATTTATATGTATAGTAGTGTTGTTTTATAAAAAAAGAGCATATAATTGGATTACAAATACCAATATGTTTAGTCCAAATGTATAGATCGACTTATTTAAAGTAATAACTTGTAAAATTTTTTGTGATAGAGATAAAATTTAATTCAAATTAAATTATTAGTGTCATTGGTATTTTCTTTGTAAAAGCGAAGTTGTTTCAAGATTGATAAACTATTAAAAGATATGTGTATCATTAATGCATGCAAATATACTTGGCAAATAGCATTTACATATACTCCCTCCGTCCAACAAAACATGCAATTCTCGCTTATCGAGGAGTCAAACAATTCAAACTTTGACCGAAGTTATATAAAAAAATACTAACATTTTTATACAAAAAATATATCATTAGATTAGTAATAGAATATATTTTCATAATAATTTTGTTTAATGACATAAATACTAATACCTTTTATTATAATTTTGGTCAAACTTGAATCAATTTGACTGGCACGGATCCTATAATTGCATGTTTTTATGGACGGAGGGGGCACTTTAGATTTAACCATAGTAAAACTAGGTAATTTGGAAACATATATCGTGTACTTTATTGTTGTTTAATTATTTTGTATAATATTTTAACTTGGGAATTTTAATTTGGATTTGATGAATATTTCAATTTATATATGTGTAGTGACGATAAATGTGGGTAATTTGATGATTATTATTGTTAGAATTTTTATGATGACATTTGATGTAAAAATTAACGCATCGGCCTCCACCTAGTATAATTGTAAAATTTAACTATCTTCGTTGAAGCTAATATATATTTCTTGCCGTGCCTATGCCTGTGAACGACGACGACGACGACGACAGCGAATGACTTCTGTGACCGGCTTGCGTCGGTGGGGTTCACGACGAACCTGATCTCGTACCTCACCCTGCAGCTGCACCTGCCGCTCGTCCAGGCCTCCAACATCATCACCAACTACAACGGCACTGCTAACCTCACTCCGCTCATCGGCGGCCTCATCGCGGACTCCTTTGCCGGCCGCTTCTGGACCATCACATTCGGCTCCGTCGTCTACCAGCTCGGCATGGTCTGCCTCACCCTCTCCGCCGCGCTCCCCTCGCTGCACCCGCCGCCCTGCGCCAGGCACGCCGCAGACTGCCAGCGCGCGTCCTCGTACCAGATCTCCGTGCTCTACCTGTCTCTGCTCTGCTCGTCGATCGGCACCGGGGGCACGCGGCCCTGCACCATGGCGTTCGGCGCCGACCAGCTCGAGCTGAACGCGCACGGACACCGGAGCGGCGGCGCCAAGCCCAAGTGGAGCTTCTTCAACCTCTACTTCTTCGCCGTCGAGCTCGCGAAGCTCGCGGCCGTCACCGCCGTGGTGTACATCCAGGACAACGTCGGGTGGGGTTGGGGGATCGGCATGCCTACCATCGCCATGGTCGCCGCGGTGATCGCCTTCGTGTCCGGGTACTCGCTCTACATCAGGATGCCGCCCGGGGGCAGCCCCCTGGTCCGGTTGGCGCAGGTCGCTGCCGCCGCGTACAAGAAGCGGAAAGCCGTCGTGCCGGACCCGAGCCTCCTGTACGAGGACAAGGAGCTCGACGCTGGCATCTCCACCACCGGCCGCCTTCTTCACACGGACCAGCTAAAGTAAGTTAAAATGTGAACAAAAAAACAATTAACGTATGTTGAGAATAATTTGATCTGCAGTTCTGCACGCACGATCGAGCTGATTAATTTGCTTTTCCGATCCTCCTTAATTAGGTTCTTTGACAAGGCGGCTATAGTGACGGACGGCGACGTGCTTCCGTCAGGCCAGCCGAACTTATGGCGGCTGTCGACGGTGCACCGCGTCGAGGAGCTCAAGTCGATCATGCGCATGCTGCCGATCTGTGCTGCCGGCATCATCCTGGTGACGTCGGCGTCGCACAACCACAGCTTCGCCATCCAGCAGGCCCGTACCATGGACCGCGACATCACGCCGCACTTCAAGATCCCGCCGGCCTCCATGCTCATCTTCACCAACCTGGGCATGCTGCTGACGCTGGCCTTCTACGACCGCGTGCTCGTCCGCGTGCTGCGCCGTTTCACCGGCCGCCCGAACGGCATCACCCACCTCCAGCGCACGGGCGTCGGGCTCACGATCGCCATGCTGTCCAACGCGGTGGCCGCGGTCGTCGAGCGGCGGCGCAAGTCCGTGGCCGCCGCGAGCGGGCTGCTCGACGCTCCCAAGGCCACGCTGCCGATGAGCGTCTTCTGGCTGGTGCCGCAGTACGCCATCCATGGCGTCGCCAACGCCTTCATGGACGTCGGCCGCATGGAGTTCCTGTACGACCAGGCGCCCGAGAGCATGCGGAGCACGGCGACGGCGCTCTACTGGCTCACCTTCTCCATAGGGAGCTACCTCGGCACGCTGCTGGTGACCATCGTGCACGACAAGACGCGGCGAAGCGGGCAGTGGCTCCCGGACAACCTGAACCGAGGGAAGCTAGACAACTACTACTGGCTTGTCGTGGCTCTCGAGGTGGTCAACCTCGTCTACTTCTTCATCTGCGTTAAGTACTACACCTTTAAGCCATTGGAGATGGTCAGCGGAGAGGAGGTCGAGCTCCACCACAATGGCAATGGCACCGACGACGCCAAGAAACAGGGTGCAAGTTTCAAGTAGCTTAAGCTTAGACGACTGAGCTTTGTTGATCTGGAGGATCCCAACAGGAAAGATTTATTGGGTTGGGATGAAATAAGTACAGTAATAATTGTACTTTGACAACTTTGTCTTTTTATATAAAAATGCTGTTCTAATTCTGTACTTCTAGAAACAAAGATTTTCCACGAATTTAAATATATATTATATCTAGATAGAATTGCAGAAATGGGAAGTCAAATATACTCTACCTTTACTGCTGCGTACAGACTACAAACACGCGCCCATCATATGAATGATGATTCTCTCGATCATCCTCAACAATCAACAGGTCGGTCACTGCAAGTTTCTCACCGTCGTCAGTCGTCACACGCTGTCACTACAAGCTTCCAACCTGGACATGGCAAGTCTCCACGGCCTCTGCCTGCCGTTCTCCACCTTGTCCCTCGCCACCATCACCATTAATGCGGCCGGCGTCCACCTCGAACGTCTTCAAGGTGTAAAAATGGAAGCACACGATGTAATAAAAAAGATTGAGCAGCAAGAGGAACGTGACGAGCCAGTAGTAGCAGTCGAGCCTGCCCCTGTTGATGTTGTCCTGGAGCCACACCCCTCTGCTGGCGCTCTGCACCACCGTGACGAGCACCGTGCCCAGGTAGTTCCCGATGGCGCCGGCGACCCAGAACAGCGCCGCCGCCGAGCTGCGCATGCTCTCCGGCGACTGGTCGTACAGGAACTCCATGTGCCCCACCGTGGAGAGCGCGTCGCTCATGCCGTGGAGCGCGTACTGCGGCACGAGCCAGAACACGCTGATGGCCACGACGGCGCCGGGGGTGTCCAGCAGGCCGTGCTCCGCGGCCACGCGGCGCCGCCTGGCCTCCACGAGCGCGCCCGCCAGGACGCCGAGCACGGAGACCGCGAAGCCGGCGCCCATGCGCTGGAAGTAGGTGATGCCCGACGGACGCCCCGTGCAGCGGCGCGCGACGGGGACGAGGACGCGGTCGTAGAGCGCGAGGCTGACGAGCATGGTGAGCGTGGTGAAGATGATCATCGTGGCCGGCGGGATCTGGAAGCGCGGCGTGAGGTGGCGGTCCATGGTGCGCGCCTGCTGGATGGCGAAGGTGAAGTTGTGCGACGCGGCCGCGACGAGCGTGATGCTGGCTGCCCTCAGTGGCAGCATGCGGACGATGGACTTGAGCTCCTCCACGCGGTGCACCGTCGACACGCGCCATAGGTCCGGCTCGCCGGAGTCGGAGACGTCGCCTGTCGTCAGAACAGCCGCTCGGTCCAAGAGCCTTCACGTGGGAGTGGGACAGGACAAGGTAAGAGTAAGCATTACGACTTTGGAGCCCGCGCTGCGCCCGAGGCCGCGACAATAAACAACTAACCACCTTAGCAAAACGACATAGCAATTCACATGAGAATGAGATGGACCAACGTCTGAAGTAAAGAACTAAGTCAATGGCACTTGCCTAAGCTGATCGGTGTGCAGTAGCCTCCCGTCGGCGGCGATTGGGGCGTCGAGCTCCTTGTTCTGGTACAGCAAGCCGACGTCCTCCGGCACGGGCTCCTTCCTCTTCTTGAACGCCGCGACGACGACCTGGAGGAGCCTCTTGAAGGGGCTTCCTTCGGGCGTCACCTTCACGTAGAGTGGGTACCCGACGACGAACGACAGCACGGAGACGAACATGGCGATGGCAGGGATCCCGAACCCCCAGCCCCACCCGACGTTCTCCTTGATGTACACCACCACGGTGAGCGCCAGCAGCACGGCGAGCCCCATGCTGAAGAAGTAGAGGTTGAAGTAGCTCCACTTCTGCTCGCCGCCGGGACGCCTTCCGCGGAGGCCGAACTGGTCGGCGCCGAACGCCACCACGCAGGGCCGGATGCCGCCGCCGCCGCGAGCGCGGTGAGCAGCAGGGAGACGTACATGCATGGCGAGCTGCCCGCCGTTGGCGCGCTGGCACGTCAGCGGCGGGGCCGCCGCCGTGGCAGTGGCGCCGGCGCCGGCGCCGGCACCGCAGGACGCGGGCGGAGCGCGGGGACGAGCGCGGACACGACGAGGCCCAGCATGCCGAGTGGTACAGCGCGCCGCCCCCCGCGATGGTCCAGAAGCGGCCGGCGCAGGAGTCGGCGACGATGGCGCCCAGGACCGGCGTGAAGGCCGCGGTGCCGTTGAAGTTTGTGAGCAGGTTGGAGGCCTCCACGAGCGGCAGGTGCAGCTGCTGCGTCAGGTACGTGATCAGGTTGGCGTTGAAGCCGGCCGTCGCGAACCGGTCGCAGATCTCGTTTGCTGCAGTGCAGGTGCAGGGCGCAGCACGGACATTATGCACGGGCAGCATGGCCCAAGCAGTTAGCATCAGTGTCGTTCGTAGTAGTATGTATATAGTCCGAAACTCAGAATTGACGATCTGATGAGAGGAAGGAAAATTCTGTGCAAGCAGCAAGGGCTGTCACCTAGTATGGATGGCATAGTCTTGAAGCCGCCCTGCTTCGTCTTCTTCGGCGATCCATCCTCATCGGCCAGAGCTGCAGTCGCCATGCTTGCTATGCTATCAGATGTCGTCAGTCGTCCTTACTGCGGAAAAAGTAGTAGTGCAGCACAGGCACAGATGGGAGGGCTAAAATAGGTAGCATTCCGATGACAAATGGGCAAGTGGACAGTTTAATCTAAACTGCAACGGCGCAAGATTCGGTAGCCAGTGAACCAACCCCAGCGTGCGAACAGCGACGCTGGGTACCATAGACCGGGGCGCAGCAACGAGCCAAGGAATTCAGATCCTACAGATCGTTCTATTTGTTTTGTAAAGACTCGCGGTCAGATAAGCCAACTCGTCATCGGTCAAGAAGGTCCCCCGCCACAAACCCCACATGCCATCCTGTATTTCTCACATGGATACTCTATCATGTGTTCATGTTCATTATGTTTTTTGAGCTGAACTCAGCAGCAGTCAGCACTCAGCAGCGACGAACTGGACGAAATATAATGGGACGGGCAAAACCGGCTGGGCTTAATAGTTTTGGTGCGGGCCTTGCAAGAATGTTTGGGCTCAACCGTACCAACAATTGTTGTGGACTTTGTGTGCCTATAACAGCATTGGCCTGCTTGTTGGTGGGCTTATTCGTTGGAGTACAGATGAGCTTAGAAAGCTTCGGCTCTGTTCGAGGATTTACTGTGACCATAACTTAAAAATATAACTGATTTATTACAAGAGAAAAATATTGTTTAGTGACTGAAAAGTTGACTGATTCCGTGTTTTTCTCTCTAGAAAAGAAGTTGATATTAGAAAGCAATAGTGTAACCTAAAGCTTATATCAAATCAGTCATGTTTTTTCAAAGGTTTACCTCCAATTGGGTAGCTTGTTGTGCTTAGAGGCCATTTAATTAAAAGGTTGTGTTTAAGGGTCACAATATGGTAATGATTATAGTTGCAACAAACATACTAATTAGGACAGCAGTAAATGTGTTTGTAATGGTCGTAGCAAGTTTAGAGTAAGATTAATAATATAACCAGCTTCCTAGCTATAAGGTTCTTACAACCTTCTGTTAGTCTGCTTATATAGTAGTTAGCTCAATATAATTACTACATGACTCATTTATCTATCTCACATAGTTGTTTGGTTGTTGTGTCTGGGCCGGCTGTAAGCTTATAGTCCGCTCCTCTTGTCTCTCCTCCATTTCAGCATTTAGTCAACTTACAACCTACTATTATACTTACTCTTAGTGATTATAATCATACACTATCCATCCCTAAATAACTGTTATTTTCGCTTAAAAACATCTTTTATTAAATAAATAAATATATAATATTAATATTTATTGTACATAATTAGTATTATTAGAAAAAATCTTGGATCTAGTTTTTAAATAAATTTATTTAAGAATATAAATGTTGCACACATTTACTACAGATCGAGTCAAATTTGCGGCACATATATTAACGAGTGACAATTATTTAAGGATGGAGGGGTAGGTCCGTACCAGGCACACCAATTAGTATTACAACAGGAACGCTTAAGCCACAATAGGCCGGCCTACTGATTAGAGCCGTAGGCTAGTAGCAGACGTACTATTGATTAAGGTCCTAATAACCATACTAATTAGTTTATCCTCGGTGCTAGTTTCATGTCACAGTTTTTAACAGCTTCATATTTTGAAAACAGTGTAGAAGAGTTTCATCCCCATAAAACTATCTCTACTCCCTTCAAACTCTCATCATTTCTCTTTATCAATACAATGTTATATCAGCGTATCTAATGTTCAAGAAACTCTATGAAACTTTTATTGAGATTGACCTTAGAGGTGCCAGGTTTTATACTGTATAGTCTGCTCAAGCTATTCCTTTTACATTTGTCAAACCAGCAAACATGGTTGCCCGAATTCTTATTGAATATCATGTGAGGCCCCATTTGTACTAACATTATATTCTCTTAATACAAAAACACGCAAGTCTTTTACGTGATCGAGAATTTTTTTTTTTTGTCAAACACCCGGTCCCATACTGATTAGGAGTAGTGGCATACGTATCAAATAGGGTTGCACCATATATTCGATTAAGGCTACATTTTTGCTAGTATAAGTTCCCAAGAATTTCTTTCCCAAAACCATGAAGTTTTTTTTAACTCCCAAAAAATATTGGAAGAAATAAATAAGATCATCTCTAATTGTTTCCAATAATTCACTTCTAAACTACAGAAGACAATTTACATCAGGAATCCTATATTATTTCTAAATTATCCTAACTACTTTTATATATTCTTTCCTCTTTTGTCATTGCATAGAGACCATTTTCTATTCTTTATTCTTTTCTATGTCCTTTCACCTTTAGATTGACAAAGGATATGCGTGTGTAGCACAGGTGGATATATCCGTGATTTCGGTGTTTTTTTTAAGTGTCAAAAAATTGGGAGGTAAAAATATAATTTGTTGGAGATGATTTTATTTTCATTCTTATCAAAAATCATATATTGGGGAGATTTTATTAGAAACTCTTGGAGAAGCTCTCATACTACACTACACATTCTGGAACCAACCTAGGCCGAACCAATCAAGCATTGCCATCATGGGACACAAATGGGTTGGGTTCCAAACCCGTTCTAAACAGCAAAAATCAAACTATAAATAGCGCTAAGAAAGGCTGCTTGACATATGAATCTTTGCTTGCCACATACGGCCTGAGGGAAACAATCAAACAATCGGGTGGGCTAAGAGCTTGGCCCAACTAAATCAAATAAATCTTAGATTTTTAATGTGTTAGATGTACTTGAATTAACCTTGTATGAAAATTGATTAAAAAATGACTCGGATTACAAAGGTTGCTACCATGTGTAATATGATGTGAGAATGAGAAAGATGAAAGATGAGAGATGACTCACACACCTTTATGCACACTGAACTTTGTCAAGTAGTGACACGGTTAGGCTCGGGATGGTCAAAGTTTTGTAGCTCTAAACTGTAACGGTAACCAAATTGAGAGTGAATCTGCGCCCTAGTGAAAGCTGAGTGAGGAGTAAGATGTGCACTTGTTTTGAGATTAGTGTTGAAAAAAACAACACACACACATTTATAGAGAAGATGATCTAATATTAGTATCATATTAATAACAAAACTCTTATTGTACAATTACTCCATAGGTGTATCTATATCTAATATGAAATGAATATTAATATTATATATAATAATATCATTAGATTGATTGTAAAATATAGGTTCATAATAAATTTATTTTGAGGAAAAGAAATTGCCAAAGAAACAAAAAAAACAGGGAGATTTGTCTTTACGAAGGTGAAGGCGGGATGGCTCGCGCTCGCTCCCGCTACTCCCCCTCCCCACCACCACCGTCCTCACCCAACCTGCCGGCGGCCACCCAGGCACCGGCAGCCACCTCCCCAACCGCCTCAACCGCAGGTAAGCCCGCCTCCTCCCTCTCCCCGTCGGCTCAGCCGTTCTTCCCCGGTCGGCGGTCCACGGGAAGAGGCAAAGCCCTCCGGTGGGAGATAGACTCCTACGCCAGCGACCCCGAGTCTGAGCTCGGGTCCCCCTCATCATCGTACCTGGAGGCCGCGCGGCGGGGCATGGAGCCGCAGGCCTCCCAGGCATCCCCGTCGGCCGTGGCTCAAGAAGGAGGGCAGTGCTCGCGCGCACCCCCGCCCCAGGAGCCTCGGCCGGGCTCCAACAAGACCAGGCGCCGGCGTCTCCGACGAGCTGTCGCCGCCGCCAAGAGGGCCGCAGCACCGCCGCCAGCGCCCGAGCGCGGGTCCCCGTGCACAAGCGTCTTGGCCAGCGGGCGGCCGCGCGGGTGCCCGCGCACCAGCGACTCGGCTCGCAGAGGCGGGCGACGGCTCCTGATTCTGCCGGGTGGCAACAGGTTCTGTCCAAAGACACGGGCCGCCAGCCACCGAGACTCGTCCAGGCGCGGACGCTGCCGCCGCCCCCGATCCGGCGTCTGCCTGCCGACCTCGACGGACGCTGCCTCAACTGCCTCTCCTTCAACCACCGGGTAGCCACCTGCCACATGCCACGCCGATGCCTTCGGTGCCACGGCCTCCGCCATCTGGCGAAGGACTACAAGCGGCCGAGGACCGACATCACGGCTCGCGGGGGGCGACCGGCGGGCGATCGTTCCGTTCGGCCCCGGTGAGGGGGAAGCCCCGGCACTCCGCAGGGCTCGGAGGCAGAGGGCCGAACGCCATCCCCATGCCACCCGAGGTGCCACGGCGGTGGCGCGGATGACCCCATGGTTGACACGGACGAGGATGTCACTCCCGGCCACCCGGCTTCACGGCAGCGGGAGGCCGAGTGCATCATCCAGCGCGATGTCTCCATAGACGCCGCCGAAGCTTCCCTGTGCCACGCGCTTCTGGCTCAGCCCAGTGGAGGCGACACCGGCCTGTCCGTTTCGGAGGTGCTCTCAGCGGTGGCTGCCATGACCGGAGTCTCGCCCACCGACGTCTCCATCAAGGCGTTTTTCCCTGAGCGGTTCATCATCATCTGCGGTTCGCAGGCAGTGCGCGATCGCGTGCTCTCAGCCTCGCCGCTGCCTTTGCGTTCCACCTCGCTCGTGCTGCGTCCCTGGACGCGCGTGGCACATGCCGATCTTTCGGTGCTACTATTCAAAGTTAACCTGGAGCTCGAGGGAATCCCTCCGCATGTCTGGCGCGAGGACACGGCCGCGAAAATCTTGGCGCCGCACTGCTGGATTCATTCGGTTCAGCCAGAGTCAGCGACAGGTGAAGACCTATCCGCATACCGATTGTCTGCTTGGACGCGCGACCCCAGCGCGATCCCGCAGACGGCTCAGCTCGCGGTGGCGGAGAATGAGGCAATTCCTCCCGGCGACGGCGGCGCCGACGTACGGTTCAGGGGCGCCCGGCCGTTCCTCTGGGAAAAGAAGACGTTGCGCTACCGCGTCATCATCCACCTGCGGAGAATCGCTGACTACACGCTGCGGCCACACCCACCAAACAAACAACCTTCCTCTAATGATGCGGACAGCGGCCACGACGGAGACCCCAACATCCGCCACTTCCATCGGGGGCAGGGGGCAGACATCCATGGCTCTCGCGGCCAACGTGGGATACCCGACGGCGGCGTCGGCTTCGGCGGAGCCGCCGGAAACGGCGGCAGCGGCCGCCCCAGGAACGCGGAGGCCAGGGGCTCCTCCCGTTCGAATCACTGCGGGCATCAGCATCGGCGTCAGCCTCGCCGTCAGCACCGTCAACAAAGAGTAAAGCAGCAAAGCGAAAGCAAGACAACGCTCGTTTGGAGGCCTCGGGCCAAACTGAGCCAAAGCAAGGAGCAATCCGCACTGGTGAATGACCTTCATGCACAGGAGGCGTTCAGCCAGCCCAGCGCTGCGGGCCGCAACGAGGCAGTTGTGGGCCCCCTGCTCGGTGAGGCTCCGCCAGGCTCGGCTAGCACAGAGGCCGGGACCATCGACCCTCTCGGGGCCTCGCCTCCAGGGACGGCGAAGGACGCGGATCACATCTCGGTTACGAAGGGCGCAAGCCATCCAACGGCCTTCCATCAGCCAGGATGCCAGCTGGACATTGCAGCCATCAACCTCAAGCCTAAAAGCTCGGTGGATGATTCCAAATCAAACGATGGCTCCTCTCAGGCATGCGCCAACCCCATAGATGATCCGCTGTGCAGCGAGGCCCACCAGGGGAGGCTCGTGTCTTTCCTCGACTGCGACGGGAAAAAAAAACAAAAGAGGACCCCATGCTGCTAGAAGCCGCTGCCACAGGGGCCACCGTGCACGGCTTCCGCACGCCGTCGAGCCCGGACACTGAAAACTGTCGTCTGTAAATCAGTGGCTGGTAGCGTCAATGCTTGGTATAAACTGTCGTCTGTAAATCAGTGGCTGGAATTGCTGGATATCCACCTGCAGGGCCGCATCTACACTTGGAGTAATGAAAGAGACGCACCAACGATGGTAAGGCTTGACCGAGCCTTGGCCTCTCTGGACTGGGAAGAGCGATTCCCAAACTGCCACTTGCAAGCCCTGGGCACAGATGCTTCAGATCATTGCCCACTGCTATTGCAAACAAACTTGAACACCACAGTGAAGCCAAGATTCCACTTCGAGGTGTTCTGGCCGAAATTAAGTGACTATCAACAAGCGTTGCAAGGGGGTTGGCGCTGCCCAACCAACATAACAGATCCAATCCGCCGACTCGACGCTTTGCTCAAAAACTTGGCATCTGAATTAAGAAGCTGGTCTGCACGCAGGACTGGGAACATCAAGGAACAGCTGCTCATGGCAAGGGCAATTGTCCTTAAACTGGATCAAGCTTCAGATCAGATCAGAGAACCTGTCTGCAGAGGAACGAGCCTTACGCGGCGACCTCAAACTCAAACGCCTTCCACGAACATTTGTCAGGTGTATTTGGCACATCTGGACAGCTGGGAGACACGATTGACTTCGAGCAATTAGGCATCACCAGCCACGACCTTGTGTTGCTGGACCAGCCAGTAACGGACGAGGAAGTTTGGGCAGCAATCAAGGACATACCAGCTGATCGCGCCCCAGGCCCAGACGGGTTCACAGGTGCTTTCTTTAAGTCCTCTTGGACGGTGATAAGGCAAGACGTCATGGCGGCAATCAACGCGCTGCTATTCGGCGACAGCCGGTCCTTCCATCGCCTAAATAGCGCCCTAATCGTCCCGCTACCCAAAAGGGCCGACGCTTCCACACCGGCTGATTACAGACCGATCACAATGATCCACAGCATCGCGAAGCTGGTGTCCAAGATCTTGGCTTCGACGCTAGCGCCGAGGATGGAAGAGCTAATCTCGGTGAACCAAAACGCCTTCATCCGCGGACGCTCCATCCACGACAACTACAAATTCGTTCAGCGCGCGGCAGTGCTCTACAGGAAGAAGAAGGCACCGAGGATCCTCCTAAAATTGGATATCTCCAAGGCATTCGACACGCTATCATGGCCCTTCCTTCTCGAAGTCATGGAGGCAATGGGATTCGGCACCACCTGGCGCAGATGGCTTTCAACGCTGCTGCCAGCGGCTTCGTCGCGCGTCCTCATCAATGGCCAAGTAGGAAGGCCGATCATCCACAGACGTGGGGTCAGGCAGGGTGACTCGCTCGCACCGCTCCTGTTCATTTTGGCTATGGAAGTATTCAGTCGTTTGTTCGCCAAAGCACAAGAAGAGGGGATTGTTCGGGCTGCCAATCAAGCAGGAATCAAATTTCAGTGCAGTATCTATGCTGATGATGTAATCATGTTTGCCTACCCAGACGCTCAGGAAGCGGAGGCTATCAAGGAACTGCTGAACATTTTTGGGGAGGCATCAGGCTTACGCACGAATTTAGAAAAATGCTCAATCACCAATATCTATGGGGCAGAGGAGTCGCTGGACGCAATCTGGGAGATCCTAGGCTGTCAGGTAATGGATTTTCCAATTCGCTACTTGGGTCTTCCGCTGAGCACAAAAAAGGTCCCGAAGAGTGACATCAGGAGCACCGTCGACGCGGTTGCTCGCCGACTGCCGGCCTGCCATGGGCCACTCATGGCTCGGATTGGGAGACTCATCTGGATAAAGTCGGTACTCTCGGCGGTGCCAATCTACTGCATATAGCTGATGGCCTACCCCCTTGGGCTCGCCAAGAGATAGACTCCATATGCAGAAGATTCCTGTGGACGAGAAAGGATGGCTCGGTCAGGGGCAAGTGCATGGTAGCATGGCCGGGCTTGTACGCGGCCAAAGGAGCTTGGTGGGATCGGAATCGCAGACCTCAAGCTAACTGGAACTGCATTTGAAACCAAGTGGCTCTGGCTACAGAAGGCTGACCGAGACAGAGCATGGTCAGAGCTACCGTTGAAGACGTCTCCAGAGGCTGCCGCCTTCTTCCGTGCATCAACGTACTCAATCATCGGCAGCGGCACAAATACTCTCTTTTGGTCAGACAACTGGATTGACGGAACTTCCATCCAAGCAATGGCACCAACGCTATTCCAACTAATTCCAAAGAGGGTGACACAGAAACAGACGGTGGCAGAGGCGCTAACGAATAGGGCGTGGATCCAACAGATCAGAGGGGGACTATCGGTGCCGGCAATTGCAGACTACCTGAAGGTTTGGAACGCCACGCAACACATAATGCTCAATCACAACCCAGACAAGTTGGTTTGGAGGTGGGCGTCAGACGGCCAATTCTCTGTGAGTTCAGCATACACAGCCCTTCACCAAGGATCACACCCAACAACGGGCAGCGATCTGATCTGGGACTCTTGGGCGCCTTTGAAGATCAAGCTTTTTCTGTGGCTGGCTCTGAGGCGACGCCATTGGACGCCAGACAGGCGGCGACGGCATGGGCTGGACGCACATGACAATTGTTTCTTGTGCGACCAGCAGCCGGAATCCATCGATCACATAGTCGTCGACTGCTCTTTCTCCCAGGAAGTGTGGTGGTGCACACGTTCTGCACTGGAGAAACCCACCCTCGCACACTGCAACACCCATTCTGGATTGGTGGAACACTTGGAGAGAACAGTGGACAGGTCAGTGTCAAAAGGGGGCTGATTCTATCTTTGCGTTGGTCGCTTGGGAGCTTTCGAAAGAGAGAAATGCGAGGTGCTTCCGAGGAGCATCCACCCAGCTTCCCGAGTTACTCAGGCACATCAAGCATGAAGCAGATATTTGGGTGCAAGCCGGCGCGAAATCCCTTGGTTGTCTCTTGCAGCGAGTAGTCGAGTAGTCTCGTATCAGTTGAGGGGGCACGCGCTTAGTGAGCAATTTGTAAGACCAAACCCCCACTTGTAAACTTTAAAATCTCTTCTTAATACAAAACGCGCAAAGCTTTTGCGTGATCGAGAAAAAATAATAAATTTATTTAGAGATATTAATATTGATACTATTCTTATATACCTAGTTTATTAAATGTTAAAAAATCTATCGAAACTGTAGTATCTTAAAAACAGTAAGTATGAAAGTTTGGAATACTGTTATGTTAATATGAAATCTCTTATGTATGATCATCATGGAATGATTTTTCCTATCTTTTAAATAAAATTTATAGAAACTACAAAACATAATTGAAATGGAACAATCCTGTTCTCGTTTCTACGAGAGTTTAATATTTTCTTTTTATTTTCTCGCCTTGCCATGCATGGGAAACGATGAGGTCACGCCGGACGCCACCAATTTTGTCCCGCTCTCCTCGCGCACACGAGCCCCGCGAGCGGAGCCAGCGACGTCGACGTTTCGTCGCGCCCGCACTGTGTGTGGTGCGTTCAAGACGCGGAGGATTTCGGCGTGCGCTGCGCCGCCCCCATGGTCTCGTGTCGTCCCGAGCCTCATCGCCCCGCACGGCGCACGCCAACCGCCACGGAGCGCACGGCACAACACATGCACAGCACAGCACAGCAGCCAGCAGGGTACACGCACACGCGAACCATCCGTCTCGTGGTCGTGGCGGCGCCGGAGCCAGGGGGCGAACCGCCGCGGGACCAGTGGAAGTCCGTGCGCGCGGAATCTGTCTGCCACGTCCGGCACTCGCACCGGACCCGGACGAGCGGGAAGGTCCCGGTGTCCGATCGGGGATCGGGATGGGACCGACGCGCACCATAGATAGAGACCAGACCACCCGAGCGCACGCGCACCACACCGCCGGCGCACAGATAGATCCCGTTTCCTGTCATCTGGCGACGCTCGCCCTGTATACACACACTTGTAAAGGCGAATAGGCGCGCGTCCGGTCCTAATGATTGATGATGAAAGAGAGCGCTTGATGAGCCACATTGTGATTTGTGAACGGGACGCCGGCACCGGCGGGTCGAGATGACAATTGACAGGAAACGGACATATATTGGACCAGCGCACCCAGCCGGTACTGCTTGGTGCCTTGGTCGCTGTCGCGCACCTGCCGTCAGCCCGTCACGCACACAGCACACTACTGACTGCTAGTACTAGTACCAGTAACTGATACGGCTACTCAGGACCTCCTCGGTTAGCATTCTCTGCATAATTGCTGAATGATTGCTGGGTTACTCTTACTCAGACGGTCAGACCACAAATCATACCAATCAATATGTAATGCTACTTGCCACCAGTAGAACAAGATCCCATGTTGGCTATTATGCGAGATAGTATAGGATTTGGCACACTTTATTTATTAATAAAATCTGGACTGGATCATGAGGTAGCCGCCACATGAGTCATGGCCGATGTCATCTTCTCCTGAATGCCGTAGGACGGTCGGACCACCAGACAAAAGGTCCGGCCGGGTTCTCTGACAGTCTGACGACTGCGTGGCTCGACGCCTCGACCGAACGACCTGCATGCCTAACCCTGAATGGGCCGCTTGGCTTGGCTTGGCTAGCAAAGCCGATCCATGCGGTATGGGCAACAAACCAAACCTATACAGGTGCCTCTCGGCAAGTCGAGGTCGGTCGGCACTCGGCACAACGCAAAACAAAAATCGCTGCACTAGTCTCAAAGCTTCTATTCCACTTTGTGGTGTGACTGAAACGTAGGAACGACAGCTCAGTTCTGTTCCCGCAGGCAGGACTTGGATTGTCCAGCGTCGTGTGATCGTAGAATCCGAGCCGACGGATATCGGATGATGGGAGTGATGGCGAAACGAACCAGTATTCAGTCTAGCGTGTATTAGACTATCCGCACTCACATTTCTCTATTTTCATCCTCTATACTACCTGGTCATCAAGATTTCTTCCTCTATACTCATTTCTTCTGCATCTATTCATCCTCTATATCATCATCTATCTACTATGCGCCCACTTGTCATTTTATCTAAATATATCCATGAGGGCTCTTTTGGATGTCAGGGGGCCAAAGCCACGTGTAAAGAAATCACGAAGGGGAAATTATACGTGCAAATGATATCCTAGCAAAACCTATGGTTATTCTATCTTACCGTTTGGGAACTAGCGAGACGTGTGGCTGAGATGACGAGCGGCAAGGTCACTAGTGCAAACTACTCACGGAGTGGAGACGGAGGCCGCGATGCGCTCGCAAGACAAATCAAGCAACGGGAGTCAGCTCACGGGGGGGAGGGGGACGAGAAAACTAATACACGAGTCAACATACGTTTTTTTTAATTCCGCGTGGTTAGACGGGGATAGGGGTATAATGACACGGGTGTATTTTGGTCAGAGTGGTGTCCAAACAGCGGAAGGGAATTGGAGGGGGAGCAGATCACCGGGACAAAGCAGCCGCGTGGAATCGACAGGGATCCCCGCGGGGTTCGAGGTACCCAAAGGAGCCCTGAGAGATCTGGTTTTGAAGAATTAATTGCAACAAATTCAATGGTGCAATCGGAATTTAATTTGGATTTTCGGTTTGTGATTTATAACAATTTTTAGCTAGTTCAAACAATAGGACCCGTTGTCACCTCTCTCCTCTATCTCTCACACCGTCCGCTACATTTAGAGGCCGGCGCGGGCACGCACGTTGCGTAGCGTACAACGCTGCAGGTGTTTGTTCCGGTAAACGATACTGGAGGATCATTTAGCGTCCCCCGGTGCACATCGTCTTAGGGCCTGTTTGGCATGACTCCAACTCCAGACAGAGCAGCTCCACTCCAGAAATCCAGCTGGAGCTGGCTCTGAGTGGAGTTGGAGCTGTCTGAAGAGGGTGTTTGGCTCAATGTGTGCTCTTAGCTCCATGTTTTTTCAGTATGGATTGCCCACTTTGCCCTTGGTTGTCCTGTTTGCATTTCAATGATCTGTCTAGTGCCAACATATTACAGGATACATATCCATCGAATAATCCGAGATAATTATGTCCAACCAATTAATCCGAAATACATGTCCAACCAAATAATCCAAAATACATGTCCAACCAATAATCCGAGATATAGGAGAGTTTCCACACTTTGTCTTAAATGTGTGCATTTGGCATTTGAGGCCAAAATTTGAAATTCCTTTCAATGCACACATTTAGGGGGAGCTCACTATATCATAGGATCCAAAATCTTAATGTTTATCAATCTCTTGTAAGCTTTAATTGTGTTGTCATCAATCACCAAAAAGGAAGAGATTGTAAGTGCATCTAGCCCTTAGTGGGTTTTGGTGAATTGAGTGACAACATTAATTAAAGGTCTAACAAGTTCGCTAAGTGTATCAAAGGTTCAACAAGAAAAGCAAACTTGATGGTATTCCACATAGTGTTGAGATGAAGGCCAACATTGTTATTTTTGTATTGGAAGATCATGGAAACAATCTTTTCAAGCAAAAGACAACAATGCAAATAGAGTTGATGATATGGCTTCTATGTTGTGGGTTATCATGGATCATGAGAAAGCAAGCATATTTGGCAAATGACAAGTGAGACATGGATTGATGATTTTGAATGGTCTTAATAATGGGTTGCTTTTCATGAACAAGAAGAGTTTGATAGTGAACTAGCTTTGATCAAGGTTGAAGAATTAATCAAGAATGCATAAGTGAGTAAATGTCAAGCAAAGGTCAAATGACAAGGACTTAACTCATATTGGATATATGTCATCTCTACATTGGTTTGCTTGTATGGATAAAGATTTGGAGAATCACTTTGCATTGATTTGATCAAGCTAGAAGTATGAAGATGGAGATTGAAGTGAGTGTTGAGTGTCAAGCCAAAATGGAGAGAATGTAAGGAACCGTGAATTGGCTTGACCATATTGATGTTGATTAATATATGACACACTATGTTAAGCTTGATTGATCCAAACATTCATATCTATAAGATGTTCAAGCAAAGATCACAATATTGAGAAATGATTATTCAATGATGCTTAATGTGATGTGACTTGAGTATGGCTTGATAGGTGAATATAGCAAGGAAAGGGCTTCGAGGTACTAAGCGACGGTGAAGGTCAAGGAGACCGAGGTACTATGGCTAAGGTGAAGAAGAAAGTACTTGCATTGAGTCGAGGTACTAATCAAGCTATGAGGAGTCATATTGTGTTGAGGATCAAATCATTAGTTGAAGTGACTTGAAGCCATGGATTGAACTCATATTGTGGAAATGGTTCAAGTCACATGCTCAAGGTGTGCTTGCTCAAAGAAAGGAGACAAAGATGATTGCAACCCCTTTTGGGGTGATATCAAGAAGAAATGGCATATGAAGACATTGAAGACTCAAGTGGTTAAAATGGTTATATTTTTTTATCTTGAGTATAGTTATGCCGTACTATCAAGGGGGATGCAATACGAATCATAGACAAGTCTCAAGTGCTCAAACTAACCGAATCCGAGTGCTAACATGAGAGAAAACACTTAGCACTGCATCTGCACTTGTTGATCTTGGGTTTGTTCTCTGTAGGATTGGATAGCCCTCGAAACAAGCTTTCCAGAAAGTCCAAGATCACTAAAATCGGAGTTCGGAGTAAAAAGTTATGATGTTTTTCGTGAGGTCACCTGTGTTGTCTCAGGGAGTTGCGGCAGTGCTGGGCTAAGTGCGGCAGTGCCGGGCCTGTACAGCCAGTAACGGCTAGTTTTTGACCTCTAACGGCTAGTTTGGAGTGTGGGGGTATATATACCCACCCCACGCCTCCAGGTGAGGCGGCTGGTGCCCAAAACACTTCTAACACATCCCAAGCCATTTGATAGCTCTCCTCAACCTTCTCTTTGTGAGAGTGACATGCTTAGTGCATGATTAAGTTCTTGATTCAAGAGTTCACTCCTTGGTGGTGAGCCAATCCTTTGTGGATACCTCAACAACGTGGACATAGGCAAGCCTTGGTGGCGAGCTGAACCACGGGATAAATCTTGTGTCTTGTCTTCTATGTTTTGAATTGCAATATTTGTGTTCCACTCGATCTACTTGGTTGTGAGTGTTTGTGAGTGCAGGTACTTAGTGGACTTGCGGCTAGTAATCTCCAAACACATATCCAAGTTGGCCTTAAGCTATAACCGAAGGCATAACTGTTTGTGTACTCTTTGCGCCGAGCGGCAGTACCAGGCTTCGAGCGGCAGTGCCGGGGTGCGGCAGTGCCGGGCTCAGGGCGGTAGTGCCGGGCATCACTAACAAAGTGTTGAGCTATGATTTTTAACAGCCTATTCACCCCCCCTCTAGGCGACATCAAGGTCCTTTCACAACTACTACTACCGTGCAGATCCTTCACTGCAGGATGGAATACTACTACCGTGCAAATTTCACTAGTCCAATGCATCTATACCAGATCACCAATAAAGTGCATTCTTCTCAAATCACAACATTCAAATAGGGATGGAATACCTTGCACGGTTGGGGAAGCTCGTCAGATCTTCACTGCAGGTTGGAGGAGATTGTTGGGGAACTTCACTACGCCGGATCTGGGTCGTCGGGCGCCGGCCGCCGCGGTTCGTTGAACCTTCAACTCCTCTAGGGTTACAGTTGGGGGATAGAGGAGCAGGGGAAGAAGGCGTGAGGGAGGGAGATGTGGCTGGCAGGGAGAGGAAGTCGTGGGGACGGCGCCGGCCAAGGTGGCCTCGACGGGGGCAGGCGGACTCCGGCAGGGCGAAGGGGCGGCTCCGCGCCAAGTTGCGAGCGTCGCCGTCGTCGCGACCTGGGCCTGGAAGCGTCGCGACCTGGGAGTCCGTCTGGGACTTGCGGTATTTTTTTTGAGGTTGCGGTGTTGCGGTGAAAGAAGGGTGGGGGCGGACAAAAGAAAAAATAACGGTTCAAGTGTGTAATCGATGGCAATTGCGGGTAATTTCTTTGAAACTCCATGTCCAGGTCTATTTTGGAGGGTTCTAGAGTTGGGAAAGAGGTGCTCCACAAAAATGAACTAGAGCTCTATAAACCTTATGGAGTTGGGCTGCTCCAATTTTTTTTGGAGTTGGGTGTTTGGCTGGCTCTAGCCTGGAATTCTGCTCTAGAGCCATGCCAAACAAGCCCTTAACCGGCATCCTAGCTCCGGGCCATTGCCAGAAGTACTGTGGTAGTAGGCTAGTAGTAGATTCAGACATCTCACGATCTCGAAGCTATTTGATGATTGATCCTTATCTTTCTGCTCGTGATCGTGATACTGATGAGTTGGTCAATCCTGTCATACCGTGATGATTACTGCTTTGTTTCACATGTGCAAATCCAAAGCACTCGTCTTTTCAATCAGTGTGTCTAGTATTGATACGAGCAATGACGACCAAAGAAATTATCATTCTTTTCTGTTATTTTCGTCGAAGGATCAAATTAAAGAACTTACCAGCGGGTAGCGCTATGCCTCAGGCCGAGTCAGGCGCCAATAAACAATCTGCAACTTTCTGTTGTTAGTCAAACAAAATTCTTTGGAAGGAGTATCTTTTGTACTCTATCCAGCCGCTGCTGGTACCTCGTAACCGGGGATCCCTTGTCCCTTGCCTTAATTTTATTTACGCACCTGCAGGACAAAGACAATCGGTAAATGAGATTCGAACTGAGCAAGGGACAGCATATTTTTGCCGTTCGTTGGGAACGGCAAAAATATAAAGTGTACAAGTGGGCATTGCCCGCCATTGCAGTAATGAGGGCAAAGTGCCGGTCTGCAGTTCTTCGTCCTCTTGAATCTTGAGAATACGGACCCGATCATCAGGCCTAAGAAGATCCCATCACGCATGCGCTGCTGCTGTGCACAGTGATGATAACCTTAGCTATGAGCTGTTGTGTCCGCCGCCTATCCGGTTCACAGTTCACACAGCCAACAGCCTAGCCAGTGCCCAATGCACCCACACGCATGACGAACCACCACCCTTCGCCGTGGCACGTACGGCCTCCACACCGATTGCAATCGCAAACGTCCAATTTGCATGTTCCAGTTTGGTGCCTGTCTCTGTAGTCTGTACCCGCTTCTTGCCTTGGCCTCCGCGGGAGCCTCAGGACGGGATGCCCGGGAGGCGCTTTCGGGCGTTGTCACCTCATCGATGCCCGGAAAAGGGAACCTGCCGGCGCCACCGGCTGTCCGGCCGACGTGGAGACGGAGCGGACGACAACGATGGTCGATGGGAGGAATGAAGACGTCCTAGTGCTGGGGGAGCGAGCGAGCATCGCATCCTTCGGGCCGGTGCTGGCCGGCTGGCCCCCTGATCGACCACATGGAATGAAACCCCCTGCAGGCCGGGCCGGCCGAGTTCAACTGGCTTGTCCTCGGTTCCTGGCTTGGTTCTGATTGTCTGACCTACTTTTACTTTACGATGTGCAGGTAAACAATAAAATTGACCGCGATTAGAGGGTAGGAGAGACAAGTGGCAAAGCCTTGTGGTCTTCTAACCCGACCCCGATCTAGCACACCGCGAAGAAACCATGCGTTGCTTTACTTGCTTTTTTGTGCACCCTAGTAGGCAGACTTTGGAGATGACTTGGAAATAAAAGGCACACCTTTAAGAAAGCTACTTACACAGTTACACTGGCGTATCGAGAGCATTCTGGATTTGTAGCATACGCCGAAAGGACTCGGCCAAGATAAGAAGATAGTAACACCGCCTCTAAGCCAAAATCCGCTTTAATTTCTAGCAAAAAAAGAAAGTGAAATCACCAAAAGGTTACTTGTATTTTCTGATGCCACTCCCATAAAACGTTTCTGTTTCAACTGACACACCCAGTCCACTTCGTTGCAGAAATCGCCCCACTGCGCGCACATGCATGTGCTTAACCGATTCTAGCCGTTTTTGCTAACCTGGAGCGATTCAATCCCTTGTTAACCCAGTCAAGTTTGTTTTTGGTGCTGGATCATGCTATTTATTTATTTATCATACTGTTAACTGTTGATATAGTCTTTCTTAAAGTTATTTGCTTTATCTTCGCATCCAACATGTCCATCATGTATATATTGCCATCCATGGCATTTTCTTTTTTAGTTTGTTTGTCCAGACCCGACCACATAATTCAATGAGAAAGTAAATTAATGTTATGTGACAAGCAGATAGAACAATGCAAGAATGTGGCATCTTGAATTAATTTGTTATAATTGTACTTGTGGAGTATGGACAATTTAGAAGCAAATTTTTGGGGGTTTGCCTTTTTTTTGCTTAATGGTTAGTGCGAGTAATTTAGAAGTATCCAAGGTTCTTTGGGTTAATATTGCAGTAGTAATGAAAAAGTAGGCAATGATGTACCATGGGTCAATATGGCATAGGCGGTTAATCCAGAATCATTTAAGGACACTTTAGGTATTTTCTAAAATTTGAAATGTGGATAGTTTAGAAATAGATAAAAGATACAAAGTGTTTATAATGTGCTTTGGCGAACAACTTCTTCCCAATACGTAGGAATCGTATCTCCTTAGCTGGTTCTTTGCTTTCGTTTGATTTTGATGAAAGAAAAGAAATCAATGGCCTTTGCCGAGGAACTACAGCATATGAACAACTAGGGATCGGAATACTACAACCGTACCGGCTATCCCGGACAGGTGATAGGAACAGTCTAAGGGGCTAGGTTTGAATCGTTAGTACTAGTAGGAATCGCATCGCTATTCCTTCTCTGCTTTGCCGAGGCCATATGTATCGTACCGAAGTAGGTATTGAATTTCTCAAGGAAGCGGATAGGTTTTAGTTGCAAAAAGAAGGAGCCCTCCCCCACTACAAGAAATACTTCTTTATATGACAAAATTCCTTATGACGAAGTAAATTTTTGTCATATAATGTACCATAATATGATGAAAAGTCTATGACATCATAAAATCAGGAGAGTCAGAAATATTTATGACGACAATGTTTCTTTTGTCACATAAAGATACCAAGTGTCGTCACAAATGTAATTCTTAGGTGAGCATACTGCTGGTAGCGAATTTATGACGATACATATAGTTTTTTATATGACGACAATTAGTGAAAGTGATGATTAGAATGTACTCAATTGAAGACATAGTTTTAGACCAAAATATGGTAATAATTAATATTGTACTTTCTCATGACGACACCCATATATGATATCTTTTTCTATAAAAGGAATCTCCAATTCGTAGAACAATTTAATGTTGCTGATAATCACAGTCCACCACCAGGTTGATAGTGAAATATTTAATTTTGAAACTTCTCTTATTTCTTAGCATTTTTATGAAAATTCTCTAAAATGAGTCTCTGGTTAGTATACTTCCTCAAGTCACAAATGACTATCATTTGGACGGTCACTGATACATTGGTTTGACCATTGCTTACTGGCATGCAATTTCTGCCAATATGTATAACATTGTAAAATTAAGAAACTATTTCAGAAATAAAATTTTCAAAAGTTCATGTGAATATTCAAAGAGATAAGGATCCTCAAAGTCTAAACTTTTGCATATAACTTGAAATGACAATGGTTTATGACTGATGGGATTAACCGTAAAACAGGGAGAATTAATCCCTAACAATGGAGGGCGTTAGTGGTTCATGGATCTATCCTTGTTATGATCGTGCCACCTATAAAGGCGGAGCCCAACCCAGTGGCTAGATATTATTTTATTATTTTCTTAATTATAGGATTGTGATTTGATCTGTATTGGGAGGATAAATACTTCTAGACAAGCTACAAATCAATAAGCAAGACAGTAAACTTTGTCTGACCTCAAGGGCAACTTAGCCGACCTCCTGTCCCTCACGCTCGCCTCCTCCTCATGCTCACCCTAGGGCAGCCACCGCCGCCCTGCCAAGCCACGGTGCCCCAGCACCGCCGTCAACCCCCCCCCCCCCCCCCCCCCCCCCATTTTCCATCCCTATGCTTTTCACAATCACGGTAGGATTAAGGGTCATATCAATCCTCCAATTATAATACAATGAACAAAAAAAAAGCTACCTGGGTGTGCCAACATTAACTGGCCACGGCGTTAAGGGGCTGTTTGGTACAGCTCACAACAGCTTCATGAGCTGTTGTGAGTTGTTTTTTTTTTTTTGCCAAACACCTTTTTCCAAAACAGCTTCACCCATGAAGCTATTTTATTCCCCCTCTCACAAAACCATAAGCTGAGATGAAACTGAAAAAAGTAGCTTCTCACAGCTTACACCTTTATTTCTCTCTTCCAACCATGCATGAAGTTGTTGGTGAAGCTGTTTTGTCAAATAATTTTTTCAAAACAGCTCAGCTTCACCTAGAAAGTTGCTCATAAAGCTATTTTCTAAAAAAACAGTTTCACTAGTGAAGCTGAGCTATGCCAAACGGGACCTAAATTGCTAGATAATCCTCGGTTTAGATACAAAGCTAATAACATGACCAATCATGCACTTGGTCACTATATTAAAAAAAAAAAAGTTGCCGTCACACTTGTGGTCTGAACTAGGACGTCTGGCTTGCCGGCGCCGCTGAAGTGTTTGTCTCCTGCTGGCTCGGCGTGTGTCTATATATTTGTGTCTCCATTCTCGCATCAAATGCAGGGGCATGTGAAGGTCGCAGTCGCTCCCAAGGCCTTGCTCTGATTGAGCACTCACTCATCACTCGATCACCACAGGAACCAGCGAGTTCTCTCTGCCTCTCTGCAGCTTTGCCATGGGGACCACGACGGCAACAATGGACAGGAATGCAGACGGAGTGCAGGATAGGAGGAAGAAGGGAGGCTTCAGGACCATGCCGCTCATACTCGGTGAGTAGCTAGGTCGAGTACCGTAGTATATACCTGCATCGGCTTATGTTACACCAATCTGCAGTGGGGAGTCGTCTGCAAAAGTTTATAGAAATCATAATTAACAAGATAGACACGGTTGTTTATTGTTTACATTTTGGTCGGTGATTCAGTCCAAAGATGTAGAGTCCACATCTACCGAATATTTCGAACTCTACACGCCTCTACTTAACCGGGTTCACAATTTAATATGATTCCGCTGCAAGAAAACGTACGCCTTCCTGTTCTTGGAAATCTATGTTTGTCTTCTTGTTTCATTTTTTTGTTTACTAATTAACTGTTTCGTTCTTTTTTTTTTCTTTTTTTTATCATGTCCTCGTCTAGTTGTACTGCCAAACTGTAAACTTACACTGAACTGAATGACGTACTACGGCAAATTTGCATTGGCAATAATAAGAAATTAGTTGGTGAACCAAGCTAGAAAGCGCGCTAAGAGACCGATGATGACGATGCAACGAACAATTGGATTGCATGCGCAGTTCTTGGCTTGGCGATAGATGTTCTGACAGGGTCTCATCTCTCATGGCTTGTCCGTTGCATTGCAGCAAGCGAAGTGTGCGACCGGTTCGCTATGGCCGGCTTCAGCTCCAACCTGATCACGTACCTGACGCAGCAGCTGCACCTCCCGCTGGTGGAGGCCTCGAACACGCTGACAAACTTCAGCGGCACGTCGGCGTTCACGCCCATCCTGGGCGCGTTCGCCGCCGACTCCTTCGCGGGCCGCTTCTGGACCATCATCGCCGGCTCCGTGTTCTACCAGCTCGGCATGATCGGCGTTGTCGTGTCCGCGCTGCTCCCTTCGCTCCGCCCGCCCCCGTGCGACCCGCCGGCCACCCCGTGCCGACGCGCCTCCGGGTGGCAGCTCGCCCTGCTGTACCTCTCGCTGCTGTGCACCTCGCTGGGCTCCGGCGGGATCCGGCCCTGCGTCGTAGCGTTCGGCGCCGACCAGTTCGAGCAGCAGCAGAAGCAGCAGGACAGCGCCGCCGAGGCGGCCAAGGCGGAGGCGGAGCGGAAGCGGCGCTACTTCAACCTCTACTTCTTCACCATGGGCATCGCCGTGCTGCTGGCGCTCACGGTGGTGGTGTACATCCAGGAGAACGTCGGCTGGGGGTGGGGCTTCGGCATCCCGGCCATCGGCATGCTCGTGTCCATCGTCGTGTTCCTGGTCGGCTACCCGCTCTACGTGCTGCTCAGGCCCGGGGGCAGCCCGTTCACGCGGCTCGTGCAGGTGGTCGCCGCCGCGTTCAAGAAGCGCAGCGCCGCCGTGCCGGAGGACCCCGGCATGCTGTACCACAACAAGGAGCTTGACGCGCTCATCTCCACCAACGGCAGGCTCCTGCACACCAACCAGCTAACGTAAGTAGTACAAATTCCATTAACCTAACCTCTTTTCCATTATTCTCTAAAAAAGTCGCTAGCAACAGTGACAAAATACAAACCAGCAGGTAATAAACCCAATAAATAAGTTGTCCAAGATTGGATCAACCAGTCAAATCAACTCTCATCTTCTTATCTTATAGTATAAAATAAAAAAGCTAGATCCCAAAATAAACACCCGTAACCTAACCGTAAGATAGCGTGCACGTGATGTGTCACAATGGCGCCTGCGTGCCTGAATGGTGATAGACCTGTGGGCAACTTTTTGCGGTGGTTACGTTATCAGTGCACAGAAAGGGGAAATGCATGAAACCCCGCTAACTTAAAGCAAGATCGTGCACGGCTTTACGATAAATCACCTCCTTTTCGCATTTCTTTGTATCCTACTCTAGATTCGTTCCATGCTATATATGTTCACTGCTCAGTGCTCACTATTGATATTTTTGGAAACTTCTTTTCTCTGTTGATTGATGATTAATTAAGGTTCTTCGACCGGGCAGCAATCGTGACGCCGGGCGACATCTCCCCGTCCGGGCAACCCGACCCGTGGCGTCTGTCGACGGTGCACCGCGTGGAGGAGCTCAAGTCCATGGTCCGATTGCTGCCCATCTGGTCGGCCGGCATCATGCTGGCCACCGCCGGCTCGCACAACTACACCTTCACCATCATGCAGGCGCGGACCATGGACCGGCGCATGGGGCCCGCCCACTTCCAGGTCCCGCCGGCGACGCTGACCATCTTCTCGACGGCGGCCATGCTCGTCACCCTGGCCTTCTACGACCGGGTCCTGGTGCCCCTGGCGCGCCGCGTCACGGGCCTGCCGTCCGGGATCACCTACTTCCAGCGCATGGGCGTCGGGCTCGCCATCTCCGTGCTCAGCGTCGCGTCGGCGGCGCTCGTGGAGACCAAGCGCCGCGACGCAGCGGCGCGGCACGGGCTCCTGGACAACCCCGCCGCCGTCGTCCCCATCAGCGTGTTCTGGCTCGTGCCCCAGTTCGCCGTCCACGGCGTCGGCGACGCCTTCTCGTCGGTGGGGCAGATGGAGTTCCTGTACGACCAGGCGCCCGAGAGCATGCGCAGCAGCGCTGTCGCGCTCTTCTGGCTCGCCGGGTCCATCGGGAGCTACATGGGCACGGTGCTCGTCACGGCGGTGCAGCGCGCCACGCGCGGCCGCGGCGAGTGGCTCCAGGACAACATCAACCGGGGCAGGCTCGACGACTATTACTGGCTCGTCACATGCATCATGGTGCTCAACTTCGGCTACTACCTCATCTGCTTCTATTTCTACACCATGAAGCCACTGGAGGTGGCTGATGGTGGCAACAATGGTGGTGACCATGACAAGGAGTGTGAGCTCTCGTCTCTCCAGAAAAATGGCGGTGGCGGCACCGGTGGGATGGTGTAAGGTTGTTCATCTATTTGAGGGTAATTAGCTAGATGACTAGAAAAAATTGATGGTCTTGTTGATAACTAGATATATATAATATCAGCTGCACATGCACAAGGATTACAATGCAATTTACTATAAGGATTATATAGTGTATATCGAGGCTAGAATTATGAATTGTGAGCCAACATGCATACTTGTCACAGAGTAAGGGTGCAAATCGGTGACCCTTAGAGGCACCTTCGACCCTGTTTAGTTCAAATATTTGTACTATTTTTTAAAATTTGTAAAGAAGTAGTACAAATGTTTGAACTTGAACTAAAGAGGGTCGGAGATGCCCCTAAAAGTTAACCATTTGCACTCTTGCACACAGGAACATACAAACTTAACGATCATGATCGTGATCAAAAGCAAGCTAATTCCTAAAAGTTAACCATTTGCACTCTTGCACACAGGAACATACAAACTTAACGATCATGATCGTGATCAAAAGCAAGCTAATTAAAAGCACCATGCATCGCATGCATGATATATAGTTTAGTACTCCCTCCATTCCAAATTATAAGACGTTCCAAGAACCTTGGAGAGTCAAAGTTTTTCAACTTTGACCAAAATTATAGAGATAAATATAAAGATTTATACCATCAAATATACATATTATGGAAATATAACTAATGGAGAATCTAATTGCACTTAGTTGATATCATAAATATTATTATCTTATTATATAAATTTGGTCAAAGTTGAAAAACTTTGACTCTCCAAGATTCTTGGAATGTATTGTAATTTGGGATGGAGGGAGTATATTTTATTGTATATATGCCTACCTGTATGACAGATTCACTTTTTTGAGTGGAAGTGTGCGCTGATCCTTTCTCACAAGCCAGCACAAGATCTACACGTTACAGCCAGCTCAACCAATGGGCCGCCGAGAATATATTTTTTTTTTAAAAAAAACAACAACGGAGGAGCGTTTTTTTTTTTTTTTGACAACAGAACGGAGGAGCGTTGTTCCATAGCATGAATTGTATACACAAGATGGAACCACGAGATAATGTGAACTTGCATAGACGACAACCCAACTTCGTCTGCTGTGCTACAAGTATATGCTTTTTGAGATTACATATTAGCGGGGTGAATACATGTAATTGACATAATTGCATACGCAAGATCGAATTATTAAATCTAAAGGAGATATAATTCTCATAAACAAAACGAGTGGATATTGTTTATGTATACTAGTCCATCAACCCGTGCTCTCGCACGAGCTAGAATTTTAGGAAATATAAGTATTATCAGTTACTATTTAATACATATGACTAATAAAGAATTTATTATATTAAATTGTATGTTTTCTCTTTGTTTATTTTATATATATGGTTATCTCAAATTTAGTGATTACTAATTTTCAAGCAACTAATCTATATATTTTATACATATTCATATTTTTGCTTTTCATGAAAATTCTATATTTTTAGTCTAAATTAGTTTGAAACCATACCATTAATTAAGGTGACTCTTGTTGCATCACGTATCCTATGAAGTCACCAGTCTAAATTTTTTTCTTTCAAAATTTATTACTACTACAGGTTTTTTCCTTCTCATTTTAAGTTGAAACTTATGTGCTTATTATTATATCTTCATTAACTCTCTTTTTTCACTTTTTAAAACAAGGATTTTATGCCGTAGAACATGTTTTTACATATTTTTCAATTTTACATATAACATAATAAGTCATCATGTGAAACATGCACTATGTCTCTTAAGATAAATGATAGAGCTGGAAGTGAGATCTTGGATAGGGTAACAATGCTAACCTCAAAAGAATTTCAATACTTTAAGTCCTATTTAATGATCTACCTTTTACTCTAAAATGTTATTAAAGGGTAAAAAAGATAGTTGAATTTTATAATCTAGAAACTATATATGCAGTTCTAGCTATATATATAATACCAATATAAATGTGTTAAATATTTTAGGTAAACAAATATATAAACATATTTAAAGTAACAACCTATATAAATTATATTTTAGGGTTACCAATATGATTTTAAACATTTTTTAATATAATTTATATATGAACTATTAAGGAATGATGTTTGACCGGACAATTTCATCTAGCTATAACTGCCACATTTATGATTATAAATAGATAGATGATGGCTGGCGTTGGGGATGCTCTCTTGTACATTTTGATCATTCATACATCCTTGTGAGCTAAGCATAGCCTTTCCCACTTATCTCCTTACTTGATTGCGCATTCAAAGTGAGATTAAGTGATTCCAAGTGCATTTTTTTTTGAGTGATTACATCTGGTGGCAGTTGGGGATCTGCTACGGTTTTTTTTGTTACTCTTTGTGGTTGCCATCACCTAGATGTCTTGGAGCAGCGGTGATTGTTCGTGCCCGACTTTGTGATCTTGTATGTGGTTTCTTGCACCTATTTTTCATGGGATCGCGAAAGGTGGCTAGTGGTGCTCATGACTTGTGTACCCTCATCTTGTTTTGGTTGTCCGGCACCCTTTGTGGCTTAGGCATGTGATGTCTATTAGCACACGAACCTCCAAGTGAGTATGTTGTCACAACAGGAACTGGCGTATTAGCAAGCACGCGAACCTCGAAAAAAAATGTCCAAAAGCTCCTGTGGCCTTGACCCACCTCCCATGTCCAAAAGCTCTATATTGTTCGAATCTAGCTAAGGGCTCGACACTGGTACGTGGATTCATCATGGATGGTATAGAGCCAATGGCAGGGCTTAGTGAGGGCCATAGCCCCCCGGCCCGCCGCCCTAAGTCAGAGACATTCTTAATAGAGATTTTTAATTTCACCGCTTTAAGTGACTATAAAATAGTAATATGTTCCTCTCATTACATCTGATATTGTATTAGCCCCTCCTTCCTTGTTGGTCAAGCTCTGCCAGTGGATGGAGCAGCCACGACCGGCACAACACCTGCGAACACTGTGCTGCAGGCCTTCCATGGCTTGGGGTGTGTGTGTGTGGCCAGATGCAAGCGGGCCGCTCTGCAGACAGCCCGCACGCCAAACGCTCTGACCGCAACCCTTCCCAACAGGCTTAGGCCATCCGCAATGGTGGTCAAATAGCTAGCTACAAGGAATTCTATTGGCTCTCAATAGCACTTTACAAAAAGCTAGCGAGATAACGTATAAAAATAATAAAAAAGTAGCACTCTTATTGGCTATCGAGAAGAGAGATCAAATAGCTAGCGACTTCCCAATAGCTAGCTATTTGATCTCTCTCCTCGATAGCCAATAAGAGTGCTACTTTTGTAAGTTGCCTCATCAAAATAGTATTTATTTATATGTCTCATCTAGCTAGCTATTTGTAAGTTGTCATTGAGAACCAATAACATTCTTCCTAGAGATCAAATAGCTAGCGATTTTGTGACGGAACAGCCCTAATCTCATGGCCCACGTGTCCCTGTCAACCTCTGACAGCCGAACCCATGTTCCATGTGATTAAGACATGTTCGCCACCGGGCTACATCAGTGCCCAATGTCCGCAGGATCATCTCACAATTCGGTTACAGCATTGCATACTTTTACAAATAACATCGGAATAAAGAGCGGAAGACTTAAATAACATTAGTTTTACAAAGCAGGGTTCCAAATAGAAATTAAGGTGCAGTTATTACAAATCAAGTTCTGATAATAGAAATAGACAAAGGCAACGTAGCGGAGTACAACAAAATAAAGATACTGATAATCACCCAGCCCCGGGGTGCACAACTATTCTTCGGCCTCATCGGCCTCTTCCTGGACGATGGTCATGCAGCAGGGCGCAAGACACATCGGGGTCTCAGTCATACCTGCAGCATGGGTAACAAACCCTGAGTACTGGGGTACTCAACAAGACTTACCCGACTAAAGAAAAGGGAGAAGACTTAGGAATGAGAGGCTTAGGGTAGTCAAGGTAATGATTAAGCAAGATCAGGTATTTTGTAGAAATGCATTTTGTAAACCTTATTTTATTTTGGAAAGATTCAGTATTCCTCAATTCTTCATCGTTCCTGATTCATTTTACATTTCAAAACATTCCTAGTTGAGAACCACTCTCCGTTGACAGTCAGTGACCAAGTCTCCATAACCGAGGAGCAACGTTAATCCGGATAAATAATACTCAGCTGAGGATCCCTATCCACACTGCATATGTAGCACCCAAGCTTGCATATGCCAACTCGTCTACCACGATTCCTCCAAGATTGGGCCCGTTCCTACGCCACCCGGAAGTACAGTACACCACTCCTATCCAGGTACGACGACCACGTGGGTACATGCTACTTCCGCCGCCATCTCTCCACTCCCAGTGCGCGGTTGTCGGTCCAATAAAGGATTCCTCGGAGCCAGAGCTTTCCGAAGTATGTGAATAGTTACAAGTCTTGACCAGCAGACCCCCATACGGATGGTCCCTAAAGTTTTTCCGTTAGCAACAAGCACCTCGGGACTCTAACCCAAGAGTACAGGTCCTGTCGGTTTTTCAACCCTGTCCCGGTCGGTGTCAACTGTTGAGTCCCGGACTACAACATGACGGCACCGTACGCGCAGACAACCTCTTCTCGACAATGACCACATGCTAGCCAGGCAAGCAGTCATCGAACTAGCCAGGCAAGCAGTCATCGAACGGGAAGTAAAGCCAAATTCTCGTAAGGATTCTTTCAGTGATCACACTTTTGAAATTGGCATTTTATTGCAAAGTCTAATTCAATAAGCATTGCTAAGCATTTTTAAATATTTTGAAAAGCAGGTATCGGGTGTATCAGTGGTCAAGGTGGATAGTGCATCAATTAGGATAGCACACAACTCCTATAAACCTAATGCAATAATTTAACTCAAAAGCATTTAAGGAAATCATTTTATAAATTCAAGGAAAGGGGTTAAATGCACCGGGGCTTGCCTTGAAGAGCAAAAGGGCAGGCTCGAGGGCGGCAGGGCAGGTGTCGGAGCTCGGGTAGCCTCAGGGGTAGGTTCGTCAGCGGCTGCCTCGACTTTGATTCCTTCTCCTTCGGTCACTATACGGATGCAATGATGTATGCACATGAGTATGCTAGCATGAACAATGCAACACAGGGCATACAACATGAACTCTACTTGAACTTTTTTTTTTTATTTTTCCTAATTATATAAAAAGGTCATTTTATGAAGTTACTCCAAAAGCCTCAAAATCTACCAGAGACTAAGCATGACATAACTAGCACATAAAAATTTATCTCATGATTTTTGGAGCTACACATGTTTTCTAAAAAAATCTAAACCATTCATTTCTTAATTAAAAGGGAGATTTTTCATTTTCAAATTTTTGCACAAAGTCCAAGTTTCATATTTTTCTAAAATACTACATGGTATAAAGAGTCTACCATCAAATTTTCAGAATTTTTGGAGCAACACAGAAATCACACAAAAAGATGAAAAAGGAACACTATTCACAACTTCCAAAAGGAAAAGAGCACTGTGCTCCTCCCTCGCAGGGCTGGGCGAATCGCGCGAGACGGACCGCAGGGCTCGGCGAAGCGGAAACAATCGTCGTCCGTCCGGGCCTGCTGGGAGGCTCGGGCGAGACGGAACAATCGTTTCGTCCGAGGCCTGGCTCGGAGGCTCGGGCGAGACGGAAACAATCGTTTCGTCCGAGGCCTGGCTCGGAGGCTCGGGCGAGACGGAAACATCGTTTCGTCCGAGGCCTGGCTCGGGCGAAGCGGAGGTGCATGCTTGCTCGAGGCTAGGCTCGGCGAAGCTGAGGGGCGTGTCTGCTCGAGGCCTGGCTCGAGCTAGACAGTGTGCGAGTGCTTGCTCGAGCCTGGCCCGAGCTGCGCTGTGAAAGCAGAGACCGGGGGGCTTCGAGTGCTTACCACCACGGTCGGAGGCCGGGCTCGGCGGGCGGAACAAGGGTCGAAGGAGTGAGCTCGACGTTGCGGTGCTTCGGCGGAGCTCTCTCGGCGGCGAGCGGCGTGCCGGCGGCTCTGTCCACTAAAAGAGATCGCCGAGGAGCGGTTAGGAGCGCACCAGATGAGGAAGGGAGGGCAGGGGTCGGATGGATGAGAAGAAGACCCACGGCGGCGAATTTTTGCTGCTTACCGAGGCGGGGTCGTACCCGGAGTTGGGACGGAGCCCTGCGCCGGTGAGAGAGGGGCGAAGGGGTGAAATTGTTGCTCGAGAAGGTGGAGCAGCCCAAGGCGAAGGCAACGGGCGGCTCTGGGGTGGCTCGAGTTCACGGCTTGGCTGGTGGCGGAGAACGGCGGCCGGCGGGTCTTTTATAGCCGCGGCCGGGGCGATAGGGAGCGCGCGGGGGTGGAGATAGATCGCCGCGTAGCGTGCTTGCGAATCCATGATGAAGAAAGGACGGAAGTCTGCTCAGGGACCGGGCGTGGGCTCGCCGGCGGCGGCCACGCGGCGGCGACGTGCTGGGAGCAGTGGGGACGGGCGAGGGTCAGCGCTTGCGCGTGCGGGTGCGGCATGAGCACGGTGTCAGCGGCGGCAGTCTGGTGGCAGGCGAGGAGCGGCCAGACGGTGGCGCGCGCAGCGCCGGCGGCTCGGCCACGGCCGGTCCCCCCTATTCTAGGTTGAAGATGAACAGGGCTAGGTCTAGGGTTTGACTTAGAAAGATTTCAGTATTTTGCAAATTACTCCCAAAATTTGAACTGAGCACAAAAACTCAAAACACCAAAGTTGTGCAGAAAAGGAGATCTACAACTTTGTCAATATGAACATTTTCAAAATCCAAAAAGTTTTTGAATCACATTTGAAATTTGAAAGGGGACACTTTTGGGATTTTAATAAATTCAAAATTACTTTTAATTTTATATTGAAACTTGAAAATCTGTAAAACCAAAGTTGTTCCTCTTGACAAGATCTACAACTTTGCTTTTTGGACCAAGTCCAATTTTGAATAGTTTTTAAATTATTAAAAGAGGGGTAAAAGCCAGGGTTTGGAAATTAGGGTTTTTCAAAAGGAATTTGAAATCTGATTTTTGATTTTGATTTTTGAATAACACAACAAAACTTCAAGACATCAAATTGAACAAGAATTACACAAGACTAGGCACAGAGTTGAAATTACCATTTTGCCCTTATAGGAAGATTTGGGCTTTTAGGGTTTTTAGAAAAAGGGATCACTACACACAAAATACCTTTTAGGAAAAGGTAAAGGCAAGCAACCACTAGACAAACATTAATGCATGACAAGAATGATTATGACTAATGATGATGACATGTCAGGTTAATTACAGATTAAACACCAGAGGTGTTACAACCTTCCCCCCTAAAAGAAATCTCGCCCCGAGATTCTGCGTCTTAAGAAGGACAAGGGTAAAACCTTATATCTACAGAGTATCGAGAAAGTCGGGATAGCTCTTTGCTAAGAAGTCTTCGGATTCCCAAGTGGCTTCTTCTTCAGAGTGTTGGTTCCACTGGACCTTGTACCATCTTGTGGTAGTCCTCCGGGTAACACGGTCCTTGTAATCCAACACACGAACTGGATATTCAGAGTATGACAGATCGGGTTCTAATTCAACACCTTCAACTTCCACCACGTGTTCGGGTACTCGGAGACACTTCTTGAGTTGGGAGACGTGAAACACATTATGGACGGCGGAAAGATGATCGGGCAATCTTAGTTTGTAAGCTACCTTGCCATAACATTCCAGAATCTCAAAGGGACCAATATAGCGAGGCGCTAACTTCCTTTAACTCCAAAACGAGTGACTCCTTTGGTGGGTGAGACTTTCAGGTACACAAAATCTCCGATTTGAAACTTCAGAGGTCGACGTCTTTTGTCAGCATAGCTCTTCTGTCGAGATTGCGCAATTTTCATATTCTCTTATATTTGCTTGACTTTTTCTTCCATATCTTTCACTAGGTCAACTCCAAAGAATTCTCTTTCTCCAGGTTCAGACCAACTGAGAGGTGTACGACAACGGCGACCGTACAGTGCTTCAAAGGGTGCCATTTTGATGCTCTCTTGGTAACTGTTATTATATGAGAATTCTGCCAAGGGCAAACAGTTATCCCAAGTATCTGCGAAGGTGAGCACGCAGGCTCTCAACATATCCTCTAGCACTTGGTTGACTCGCTCAGTTTGTCCATCTGTTTGCGGATGATATGCCGTACTATGCAAGAGCTTGGTTCCAAGTGAGGTATGGAACGCTTTCCAAAACTTTGCGACAAACTGGGTACCACGATCAGAGATAATGGTCTCGGGGTATGCCATGGAGTTTCACTATGTGGTTCTTGTACAAAGTGGCATATGTGGGGACGGTGTAGCTGGTTTTGACTGGCAGGAAATGAGCTTGCTTAGTGAGGCGATCCACGATCACCCAGATGGAATCAAAACCTTTTGGTGTCTTTGGTAGCCCATTGATAAAATCCATACTGATATCGTCCCATTTCCAAGCAGGTACAGGTAAAGGTTGCAATTCTCCTCCGGGCCTCATGTGCACGGCTTTGACTTTCTGGCAAGTATCACACTGAGCGACATACCCCGGCGATCTCAATCTTCATCTTTGTCCACCAGAACCTTTGCTTCAAGTCCTGGTACATCTTGTTGCTGCCGGGGTGGATGGAGAATCTAGTCAAGTGTGCTTCATCAAGGATTAACTTTCTTAACTCAGGCACTTTAGGAACTACTAACCGATTCTTAAACCATACTACTCCTGTATCATCAATCCTGAAACAATCAGCCTTTCCGGATTGGACCTTTTCGATGATGTATTGCTTGATTCCAGGGTTATTCTTCTGTGCAGCGATGATCTGCTCTATTGATAGGGTTTCTATTCTGTATTATTCAGAGTTTCCTTGTGGAATCATTCAATATTCAACTTTTCCAGCTCATAACACAAAGAAGAATCATAGGGTTTTCACCATCAGACAGTTTGCAATATGACTTGCGACTGAGCGCATCGGCAACCACATTCGCCTTACCCGGATGGTAATGCACTTCAAGATCATAGTCCTTAATTAACTCAAGCCATCTTCTCTGCCTCTATTCAGTTCCTCTTGAGTGAAGATATACTTCAGCTTTTGTGATCAGTGTACACATTACAGGTACTGCCCAACAGATAATGACGCCAGATCTTTAAGGCATGCACCACTGCTGCTAACTCAAGATCATGGGTTGGATAATTCTCTTCATGTCGCTTAAGCTGTCGGGAGGCATATGCGATCACTCGACCTCTTGCATCAAAACACAGCCCAAACCAGTACCAGATGCATCACAGAAGACATCAAAGGGCTTTTCAATGTTCGGCGGGCTAGCAATGGTGATGTAGTTAACAGTTTTTCAGAGTTTGAAAGGCTTGCTCACAGGCTGGTGACCATACAAACTTCACAGAATTCTTTACTAATTAGTGATAGGCTTGGCGATTCTGAGAAATCCGGAATGAATCGACGATAATATCCAGCTATTCCCATAAAGCTGCGGACTTGATGAACAGTGGTAGGTGGCTTCCAATCCAGAATGTCTGCCACTTTACCAGGGTCAACTGACACACCTTCAGCGGATAGGACATGACCAAGAAACTGTATCTGATCTAACCAGAACTCACATTTACTGAACTTGGCATAAAGCTGAAGATCTCTGAGACGGGATAGAACGATACGAAGATGTTCGGCATGATCTTCAGGGGTTTTTGAGTAGACAAGGATGTCGTCAATGAACACGACCACGAATTTATCAAGCTCTGGCATGAAACACTAGTTCATGAGGTACATGAAATGAGCAGGGGCATTGGTCAAACGAAGGACATGACCAAGTACTCATATAGGCCGTATGGGTGGTGAAAGCTGTTTTAGGAATATCTTCAGGACGTATCTTTATTTGGTGGTAGCCAGATCTGAGATCGATCTTGGAGAATACTTTGGCTCCAGCTAACTGGTCAAAGAGAGAAGATTCATACGAGGCAAGGGATATTATTTTTGATGGTGACTTCTTGAGTGGGCGATAATCAACACATAGCCTGAGACTCTTGTCTTTCTTCTTTACAAAGATTGCAGACAGCCCCAATGAGACGAGCTTGGGCGAAGAAGCCCTTGTCCAACAAATCTTGTAACTGGGTTTCAGCTCCGCCAACTCTCTGGGAGGCATTCGATAAGCTCTGCGGGATATAGGAGCAGTCCCAGGCTTTAGCTCTATGGCAACTCAACATCACGGTCAGGAGGCAGACCAGGTAAGTCCTCTGAAAAACATCAGGGAATTCACAGACCACGGGGATGTCTCTGGTTTCCAGAACATAGGTGGTATTCAAAAGTGTGGCTGCTGGTTTTGAGGCATTGGAGTTGGAGAAGGAGTTTGAGGTACTGTTGGGAATGTCCACTCTCACAACCCTATCAGGATGTCAATCATAGCCTTATACTGGCACATCCAAATCATGCCTAGAATGACATCTATCTCCTGATCACATAGCACTATCATGGTGGTAGGAAATATGTGTTTCCCCAACATCACCGGTTATTGCGAACCACTTCCTTAGTACTTATACACCCTCCAGGCGAAAATATACAGAAACTTTCTTTCAAACTCCCCGATTGATATCTCATGCTTAGAGACAAAAGTACGACTGATGAAGGGAATGCGATGCACCAGAATCAAACAACACGACTGCAGGATGATTGACAAACGGGAAACCTACCGATCATGACGGGCTCTCCTTCTGGGATGTCGCCGACAGTGGTGTAGTAGACTTGCCCGTGCTTCTTGACAACTTTGCCTTTCTGAACATGCTGCTGCTGGACACGGTGCTGCTGCTGCTGAGGTCTTCCAGGACCCTTCTGAGCATTCTGAGCATATCTCTTGGGCTTTGGGCACTCACGAGACCAGTGACCAAGCTGGCCGCAGTTGTAGCAGGGATGGTTGTAGGCTGTTTGTGGAGTGGTGATACGAACACCTGGGGCGTTCGGCTGTGTGGCACTCTGCTGGTTGGCATTATGGGTGGTGGCCGCGGTACGGACGACCACTTGCTGATGGGGTAAGGTAGGCGATTTTGGTGGTGGCTGGGTGGTAAATGACCCGCGCTTGTGATTGCCAGAGAAACTGCTGGATCCTGCTTTCTTCTTCTTCTTTTCCTCTGATACTGACGGTTGCTTTCTTCATATGCAACAGCACGATCAACGGCATCATGATACGAACCGGTCAGGTTATTGGACAGACTTCTGCGGATCTTAGGATGCAGACCTCTAAGGAAACAATCCCTCTTCTTTTCATCTGTGTTGACATACTCTGAGGCATACTGGCTAAGATGGTTGAACTGACCCACATACTGCATCACTGGGAGTCCTTCTGCTGCAGTGCCAGAAACTGATCAAGCTTCATCTTCATCAATCCGGAAGGGATATGATGTGCACGGAAAGTGGTGCGGAACTCTTCCCAGGTCAACTGATGACCTTCTGGCTGGCAGCCAATAGGTTGGCATACCAAGCATTGGCTGGACCACGAAGCTGCTGGGAAGCGAACCGGGCTTCTGGTTGTCGGTACAGCGGAGAAGACCGAACTTCTGCTCCATAGTGCGGAGCCAGTCATCAGCTTCAAGGGGTTCATCGGCCTTGGTGAATACCGGTGGACGGGTCTCGGTGAAATCCACATATGTAGTCTCACGGTTGATGTCGTGACGACCACGGTGACCATTGTTCCGTTGCACTTGGTTTTGAGCCATCAGGTTAGCAGCGGCTGCCAAGGCTGTGATGGCATCTGCTAGCGTAGCAGGTACAGGTGGAGGGTTTGGAAGGTTGGCACCGTCAGAACCTCCAGCTCCAGTGCGAGTGTTCACAGGCATCTGTTAAGCAACTTGGAACTTAGCATTTATAGATAGGGTTCTGAAATCAACAAACTGATAGCTTCTTCTGATACAAAGACTGATAGATTGATAAAGATGACTGACAGATAGCGACTGACTGATAAGGAGAAAAGGTACGAAAAGAAGATACGACTGACTTAACAAAAGACAGACTAACGCTCCCAAACCTAGACTAAGGTTTTAGGTAAGCAGGTGGTACAGACACACGGGATCTCCATCTCCTAACGACGAGCCTAATCCTCATCGAAGATGATCATGTCATCGCCGTCGTCTTCTTCGAGGATGAGCTCAGGCTCTTCCTCCTCGTCCTCGTCTTCAGCATGGACGTCCTCAGCAGGTTCAATTTCTTCGTCCACGTCTGGCTCTTGTTCCACATCGGGTTCTTCACTACTCCGTCCTCAGGGTCTTCCATAACCGGGGGTACCAAGGGGTGGAGTTGATCATACAGCTGATGCACTTCCTCATGAAGCATATCATTGAATGTTCAATCTGAGCTGGTGTACTGCTGCAGTCCGTGGAGCTCGGCTCTGGTGACGTCCTCGCGGATCCAAGCATCATTGCGCTGCTCGATAGCGCGAACCGTGTTCCGGTTGGCCTGCTCCAGGGAAGCTCGTGCCTCATAAAACTCCAGGCGTGAGTGGGAGAAGTCATGCTCCAGTTCTTTAGTTCAGCCTTCAGATTCTTGATCTCCTCCTTCAGGTTCTACGGGTGCGGCGGGGAAAGCGACGACTGTTGGAAGATTCTCCAGTCTCCTCCTCAGCGCGTGGTGCCAGCTGGTGGCGTGGCACACCATGCGGTCCAGTCGACTTGCGGGCGGTCAGCTTGATGCGAGCCATGTCTGGATAAGAGAAGATGGATGAGAAAGGCTAGCAAGAACAGGTAAAGGCATACTACCCAACGAACTTAGAGAGGAAGTTAACTTAAATGATTATGACATGATGCATGAATCGTTCCTACGGAACAGCAATGCAATAAATAAATAAGGTATATAGGGCTTAAAACATGTTGTTCCACTAGCTAGTGTTGCCATATGAGAGACAAGATGAGAGAAGCAATTTGGACTCAAAATAGTCAAGTTTAGTTTGTTTGGACTCAAAAGGTCTTTTGAAGTTTTCGCAAAAACGAACACTGCAACGTTAAAGTGAGATGCTCCGATACCACTCTGTGACGGAACAACCCTAATCTCATGGCCCACGTGTCCCTGTCAACCTCTGACAGCCGAACCCATGTTCCATGTGATTAAGACCTGTTCGCCACCGGGCTACATCAGTGCCCAATGTCCGCAGGATCATCTCACAATTCGGTTACAGCATTGCATACTTTTACAAATAACATCGAAATAAAGAGCGGAAGACTTAAATAATATTAGTTTTACAAAGCAGGGTTCCAAATAGAAATTAAGGTGCAGTTATTACAAACCAAGTTCTGATAATAGAAATAGACAAAGGCAACGTAGCGGAGTACAACAAAATAAAGATACTGATAATCACCAGCCCGAGGGTGCACAACTATTCTTCGGCCTCATCGGCCTCTTCCTGGACGATGGTCATGCAGCAGGGCGCAAGACACATCGGGGTCTCAGTCATACCTGCAGCATGGGTAACAACCCTGAGTACTGGGGTACTCAACAAGACTTACCCGACTAAAGAAAAGGGAGAAGACTCAGGAATGAGAGGCTTAGGGTACTCAAGGTAAGGCTTAAGCAAGATCAGGTATATTTGCAGAGAAAGCATTTTGTAAACCTTATTTTATTTTGGAAAGATTCAGTATTCCTCAATTCTTCATCGTTCCTGATTCATTTTACATTTCAAAACATTCCTAGTTGAGAACCACTCTCCGTTGACAGTCAGTGACCAAGTCTTCATAACCGAGGAGCAACGTTAATCCGGATAAATAATACTCAGCTGAGGATCCCTATCCACACTGCATATGTAGCACCCAAGCTTGCATATGCCAACTCGTCTACCACGATTCCTCCAAGATTGGGCCCGGTCCTACGCCACCCGAAGTACAGTACACCACTCCTATCCAGGTACGACGACCACGTGGGTACATGCTACTTCCGCCATCTCTCCACTCCCAGTGCGCGGTTGTCGGTCCAATAAAGGATTCCTCGGAGCCAGAGCTTTCCGAAGTATGTGAATAGTTACAAGTCTTGACCAGCAGGCCCCCATACGGTTGGTCCCTAAAGTTTTTCCGTCAGCAACAAGCACCTCGGGACTCTAACCCAAGAGTACAGGTCCTGTCGGTTTTTCAACCCTGTCCCGGCGGTGTCAACTGTTGAGTCCCGGACTACAACATGACGGCACCGTACGCGCAGACAACCTCTTCTCGACAATAACCACATGCTAGCCAGGCAAGCAGTCATCGAACGGGAAGTAAAGCCAAATTCTCATAAGGATTCTTTCAGTGATCACACTTTGAAATTGGCATTTTATTGCAAAGTCTAATTCAATAAGCATTGCTAAGCATTTTTCAAATACTTTTGAAAAGCAGGTATCGGGTGTATCAGTGGTCAAGGTGGATAGTGCATCAATTAGGATAGCACACAACTCCTATAAACCTAATGCAATAATTTAACTCAAAAGCATTTAAGGAAATCATTTTATAAATTCAAGGAAATGGGTTAAATGCACCGGGGCTTGCCTTGAAGAGCAAAGAGGGCAGGCTCGAGGGCGGCAGGGCAGGTGTCGGAGCTCGGGGTAGCCTCGGGGGTAGGTTCGTCAGCGGCTGCCTCGACTTTGATTCCTTCTCCATCGGTCACTATACGGATGCAATGATGTATGCACATGAGTATGCTAGCATGAACAATGCAACACAGGGCATACAACATGAACTCTACTTGATTTTTTATTTTTCCTAATTATATAAAAGGTCATTTTATGAAGTTACTCCAAAAGGCCTCAAAAATCTACCAGAGACTAAGCATGACATAACTAGCACATAAAATTTATCTCATGATTTTTGCAGCTACACATATTTTCTAAAAAATCTAAAACCATTCATTTCTTAATTAAAAGGGAGATTTTTCATTTTCAAATTTTGCACAAAGTCCAAGTTTCATATTTTTCTAAAATACTACATGGTATAAAGAGTCTACCATCAAATTTTCAGAATTTTTAGAGCAACACAGAAAATCACACAAAAAGATGAAAAAGGAACACTATTCAGAACTTCCAAAAAGGAAAAGAGCACTGTGCTCCTCCCTCGCAGGGCTCGGGCGAATCGCGCGAGACGGACCGCAGGGCTCGGGCGAAGCGGAAACAATCGTCCGTCCGAGGCCTGGCTGGGAGGCTCGGGCGAGACGGAAACAATCGTTTCGTCTAAGGCCTGGCTCGGGCGAGACGGAAACAATCGTTTCGTCCGAGGCCTGGCTCGGAGGCTCGGGCGAGACGGAAACAATCGTTTCGTCCGAGGCCTGGCTCGGGCGAAGCGGATGGTGCATGCTTGCTCGAGGCTAGGCTCGGAAGAAGCGAGGGTGCGTGTCTGCTCGAGGCCTGGCTCGAGCTAGACAGTGTGCGAGTGCTTGCTCGAGGCCTGGCCCGAGCTTTGCGCTGTGAAAGCAGAGACCGGGGGGGCTTCGAGTGCTTACCACGGGTCGGAGGCCGGGCTCGGAGGGGCGGGAACAAGGGTCGAAGGAGTGAGCTCGACCTTGGGGGCTTCGGCGGAGCTCTCTCGCGGCGAGCGGCGGGCCGGCGGCTCTTTCCACTAAAAGAGATCGCCGAGGAGCAGTTAGGAGCGCACCAAGATGAGGAAGGGAGGGCGGGGGGTCGGATGGATGAAAGAAGACCCACGGCGGCAAAATTTGCTGCTTACCGAGGCGGGGTCGTACGCCGGAGTTGGGGACGGAGCACCTGCGCCGGTTGAGAGGAGGGAGGGAGGGGTGAAAAATTGGTTGTCGAGAAGGTGGTTGGAGCAGCCCCAGGCAAGGCAACGGCAGGCTCCGGCGGCTCTGGGGTGGCTCGGGTTCACGGTTGTTGGGGCGGCGCCCAGACCGCAGGCGCCTCCGACCCGCATTTTACCGAAAGATGATGATGCTCTCGTGCGGAAGGGAGCATTCGCGCGGAAGCACGCATTTCGGCCTGCGGACCAAGGGGAGGCGGAGCTTTCGTGCGAAAGGAAGCATTCGCGCGGAAGCAGGCATTCGCCTCCGGTCCGCACAACTGGAGTAGGGAGGCGGAGCTTTCGTGCGAAAGGAAGCATTCGCGCGGAAGCAGGCATTCGCCTCCGGTCCGCACAACTGGAGTAGGGAGGCGGAGCTTTCGTGCGAAAGGAAGCATTCGCGCGGAAGCAGGCATTCGCCTCCGGTCCGCACAACTGGAGTAGGGAGGCGGAGCTTTCGTGCGAAAGGAAGCATTCGCGCGGAAGCACGTGTTTCGGCTTGCGGACCAAGGGAAGGCGGAGCTTTCGTGCGAAAGGGAGCATTCGCGCGGAAGCAGGCGTTCGCCTCCGGTCCGCATGACCGGAGTAGGACGGAGTTTTCGTGCGAAATGAAGCATTCGCGCGAAAGGAGCCCAGCGTTTCCGGTGAGAGTTTTCGTCTTTCATGACTTTGGTTTTTCTTAGGTTTTCGCAGCTCGACGGAAGCCTGGGTCAAAGGGAGCGGGCCCACCGGCCGGAAAAAGGAGCCGGGGGACGCTGGGCCCACCAGATGGCGAAGTTACGATGATGCCCCTCGCGCCGGAAAAGGCGGCGTACAACCATGGATTAGTTGAGCAGGGGCATCATTGTAATTGTAGCAGAGTGGATGGAAGGGCATTCTTGTACTTTCAAATTGATCTGGATTAATATAAAAAGCTCCCAACCTCCAAGGGAGGGGGGGGGAGAGAACACTGTTCACTTCTACTACTTTCCCGTTCTACCGTTCGTTTTCCGCTTTCGCTTTGAGCTTTCGTTCGTGCGACGACCCGCTGTTTCAGGATCTCGGTCCCTGAAACAACATTGGCGCCCACCGTGGTTGTCGCCCGAGCTTACCATGCCACCAAGGAAAGCGCCGAAAGCGGTCGACAATCTGGAGGCTATCGCCGCGAGGAAGGATGTTTTCGGCACCATTGCGGCTTCAGTCCCAGCTAGCCAGGTTCCACCAAACACAGTTGCAGAGCCGCCACCTTTCGGCGGCGCCCTGTCGATAGAAGCGCAGCCGCCGCCGGGAGCATCGACGAGCCAGAATGTACAACCCCAGGATCAGCGTACTTTCGGCAGAGAGGGAACACCGGAAGGGCTTGTCGAGGACGAATTCGGCGAAGAGGATGATGATGCTGACGAAATCACAAGGCACGCCCAAGCAATCAAGACATTGGCACAGCAGCAAGACGAAATCGAGAGGCTGTTGTTGCAAAGAGACCAGCTGCAGCAGCGGTTGGCGGCGAAAGCAAGAGAAGACGAGACTCGCAACGCCATTCGGCGAGCTGAGGCGCACAGGAGGCAACTCGAGAAGGAAATTCAGGAGCTGCGAAGAGCCGGGGCGGACCCCAACCCGACAACACAAGAAGACGTATTCATACCAAGGCGAGAGCAACCACCGGCTTTCGGCAGCGCCATCGACGAAACCTCTCCACTCTCGAGGGAGTTGCAGGCTCATCCGTGGCCACTCAATTACAAGCCTCGCATTCCGACTTTCGACGGTAAAGCGAACCCGCGCAAGTTCTTGGCAAGCTATGAGACAGCTGTCTTTTCGGCAGGCGGGGACAATCAGGCTCTAGCAAAATCTCTCATCTTGGCGGTCGAAGACGTGGCCCACGATTGGTACACCACTCTCAAGCCACTGTCCATCTATTCATGGGCACAGCTGAAAGCCGAGCTGCTGGCCACTTTCCAAGGATTCCGACCGGATGTCAAGACCACGCGGGACCTCATGAATTGCACCCAGCAAGACGACGAGCCACTTTCGGAGTACCTCAAACGTTTCATCCAGCTGAAAGCTCAAGCTCCAAATGTGCCGGAAGCCGCGGTGATCGCAGCAGCCATCGAAGGCTTGGGGACTGGGCAGTGCGCCGCTCACCTGTCCAGGGAGCCGCCGAAAGATGTCAAGGAATTGTTCGACGTAATGAATGCGTACGCGAGGTCCGACGACGACTTTCGGCGACGCAAGGCCGCCCGCCTGACGCAGAGGCAAGCGACGAAAGCAAGTCGACCGCCGCCGTGCCGAATCAAAGAATTGTGAGGCCTTTTCGTTCAGTCAACAACCTGCAGAAGAACCGGCACAATCGGCGGCAGGCACTGAGAGGCTTGACATGGCTGACTTCCAGCCCCAAAGAGGGTTTGACCAACCTTTCCGTGGAGGACGCGGCGGGGAAGGACAGGACGCGGCGGCCGAGACGGTAGAGGCCGCGGAAGAGGACCCAGGCCACCATATTGCGTCATTTGTGACGGCAATTTCGGCCATACCACTCGGGATTGCAAGTACAGCAAAATGGCGAAAGAGCTGAAAGATAAGGATCAAACGTCAGCCTCCGCCGAAAGCTCCAAGCATGTTTTCCACAATTCGCAAGACCCGTCAGCTGTGGTGGCAGCATGCAGCAATTACGCGAGCACACCTATGCATCCCCCGCAGTACATGCATCCCCAGAATTTGCATTGGTACAATCCGGCGTATCAGGGCTGTCACACCTCCGGTCTTTGCGCCGCATTCGGTGGCGGTTTCGTCACCTATGCCTTATCAGCGTCAGCCAACGCCGCCACCGGCGCTTCCGGTTCAGACCCAACCTCAGGGGCAGCAAGCACAGCCGGGTTTCCAGCAGGTGCAGGAGATGGAAAATGAAGCTAGCGCAATCAACAGCATCCTTCCGTCAAAAGGGCACATTTTCGCCATCACGGGCGGATCTAACCTAGAGCACGAAAGCAAGAGAGCTAGAAGGGACTACCATCGAAGAGTCCAGACAGTATCACCAAGGCTTCCACTAAACAGGCCAGCTTGGTCACTAGCGCCGATATGTTTCGACGAGTCCGACTTCAAAATTCGCGACTACCCGCATTACGACGCTTTCGTCGCCACAGCCAACGTGGCCGGCTTCACTTTGCACAACATTCTGATTGACACCGGAAGCTCAGCAGACATCCTTTTCGTAAAAGCTTTCGAGGCAATGGGATTCGACAGACGCAGTTTGGACCCCGCCGGTAATTCACTGTACGGGTTCGGAGGAAGAAAGATCGATGCTATCGGCAAAAAGCAGATCCCTGTATCCTTCGCCGAAGGGGAAAGAGTCCGCACCGAGACACTAACATTCGACATAGTAAACATGGACTACCCGTACACTGCCATTTTCGGCAGAGGTTTCACCAACAGGTTCAACGTTGTCATCAAGCAAAGCTACCTATGCATGAAGATGCCATCCCCTTTCGGCATCATCGCCGTACATGGAGATCAGCAAGCTTCCAGAAGGATTGAGGGAAAACCAACCCCAGGCTATAGCCTCATCAATGAGGTGGCAAACAAAGACGAAATGCAAACAACCACCGAAGAGCACGCTATCGTCAGCACGTCGGAATACAAGGTTGGGGCAGCCGAAGAAACGATAAGAATCCCGCTCGCGGCCTCCAGGCCCGAAAGAGCCGTGCATATCGGGTCAAGCATGCCGGAAGAAGAAAGGAACGCTTTGGCATCCTTCCTTGCGAGCAATGACGACATTTTCGCTTGGTCAGCAAGCGACTTGCAAGGCGTTAGCAGAGATCTCGCCCAGCACAGTTTGAACATCGCAAGCGGCGCTAAGCCCAGAAAGCAAAAACTGAGAAAAATGTCAAACGAAAGGGCAGACGCGGCGAAAGCCGAAGTACAAAGATTACTCGACGCGGGAGTAATCCGACCGGTCCAGTATCCCGAATGGCTGGCGAATGTCGTCTTGGTGAAAAAGAAAAATGGAAAATGGCGAATGTGCGTCGATTTCACCGACCTCAACAAATGCTGCCCGAAGGATCCGTATCCTTTGCCTCGTATCGACAAGCTTGTCGACATTGCATCTGGTTGTGAAATAATGAGCTTGCTAGATTGTTTTTCAGGCTATCACCAGATTTGGCTTCATCCCGACGATGAGGAGAAAACCAGTTTCATCACCCCTACAGGCACATACTGCTACCGGCGAATGCCGGAAGGGCTGCGGAATGCAGGCCCTACTTTCTCGCGAATGACCGACAAAGTGTTCGAAAGCCAAAAGCAAAAGAAAAACTTGTTGGCGTACGTTGACGATATAGTGGTTAAGAGCGATAGACAGGAAGATCATCAGGCAGATTTGCTCGAGACTTTCGGCAATCTCCGGAAGAGCGGTTTAAAGCTAAACCCCGACAAGTGCATTTTCGGCATCAAGAAAGGCAAGCTCCTCGGTTGCCTGGTATCGGCAAGAGGAATTGAAGCCAATCCCGACAAGATAGCGGCAATCATCAACATGCAACCGCCCTCAAACCGAAAGCAAGTGCAAAAGTTGACAGGAAGACTGGCTTCTCTGAACAGATTCATCGCAAGGTCCGCCGAAAGAGGGCTGCCTTTCTTCCGAACCCTGCGTAGCTCCGACCCTTTCGATTGGGGGGAAGAGCAGCACCAAGCTTTTCAGCAGCTAAAGGACTATTTGACCAAGCTAACCACGCTGTCCAAGCCGTCGCCGGAAGCAACGCTCTTGTTGTATCTCGCAGCGTCTCACGCCACTGTAAGCGCGGTACTGGTGGAAGAAAAGGAGCACGAAAACAAGATGACGCAGTTCCCAATCTATTTTGTTTCCGAGGCCCTTTCGGGCGCAAAGCTGAACTACTCAGAGCTAGAGAAGATAGCCTATACAGTGCTAATGGCCTCCCGAAAGCTGAAACATTACTTTCAGTCTCACCACATAATAGTCCTATCGGCTCAGCCGTTAGAAGCCCTGTTTCGCAACAATGAAGCTATCGGCCGAATTGGCAAATGGGCAGCAGAGCTAAACGAATATGTGATAGATTTCCAACATCGATCCGCAATCAAGTCGCAGGCATTGGCGGACTTCATAGCAGATTGGACCCCTGCTGCTTTCGACACCACACTCGAATTCGAAGAGCCCGTCTGGACTGTGAATTGCGACGGCGCATGGGGCATGACTGGAGCCGGAATCTCAGCAATCCTTACACCTCCAAGAGGACCAAAGGTCAGATTTGCCGCAAGGCTGCAATTCCTCACAACCAACAACACCGCTGAATATGAAGCCGTATTGCTGGGTTTACGAAAGCTCCGAGCAATCGGAGCGAGAAGATGCGTAGTCAAGTCGGATTCCCAGGTGGTTGTCGGTCATGCCGAAAAGGACTTCACCGCAAGAGAGCCAGAGCTAGCCAAGTATCTGGCGGCAATCAGAAGAATGGAGAAATATTTCACTGGTTTCACCCTGCGACACATTCCAAGGGCCGAAAACGCAGAGGCAGACGAGCTGGCCAAAGCCGCAGCACAAAATCTAACGCTGCCATCAGATGTGTTCTATCAGGTCCTTTCGGCAAAAGCCGTGAAAGAGGAGGAAGAACATCCAGACTCGATACATGCTATCGTCAGTGATGACTGGAGGTCACAGATATTCGCCTATTTAGCTGGAACTTACGAGCCACAGTCTAGGAAGGATGCCGAAAGAATGGCCAGCAGGGCGAAAGGTTACGCAATCATCGGAGAGCATTTGTTCAAAAATGGAATAACAGCACCTCTTCTGAAATGCATAAGCCAGCGCGAAGGCATTCAGCTGCTCGAAGAAATGCATGCCGGAATGTGCGGAGCGCATAGAGGGCCTCACGAGATAGCGCACAGAGCAATGAGACAAGGATTTTACTGGCCTTCCGCTGCATCAGATGCCAAAGAGCTGGTCAAATGTTGCAAAGGTTGCCAGATGTTCGCCAAAAATCAGAAAGCCCCAGCAAATGAGACCACGCCGATAGTGCCGACCTGGCCATTGCAGAGGTGGGGCATCGACATAGTCGGTCCGCTACCAGCAGCCCCGGGCAACTTGCGTTTGCAGCGGTAGCTCTTGAGTATTTCACCAAATGGGTGGAAGCGAAGGCTCTTGCCAGCATAACTTCCACCTCTTTAACTAAGTTCGTCTGGCAGAGGATAATCTGTCGCTTCGGTGTTCCGTCATTCATCGCCTGCGACAATGGGAAGCAGTTCGATTGCGCCGAATTCAGGAATTTTTGTGATGAACTCAGCATCAAGCTCAATTTCGCTTCTGTAAATTACCCGCAAGCAAACGGGGCTGTCGAAAGAGCGAATGGCTTAATCTTTTCGGCAATTTCGAAAACACTGTACGACTCGCCGAAAGGCAAGTGGGCCAACACCCTAACAGCAGCTGTATGGGGACACAACATTTCACGGTCCAGAGCTACCGGCTTCACCCCATTCAGGCTACTTTACGGCGAGGAAGCAGTAACCCCGGAAGAAGTAAAGCTGGGTTCCTTCCGAACCGAAATGACCCCAACTACTGAAGAGCAAAGACACGTCGAGCTCGACACCGTCGAAGAAGTAAGACTGCAGGCTGCAAACAACCTCGAAAAGTACCACGCCGAAACGAAGCATCACAGGGACAAGACGATAATCCGAAAGGATATCAAGCCTGGTGACATGGTCACCATTCGGCAGCCAGATAAGCAAGGCAAGCTGCAATCGCAGTGGCAAGGCCCTTTCGTCGTGGCAAGCATGGCAGCGCCCGGTGTATTCCGGTTGATGAATGACAAGGGCGGCGAAGTATCAGCTCACACATGGAACGCGAGCAATCTGCGCCGTTTCTACCCGTAATTCATCTCTTTTTCGACTGTGGTGCAATTTCTCTCTCTTTCGCCATTTTTTGTAATCAAACGTCGGCTGTGCTCTTTTTCCTCGCGGGGAAGCCCTTCATCGGGGTGCGAGGTTTTTTAACGAGGCAGCCGAATGTAACCGCTACATTACTAAAGTAGCCATAATTCCCCAAAAATGTCATGCGAATCGGTCGAAGACGAAATCAACCAAGCATAAGGTTGAGACATTCGTCAACACAATGTGATAAAAAGAGAATGTCGAGGAGGTAGGGCAAAATAGACCCCTTCCATCCAACGACAATCTCGAAAGCCTGCGGGCTATATGAAAACCGACCCTCCGACAAAACGAGAGGGCGGAACGAAAGCCTGCGGGCTATATGAAACCGACCCTCCGACAAAATGCGAGGGCGGAACGAAAGCCTGCGGGCCATGTGAAATCCGACCCTCCGACAAAACGAGAGGGCGGAACGAAAGCCTGCGGGCTATATGAAAACCGACCCTCCGACAAAATGCGAGGGCGGAACGAAAGCCTGCGGGCTATGTGAAATCCGACCCTCCGACAAAACGAGAGGGCGGAACGAAAGCCTGTGGGCTATATGAAATCCGACCCTCCGACAAAACGAGAGGGCGGAACGAAAGCCTGCGGGTTATATGAAAGCTGACCCTCCGACAAAATGCGAGGGCGGAACGAAAGCCTGCGGCTATGAAAAAGCCGACCCTCCGGCAAAATGCGAGGGGGCGGAACGAAGGCCTGCGGGCCACGAACAAACCGGCCCTCCGACAAAACGAGGGCTGAACGAAAGCTTGCGGGCTATGCAAAACCAGCCCCCCATCACCGAAAGGGGAGGATGGTAGCGGAGACCAAGCCCATCAGCCCTAGTAGGGCAAAACAAACGACAGCTAGCAAGCATTTACAGCCGCTAAAACGTAAATGCTGCATTAACCTTTCACCTACCAAGTGATCACAAATACAGCCAGGAGAGTAAATGCAGCCGTCCTGTACCATGGGCAAGGCAGTATAAATAGGCAACAAAGCGCAAGCCTCCCACCCATCCTAAACTACCGAGGCTCTTCAAAATGTTAGTTCCAGGTAGTCAGCTCATTACCGAAAATGCGAGTAGGAAGCATCAGGAGCTACGCTTTCGCTTTTATGATGGTGTCATCGGCATCGCGTCCACCTATCGTCACCAATCCGGTAACTGTAGGCGGTGTAGTACTATCGAGTGGCTCCCCCATCTCAAACCAAAGATAGGAGATGAACCAAGCCGTGCATGCGGCTGGACAGCAATACGAGCAATATCATAATCATAGTCGATTGTATGCTCCCCAAGTTGCGTTCATAAAGACATTTTCGTCAACCGAATTATCAAGCGCTTCGCGCGAATGCTACCACCCTCGCCTAAGTGTGGGGGCGGGCGCTTCTTTGCTATCGGCCGAGGGGCTCGCACCGAAAGCTCCCTCGCGCGAATGCTACCGCCCCTCGCCTAAGTGTGTGGGGGCGGGCGCTTCTTTGCTATCGGCCGAGGGGCTCGCACCGAAAGCTCCCTCGCGCGAATGCTACCGCCCCTCGCCTAAGTGAGTGGGGGCGGGCGCTCCTTTGCTATCGGCCGAGGGGCTCGCACCGAAAGCTCCCTCGCGCGAATGCTACCGCCCTCGCCTAAGTGTGTGGGGGCGGGCGCTTCATTGCTATCGGCCGAGGGGCTCGCACCGAAAGCTCCCTCGCGCGAATGCTACCACCCTCGCCTAAGTGTGTGGGGGCGGGCGCTTCTTTGCTATCGGCCGAGGGGCTCGCACCGAAAGCTCCCTCGCGCGAATGCTACCGCCCCTCGCCTAAGTGAGTGGGGGCGGGCGCTCCTTTGCTATCGGCCGAGGGGCTCGCACCGAAAGCTCCCTCGCGCGAATGCTACCACCCCTCGCCTAAGTGGTGGGGGGCGGGCGCTTCTTTGCTATCGGCCGAGGGGCTCGCACCGAAAGCTCCCTCGCGCGAATGCTACCGCCCCTCGCCTAAGTAAGTGGGGGCGGGCGCTCCTTTGCTATCGGTCGAGGGGCTCGCATCAAAACCAACCTCGCGCGAATGCTACCGCCCCTCACCTAAGTAAGTGGGGCCGGCGCGTCATCGCTATCGAGCCGAGGGACTCGCAACGAAAGCTCCATCGCGCGAAAAACAGCCGAGAGGCCCGCACCAAAAAGCGCTATCGCGCAAACTAGCAAACCGACAACAGCTAAATCTTTCGACCGATCAACTTCAACCGTCAAGCGAAATAATAAAAAAATCTTACATTCGCAGTAACGATTAACACCGAAGGTAGAACACACTGCGACACCTCATTACACCGGGTTCAAGATAAAGGTTGTACACTGCATTCAGGGCCGCGAACTATTTCGCGGCCAAGGAAAATGCTATATAGCGCCTTTCGTCCGGCGAAGGCAAAACTTCGGGCTCCAACTTAACGAATGTGGCACCCTCGAAGCCTGGTGGGCGCGCGAAGCTTCACGCCTCATTCGCCTCGACTCAAGTTCGCGCGGGTCGAAGCTTTCATAAAAAGCTCGTAATCTTTCTTCCGTGCGTCTAAGTTTTTTAGCACGTTTCTCATGTAAGCCGAAAGCGACGCCATCGGAAATCTAGAGCGATAGCTCCTCCACAATCACCACCAACACAGATACCGCCAGATCTAATCATTAACGGGCAGATGTCGAGAACGTCCGGCGTTCCGCATCCGCGCCCTGTTCAAGATACAAGATCCGAATTTAAGTTCCAGAGCATTACACAAGGTCCAAACAAGTTGCCAACACATTAAAAGCGGGCCCTAAGAAGGTCACTCGTCTACCGCTGCGTCTTGGGGGGCGTTTGCGTCGCGGGCAGCAGCAGCGGCCGAGCTTTCGGGTGCCCCTCATTCGGCTCGGGCGGACTCGCCTCGTCCTCCGGCTCGTTTTCGCGCGCCTGCTTTGCGGAGATATACTCCGAAAACAACTGCCGGATGCGCGTTTTTCTCCTCAGGAGTCTGCACAAAAAGCGATAGCCCAGGAAATTTACTACTCAAAACACAAGGCACCGCATAAAAAAGCGATACCTCCAACAAAAGGAAGCAAATACCTTTCCGCGCCCCACGGCGGACTGCATCAGGGACATGTCGTTCCCACCCGCAAGCCAAAATTCTTCAAAAAATCTTTTGCCCAGAGCTTTCGCCGCCTCCGGAGTTCGCCAATAATAATCCACCTCTTTGACCGAAAGGTCAGCGATGTAGGAGCATCCGGCGTCGACCAGGCTGTGGCCGATCGCCTTGATACCGGTCACGGCAGCGTAGTCTCGGCCCAGAGCCATGTGGTTTTCAAGTGACTCCATTTCGGAACAAAGCCAGCGGACAAGACCGTTAGCAGTTTGCTCCGAAGGACCATCCGTTTCGACGCCAATGCTGCGAAGGCTTTCGCGGAGGCGAGTGACAGCTTCTTCAGCAGACGTCTTCAGGCCTCGTCTTTCTCGGCCTGGGCATTTCGCAGCTGCGAAAGCTCCCGCTTGAGGTCTTCTGCTTCGCGTCTCAGCTTTTCAACCTCCTTTTGGTTTGCTCTCCGCGAGGCGCGCTCGTCCTCGGCTTTCTTCGCCTGAACCTCCAGGTCGGTTGTAAGCTTCTTTGCCAAATGTCGAGATCCTCCTTCTCACGCTCGATCTTGCGAACATAAAGGTCGTTTGATTGTGTCGGCTGCGGGCGAGAATGGCAGCCTGCGAATAGCATTAAATCAAACGTCGAAAGTCAGTACACTCCAAAAGACCCATACCCCAGTTGCGGAAAAGCGAACACCAATCACGCGACAAAAAGCAATCTGAGCAACTCACGCTAGCTAAGTGAAACGACAGAGCGTCATCAAGCTTTACGCTGTCGACCTTGAGCAGGTCCCTTTCGACCTCCGGCGCAGCGAAAGCCTTGTGTGAAAACTCCACAAGTTTGCTGGCATCATCGCTTGCGCCGGGGAGGATTCCCACGCGGCGGAAGTCTATCCGACACGCAAGCTGAGCTTCGGAAGCTGCACCCAAAGAACGTGCAATCCGATAAGACTCTTCTCTTGCTTCGTCAGTCTCGCCCGACGAGCTCAAGCCAGTGTAAAAACAAGGGTTCCTGTAGTCCGACGGCACTCCATCGATATCAATCGCCCGTAGCCAAGAAGCTGACCTTCCACCATCTCCTGTGATAGACGAATGTGTCTCGGCGAAAGGTGTAACTTACCTTTATCCATAGTAGGAGCCGACACTCCCTCGGATCCGGCCCTCCTCTCGCGTGGGGCAGCCCTCCGGTGGAGACGCGAGTAGCAGTTTCGGCGGGTTTCCGAGCCGCGGGCTCAGCGCGAGGCGCTTTCGGTCTCTTCATCGGCCGATCGCTATCCGCGAGGGCCTTTCGCGAACCAGGTTTAGCAAAGGTCGGAAGGTCAGCCACCGACACCTCGTCGTCGAAAGCCGATGTCGAAAGGCGCGCCTGTGGTTTCGGCGGCGCCATCTCAGCAGCGAAACTGGCGCTCTGCAAAACAAAGCAAAACAAAGACAAGTCAAATAAAAAAAACGTCTTTACCATAGAAATAATAGTAAAGAATTCCATAAAAGGAAAACGAAAACAACGGCCAAAGCAAACAAAATTAGAAAAAGGCAGAAACTAACCACCCTCGAATGATCGAAAGGATCAACGTCGGGGCCGACTCCAATGCCCCCCTCGGCTTGCAAGCAAAGGTTTGGCAATCAACCGCCCAATGCGAATGTCCCCGGCTTCAGCGACCTTTCGCCGGGAGATCACACCACTCTGACCGCCGCGGCGAACCATCCCTTTTCCCTTACCTTTCAAGCTTTCGGCCTCATCTTTGCTTTCGTCAACTAACGGTCTTTCGGCATATTCAACGCCCATTGCATCGAAAGCTCGGTTCAGACGCCGATTACGGCCGAGATTGCCGAGTTGAAACTCGCTCTCCTTGCGTAAGTACGGCCCACAAATCTTTCTGGTCTCCTTTTCGATATGTCTGACATATTCGCCGTCATCATGGTAATCCGCGGGCCTCTCCAGCAGCAGCGTGGGCCCCCAATACCCTTCACTTTCAACGAAACCTTCGAAAGATGTGGCACTGCAGAGCGGATTCATCCCGATGGCTATCCACTCTTCCACCAAATCCCGGCTGATTTGAAAACGTGCGGTAAGCGCGAATGCATCCCCACAGCGAATGGCATCCGAGTCACTCAGCACAACTGGCGGAAGATGCCTTCCAGGGCACCCTCCAAAACAGACACAAGTGGAGAGCCTTCTTCTCTCCTTTACTTAACTCAATAGCGGCGGTTTCATCCGAGCACACGCGATAGTAGAACCAGAAGCGATTCCAGTCCGACCACTTGTTCCGATATGTAAGCGAAATTGAAACAGTCCCTCGTGTTTTCCGCGGAACGAAATTGATGCAGCCAATCTCGCTGGGCAGTTTGCTCCCGAGAAGCGGGTCGTTAACTTTCGTCGGACGGCGGTGAATGTCATAAAATCGCACGAAGACATCCGCCCGCGGGGTGCAGCCCAACATCTTCATAGCATGCGCGAAAATACTTAGTCTGGCGACTGCATTCGGCGTCAGCTGATGAAGTTGTATCTCAAACCCCAACAAAACATCCGAGACGAATTCTTCGAGGGGAAAATCAAGGCCAGCTACAAAGTAGTCGCGAAAGACAACGGCCTCGTTCGGCCGAGGAATAGGAACCTCCTCGTCTCCAGGGACACGACAATTTGCAAGATGATCCCTCCTTAAAGGCCCTTCTTCAGCCATTGTTTGCAAGCGTGCAGCCGTCATTCGCGATACGCCAAGGTAAAAAGAACAATCCGTCGGACCGAAATCAAACCGGAGTCTCCATCATTCGACACGCTCCCGCTGTGCTCTGGAACTCGTGGAGCAACCCCCGATCCGATGGACACTTCCACGCTAGGCTCGCGATGGGACGACCCAGCGGCATCGGTACTTTCGCTAGTTGAGCTCGAGGTCGACGTCGAGCTGGAAGACGCCATCTAGCATTGGCGCGAAAGATAAAATAAACAAACAAGGCAAGCGAAAGCAAAAAAAAACAAAGAAAAAACGCGAAAATAGAAGCGAAATTAAGCAACCTGAAACAACCAAATTCGCAAGACTTAAGTCTAAAGGAAACAAAGACAAGGGAAGTGACACGCGTACCACGAACTATCGCCAGGCGAATGATGAGAATCAAACAACAAGCAGCTATCGCCAACAAGAGCGAATGGCGCCAACCGAATAGCGAAAGGCTTCGCGAAAGAGGCGGCGAGTGAAGGGAGGCGTTCAATGATCAAGCCTCCCCCAGCTGAAGCCTCAGCTTTTATATACGATAAAACTCGACACGATTTCCGAGGGAGACGAAGAGGCGCCCGGGCACAAGATTCGAAGCGTCGCAGAGGTTTTACATCATGACACACAGTTCTCGAGGAAGACGAAAAGGCGTTTGCGACGCGGCTTAAAACAAAAATAAAATAATAATAATATAATAAAAATACACACCTCTATATTCAAAAAAAAAACTCAGCTTCGGGACGAAGCGAAGGTTTTTTTGGGCGGGCGTAGGCGCCTAGCGAAAGGACATGGTCGAACTTCACAAGCTGCAGATTCAACCGTAAGGGGCTATTGTTGGGGCGGCGCCCAGACCGCAGGCGCCTCCGACCCGCATTTTACCGAAAGATGATGATGCTCTCGTGCGGAAGGGAGCATTCGCGCGGAAGCACGCATTTCGGCCTGCGGACCAAGGGGAGGCGGAGCTTTCGTGCGAAAGGAAGCATTCGCGCGGAAGCAGGCATTCGCCTCCGGTCCGCACACTGGAGTAGGGAGGCAGAGCTTTCGTGCGAAAGGAAGCATTCGCGCGGAAGCAGGCATTCGCCTCCGTCCGCACAACTGGAGTAGGGAGGCGGAGCTTTCGTGCGAAAGGAAGCATTCGCGCGGAAGCAGGCATTCGCCTCCGGTCCGCACAACTGGAGTAGGGAGGCGGAGCTTTCGTGCGAAAGGAAGCATTCGCGCGGAAGCACGTGTTTCGGCTTGCGGACCAAGGGAAGGCGGAGCTTTCGTGCGAAAGGGAGCATTCGCGCGGAAGCAGGCGTTCGCCTCCGGTCCGCATGACCGGAGTAGGACGGAGTTTTCGTGCGAAATGAAGCATTCGCGCGAAAGGAGCCCAGCGTTTCGGTGAGAGTTTTTCGTCTTTCATGACTTTGGTTTTTCTTAGGTTTTCGCAGCTCGACGGAAGCCTGGGTCAAAGGGAGCGGGCCCACCGGCCGGAAAAAGAGCCGGGGGACGCTGGCCCACAGATGGCGAAGTTACGATGATGCCCCTCGCGCCGGAAAAGGCGGCGTACAACCATGGATTAGTTGAGCAGGGGCATCATTGTAATTGTAGCAGAGTGGATGGAAGGGCATTCTTGTACTTTCAAATTGATCTGGATTAATATAAAAAGCTCCCAACCTCCCAAGGGAGGGGGAGAGGAGAACACTGTTCACTTCTACTACTTTCCCGTTCTACCGTTCGTTTTCCGCTTTCGCTTTGAGCTTTCGTTCGTGCGACGACCCGCTGTTTCAGGATCTCGGTCCCTGAAACAACAACGGTGCTTGCTGGTGGCGGAAGAACGGCGGCCGGCGGGTCTTTTATAGCCGCGACCAGGGGCAGATAGGGAGCGCGCGGGGGTGGATAAGATCGACCGCGTCGCGTGCTTGCGAATCCATGAAAGAAAGGACGGAAGTCTGCTCAGGGACCGGGCGTGGGCTCGCCGGCGGCGGCCACGCGGCGGCGACGTGCTGGGGGCAGTGGGGGACGGGCGAGGGTCAGCGCTTTGCGCGTGCGGGTGCGGCATGAGCACGGTGTCAGCGGCGGCAGACTGGTGGCAGGCGAGGAGCGGCCAGACGCGTGGCGCGCGCAGCGCCGGCGGCTCGGCCACGGCCGGGACCCCCCCTAGTTCTAGGTTGAAGATGAACAGGGCTAGGTCTAGGGTTTGACTTAGAAAGGATTTCAGTATTTTGCAAATTACTCCCAAAATTTGAACTGAGCAACAAAAACTCAAAACACCAAAGTTGTGCAGAAAAAGGAGATCTACAACTTTGTCAATATGAACATTTTTAAAATCCAAAAAGTTTTTGAATCACATTTGAATTTGAAAAGGGGACACTTTTGGGATTTTAATAAATTCAAAATTACTTTTAATTTTATATAAACTTGAAAATCTGTAAAACCAAAGTTGTTCCTCTTGACAAGATCTACAACTTTGCTTTTTGGACCAAGTCCAAATTTTGAATAGTTTTTAAATTATTAAAAGAGGGGTAAAAGCCACGGTTTGGAAATTAGGGTTTTTCAAAAGGAATTTGAAATCTGATTTTTGATTTTGATTTTTGAATAACACAAAAAACTTCAAGACATCAAATTGAACAAGAATTACACAAGACTAGGCACAGAGTTGAAATTACCATTTTGCCCTTATAGGAAGATTTGAGCTTTTAGGGTTTTTAGAAAAAAGGATCACTACACACAAAATACCTTTTAGGAAAAAGGTAAAGGCAAGCAACCACTAGACAAACATTAATGCATGACAAGAATGATTATGACTAATGATGATGACATGTCAGGTTAATTACAGATTAAACACCAGAGGTGTTACAGATCTGAACACCATTGCGGACGCCCTTAGCGGGCAGCCACTAATTAAAGCACTTAAGACCGCATGCTTCCGCAGGCTTGGCGGTGGAACCTGCAAAGCCTGCCAGAACCTGCTTCTCTTTGACGTACTGTAGACAAATGTACATGTACCGAAGTACTCAGGAAAGCAAGCTAAATGGATTAATTTGAAAAAAGAAAATAACAGCAGAGCAGCAAAAGCTGGTAGTAGCCAAAGACAACAGATTATATCCACTTGAGGATCTTGCCCACCTGGGCAAACCATTGAATACAATATGTTATTCTAGATAATGAAAAAGTACCCAGACACTTAATGCACTAAGAAGAAAAATACAAAGTAGAGAAATAAACTTTTATTGGTATAGTATTAACAATTGTCTATTGCAAATTATTATCGAGCAGTGCTTTTGAGACGTGGAGAGGGACTCACTGTAAAAATGTGCTCATTCTTCTCAAACGAGTAGGAAATGTATGTAGTAAAATTATCACGACCCAAAAAAAAATGATTCTGCCATTCTGGAGACACTGCAGAGATACATTTCGTGAACACTTGCTTCTCAGGTTATTAGCATTTTTTTCTTGTAACGGAGGTGGTGGTCGTGGAGTCTGTGTCGCACACGGAGGGGATCAGTGTGGTACGAGTTTGCAAGAGCAGGACTTTGCAGGTTGTCCGCAATGCCCGCGTACGGTAGCAGGCCAACTGCCCCAGCCCACAACAGAAAAACAAGTCGCTGGCGGTTGTCCAATGGGCCTGATTTGCGGGGCGGGCTTAGCAGGCTTGCGGACAAGCCCGCGCCGCTTGCATCTGGACTGTGGGTGGGTGGGTGTGTTGGGGTGGGGGGTTTGGGGGGTATATGGCAGTCAGTTTGAAATGGTGCCAATATTATCGTGTACAGCAAAAGACAAGCTAATCGCCGTGCTAAAATAACAGCGGGAACATTGTCCCTGTCATAACCAACATTACAAATGGTGGCAATAACCCATATATATACCTACTATTGGGACCAAATGATAGTAATCGCCGTGCTAAGATATTCGGGGTAACAAGGACCACAGGCGCATTAGACCTAGGCAGAAGACGAGCGACCCGCTCCCCGCCGCCGCCGCCGCCCGTCGCTCCTTCGCGCCGCCACCGTCCTCTGTTGGTCCCCGTCTCTCCTCCCTCTGGCCTACGCCGGAGGTTGGAGAGAGTGGGGATCCATCGTTTTTGATACTTTTTCTCAATGGATTAAATTATTTTAGAGTTTGAGTCTCTCATCACAAGTATTGTGGTATTGAAGATTTATCTTCTTCTTCTCTTCTTCGGCGACGGTGAAGGAGAAGGATGAAATTGTCTTCTCCATGGCGGCTTCGTTGAAGATGGAGACGACAACTTCGGCGTCAGCATCTTCACCAGCATGACGACATGAAGATTTTTGTTTTCCGGATGACGGCATCAAGGCGGAGATGATGTCGTCGTCATAGAATAATTTTCTCCGGTCTTTTCTCTGTTTTGTTGTGGTTAGATCTGGCCACAATGAAGGACTAGGGAGAATAATTTTCAGATCAGTCTTTTTCACTCTTCGGTGACAGAAAGAAAAAGAAGGAAGACACGAGAAAGAAGAAGTTTCTCAACTCCACCTGCAGGAATGTTGGTCATCCGTTGGACATCTATTGTCTGGCCTAAAACAATTGTTGTCGAGTATTTGCCTGTGCGGTCATCCATATGAAGCGTCAAATAGGTTTGGATTTTAGAGTTTGAGCTATTCACAGTGGGGGTGCAATATCGATGAAAATCAGTTTCTGGATATATGTTTTTTCCAGAATATTTGTAAGAGAATGTATCTAATGCAAACCATAGCCTTCGTGAAAACCCGTGCAAACTATAATAAAAGTGTGGTTTAAATTCATCAAAAATCACACATGTAGATGATATGATAATACATAACCTTATAAAATATCTTGTCCAAATCGAATTCATTTGTAAGATATAAAAATAACAAATTTCTAACAATCATGTGGAAAACTTTCTAGCTTGAAATTTGTTATTTTTATAACTCACAAACGAAGTCGAGTTTGGACAAGATATTTTACAAGGTTGTGTATCATCATACTATCTACATGTGTGATTTTTTTGGTGAATTTAGACGATTTTTTTACCGTAGTTTGCACGGGTTTTCACAAAGGTTGTGGTTTACACTAGATACGTTCGCTACTTCTAATGTGATGATGTATCCAGCTATATTTTAATATAATTCTTCTTTCGTCTCAAAAAAAAAATATTCGGGGTAACGTTATCCCGTGTTGCAACTAAAATTTAAAATGGTGGCAATAGCCTCGATCTGCCTGTTGCAACCAAGAGCGTGGCATTAACGCCTTGTAGAGTTGTAGTGTAGTATCTAATCAATATATTAACAGCTATCGCCCTCCCTAATTAATTACCCGTATATCATCAACCTTTACACCACACCTTCAGCACCGGTGCCATTCTTCTGGAGAGCGGAGAGCTCACACTCTGCGTCATGATGATCGTCTGCCATTTCCAATGGCTTCATGGTGTAGAAACGGAAGCAGATGAGGTAGTAGCCGAAGTTGAGCAGCATGAGGCAGGTGACGAGCCAGTAGTAGTCGTCAATCCTGCCACGGTTGATGTTGTCCTGGAGCCAGTCGTCGCCGCGGCTGCGCGTGACGCGCTGCACCACCGTGACCAGCACGGTGCTCAGGTAGTGCCCGATGGAGCTGGCGAGCCAGAAGAGCGCGGCGGCAGTGCTGCGCATGCTCTCGGGCGCCTGGTCGTACAGGAACTCCATGTGCCCCACGGACGAGAAGGCGCCGGCGACGCCGTGGACGACGAACTGCGGCACCAGCCAGAACACGCTGAGCGGGACGACGGCGGGCCGGGTCGTCCAGGAGCCCGTGGCCGGCCGCGGCGTCGCGGCGCTTGGTCTCCACGAGCGCGGCCGTGGCGACGCCGAGGATGTGGATGGCGAGCCCGATGCCCATGCGCTGGAAGTAGGTGATCCCGGACCGCAGGCCCGTCACGCGGCGCGCCAGGGGCACGAACGCGCGGTCGTAGAGCGCCAGGCTGACGAGCATGGCCGCAGTCCCGAAGATGGACATGGTCGCCGCTGGTATCTCGAAGTGCCGGGTGATGTGCCGGTCCATGGTGCGCGCCTGCAAGACGATGAAGGTGCCGTTGTGCGACTCCACGGTGGCCAGCATGATACCGGCCGACCAGATGGGCAGCATGCGGACGATGGACTTGAGCTCCTCCACGCGGTGCACCGTCGAGAGGCGCCACAGGTCCGGCTGCCCGGAAGCAGAGATGTCGCCCGGCGTCACTATCGCTGCCCGGTCGAAGAAACTTAATTCACACAAGAAGAGAGAAATCAACACACAGTTTTCATCTCAATATCGTTATTATGCTAGTGGAGAGTGGAGAACACCTACTCCCTCGTTCCGGCCTATATATAATATAGTGCATCTAAGCATTCAAAATTTGTATCTAAATATAAGAAATTTAAGAATACAAGAGAGAAGAGATAGTTTTGCGTTAAATATTATCACAAACTTTTTCTATGTATTATATCGTTATTACTTGTTATTTATTAACCATCCCCATTAATGAAATTGATGATAATGTCTAAATTAAAAGTAAGAGTATATTTATTCCTTTTAAATTTATCTTAGAATATCTAGAATACACTATACACATGATGTAGGGAGTAGAGTAAAAGAACTGTGAATTAGAGTAAATGCTAAAGTAGTGCATAGTTTTGCCAAAATCCTTATTCACGCTGGCTATGTGTTAGGTGAGCTATGTTAGCTCTTGTATCTCGGCCCTTAAAATAAGAGCATGGTAAATAATAGAGCCAATTATTTGGCTATAAGCCAAGTTATACAATAGTTAGTCTTCTATTTGTCTACAAACCATTTCTCTTTTTTTATTTCTCCTCACATACATGTTTATTGGGACCCACTACTACCTATGTTTCTGTGCTCAGTTTGGTGCTTGCATGAGAGTCAAGCTCTCTCCTCTCTCACCTCTCTTCTCTCCACTATATCAGTATTTGCTTAGCTATAACCCAATTATTGTACCTGCTCTAAGAAGAGGGTTACACTTGTAACCAATCATGGGAGTGAAAAGCAACACAGAGATAGGCTCACGGGGTATGCTGGCGGCTTTGGCCGGCGTTCTAGACATCTAGTGCCACATTTTTGAACGGAGGGAGGGGGCAACAACCCCCCCCCCCCCCCCCCCCCCAAAAAAAAAACCTATGTAGTGAACCACTATATAACCCCTTAATTAGCTGATAAAAAAATACTAATTAGAGTATTGCATTGTATTTATAATATCTTCTTTGTGTTAGTCTTTATTGATATCTAAATGATTTATGTTTGATATTTATGTTATTTTCTCCCACTATTTTGTTCATGTTATTATTATTATAGTTTTTTCCACACAAAAATATGGTTGATCTATATAATATACGACCAACTAGCAAGTTACGACGTTAATTACTACTTTATCTTTCCCCTCTCTTTTATTCTAGTTACTGCAATGATTTTTTTTTGTATAAATTAGATTAGTTGGAGATTTATGCTATTTAGTTTTTTCTTTCGCTATAATTTTCGGTATCATTGTACAGTTTTGAATTTCTTTTATATCGTGAAACAAATATTGACTTAGTTACTATTTATACTCTTGTTAACTCAATATACATATATGAGTATGTATGTGCGCATATTTTATCATACGTGGTATACCAAAACAGCTCTAGCTCCTTATAATTAAATTCTGGCTCCGTCCCCGTCTCCGGGTCTGGTGTGCTGATCTTCTATAAATACCAAGCCGGCCTATAGGTAGATTCAAGCAATCACTTTCACGTTAGGCGCTGATGTCACAACACAGGGCATGTGAAGACGGATTAGATTAGCGTGACAGTGAAAGCGCTGCTGGGACACGGACCAAGAAGGACGGGTGGTGGAGGCCTCGAGGGGGAGAGCGCGCGCGCACAAGAGAACGCGCGCGAGATGTAATTAAAAGAGTTTGGCAATTGCATCCCCTTCTATTTGTGCACGGGATAGATAGCGTAACCACCACAACTGTTGCCGACGTGTGTAGCACCACCGTTCAGGCACGCAGGGCGCCAATGCAAAAAGCACATCACGTGGACGCTATCTTATGGGTTTTGTACGTGCGTATAGAACACGTACGTCGAAACATACAGAGCACGACAAATTAGAGACACGGACTTACGTGAGCTGGTTGGTGTGCAGCAGCCTGCCGTTGGTGGAGATGAGGACGTCGAGCTCCTTGTGCTGGTACAGCATGCCGGTGTCCTCCGGCACGGCGACGTCGCGCTTCTTGAACGCGGCGGCGGCGACCTGCGCGAGCCGCGTGAACGGGCTGCCCCCGGGTTTGAGCCGGACGTACAGCGGGTACCCGACCACGAACACCACGATGGAGACGAGCATGGCGACGGCCGGGATCCCGAACCCCCACCCCCACCCCACGTTGTCCTGGATGTACACCACCACCGTCAGCGCCAGCAGCGCCGCCACCCCCATGGTGAAGAAGTAGAGGTTGAAGTAGCGCCGTTTCCGCTCCTCCACCGCCGCCATGGCTGCTGCTGCCTCCGCGGTGGTGGTGACCTGCTTCTGCTGCTGCTCTCCCGACGCCGGCGGCTCGTGGTCGAACTGGTCGGTGCCGAACATCACGACGCAGGGCCGGAGCCCGCCGGCGCCCAAGGACGTGCACAGCAGGGAGAGGGACAGCACGGCGAGCTGCCACCCGGAGGCGCGCTGGCACGCGGGAGGAGGACCGCCGGGAGCGGCGGCGGGGCATGGCGAGGGCGCAGCGAAGGGAGGGTCGCGGACACGACGAGGCCGAGCATGCCGAGCTGGTAGAAGACGGAGCCGGCGATGATGGTCCAGAAGCGGCCCGCGAAGGAGTCAGCGGCGAGCGCGCCGAGGATAGTCGTGAGGCTCGACGTGCCGCCGAAGTTGGTCAGGAGGTTGGAGGCCTCCACCATCGGCAGGTGCAGCTGCTGCGTCAGGTACGTGATCAGGTTGGCGCCGAAGCCGGCCGTGGCGAACCGGTCGCAGATGTCGTTCCCTGCATCGATCGTCCGGAGAAGCCATCATTAAATAATTATTAAACGACGACGGCCATCAAATTGCCAAACAAGAAGGCAGCAGCTAACTGCGCCGACAACGTACATCACTCGTTGCATGCGTCGTCTAGATTTCTCGCTCTCAGCTCATTGCTGGTTCAAAATATATCATCTGGTCGCAAATATATGCTGGTGGCTACCTACATGTATTACGTTGGCCTAAGCTGCTAGCTACTCACCAAGTATGAACGGCATGGTCTTGAAGCCTCCCTTCTTCCTCCTCTTCTGCTCTCCTTCTCCATTCCTGCCAACCGTCGTCGTCGTGGTTGCCATGGCTGGATTCAGGAAGCTCTCGCTCCGGCCGACTCGATATGGCCAGTGGTTGATGCGAGTGGTGTGGTGCTCAAGCAGAGCAGGCATGCGACAGTGAGCTATGGCCCTCACATGCATGCGATAGGATGGAACCATGCACATATTCATATATATGATGGGTGTGTTTGGTACAGCTCACAACAGCTTCATGAGCTGTTGTGAGCTGTTTTTTTTTTGTCAAACACCATTTTACAAAACAGCTTCACCCATGAAGCTGTTTGTCCCCTCTCTCACAAAAACAGCTTCACCCATGAAGCTGAAAAAAGTAGCTTTTCACAGCTTACGCCTCTATTTCTCTCTCCCAACAATGCATGAAGTTGTTGGTGAAGCTGTTTTGCCAAACATTTTTTTCAAAACAGCTCAGCTTCACCTAGTAAGTTGCTCATGAAACTATTTTTCAAAAAAAAAAAAACAGCTTCACCAGTGAAGCTGAGCTGTACCAAACGGGGCCATAGGCAGACACCAGGACTTGACAGAGAGATAGGGAGATATCAAAAGCGAATAAGCCAAGCTATTTGCAGAGATTCCAGAGATGTGTGTAGTGACAGTAATAATGCATCAACCCTCCCCACGCAAACAAAATTGGTGTTGTGTTCGGCTCGTCGTTTTTACGGCTGATTTTGGTTGTTTCAATAGTGTTCTGTGAGAGAGAATAAGTTAAAGTACGGCTGATAAACCAACTGATGATAAGGCAAATGAATAGGGCCAATGACTGTTAGGTGTTTTCATCCATGCATGACACCGAGAGCTAACCCCACCCGCATGGACCTTCGATCGCTCAGAATCCATCGTGGCGGTGAATGCCGGAAGAAGGTACAGAGAGGCCGACCAATGCACCCGCGCGCGCCATCAACATTGACGAGAAAGTTGTTTTGATTAGGACGGATGGGGACGCGCGGCGCCGGTGCGTTTGTCGTCTACATCGATCTGCGGCGGGACTGGGAGTGGGGCGCGCCGGCCGTATCACGGACTACTCACTCACGGGGAGCTGAGGGGAGTGGCGGTGTTGCTGGACCTGCACTCTCCATTGGTGATGCTTGGCACTTCTGCTAGGCTGTGTCCTCTCCTCTTCGTGAGCCAGAAGCACACAACAGCTAACGCGGCTGTGGTACCACCATCTCTGCGCACTGATAATACTGCTACTGCGTGGTACCACAAGTGAGACAGCCAAACAATCAAACCAGGAAGGACGAGTAGGAAAGCTCCGGAAACAGTAACTTCAATCATAGATGGTTATGCTGCAGGTCGCACAAAGTCCTTGAACTTGTATCATTGAAAAAAAAATAAATTGAAACGACAGCGTGAGGCACCAATAAGTCCTTGTCAATTTCGTACATACAAAATGATAAATATCGTTCTCACGCTTCGGCCTCAGGTAAAAGAACAAAAAAACTTTCGGCTGTGACAATCCTATTCGCAAACCATGGAAATTAAACGTTGCTGTGAAAGGATCTTTGAACGTAGATTAAGCCGTTCTCGTCTCACTCACTCTGTAGCTTGCTCTTCAGCTTAATCTCTACCTGCGGAAGCATATTTTTACTGCATCAAACAAAATCTTCGTCATGATTGACAGGTTCATTTAGAGAGAAAACAAGCAGAAACTATAATTAAGCTATAGACGGGAGTTCTCGTCTCTACCTTGTTCTTTAGCTTATGTCGGTGTTCGGAACCGGGGGTCCCTCACACCGACAGGTAAATTTGTATCGTGGGAGGGGTGTTGCGTGCTCCTGTTCGGGATGGTGGCTCAGGAAGAGCACTAGAGGAACACATGTCGATTTATACTGGTTTAGGCAAGGAGTGTTGTGACATCCCAATTTTAAGAACAAAATTAGAGCACAATATATGTATGCCAGGATCAATTTTAATACATATATCGACATCAAAGTAAATATCAAAACAATGCTTTATTAATTTATCGAACATTATTACAAAAATGACCCTCGGGTCCAAAAGAAAAGCAGAGACTCTAGTCTAACTCTAATGTAGACTCGCGAAAACTGGACGTCATCTCCATAGGAAAGTCGACCGGGGGCTGCGCCATCCTAGTACAAGTCGTCTGGGTCGAATCCACCGTCTTCTGGGTACAAGTTGTCGGGGTCGTATCCGCCGTCTTCTAGGTACTCCTGCTCCGCGTTGTAGACTCCAACGTCTGGATGAGGTAGCAGGGGTTCAAAGAGGAAGGGTGAGTACATTGAAATGTACTCCGCAAGTGTAGGAAATATATGCTTATGAGGCTATTAACAAAGGTAGGCTGACTCTGTTTGACTCAAGCGCCTAAAGCAACACATCCTATTAATCCTATTAATCATATGCACCTATTTACTAGGTTATAACCACAATCTCCAACAGTAACTGTAACCACACTCGGAGTCGCACCGAGCAAACCAAACTCGGAGTCACACCGAGCAACCAACACTTGGAGTCCACCAAACAACCACACTTGGAGTCACACCAAGCAACCACACCTGAAGTCCATCAGATGACCCGAACCAGTAACCGTCTAATCTCGAAGAAGTCCAAGCCCACTCGTGACCGTGAGCACAGCTGATATATCAGTTTATTTACTCTGCAGAGTTTGCACATCTTTACCCATGAGTCGTGTTGCCCTTGTGCCCAAGGTAACTAGCCTCTTGACCCACTTCCAAGGTGAGTCGGCAGGGTTCACTACAAGGCCGTTACAAAGAGTCCTCCTATGCGTATTGGTTCCATATGTCACGACGTAGAGCTACCTTCCGTAATAACACCAGGTCTGGCGCCCGAGCCTGGGAATCACTCCCGTACTAAGCAGCATCCTGCGTAGAAGAAGCTCTGTCCCATGTCCATATGTAACTAATAACGACATAAGACTTCTCTAATTAATTAGCCAGTCGCAGAGCCATATAGGCCTCATGGTTTGCGCTGTTTTGCCGTTTACTTGTCCAAGAACCGGGTCCTAGGGATCCAGACAGGATAACAAACCACAAACCCAAACCAACGCCAAGTCCCATGGCAAACCGTAACGCCGAGTCACACAACAACCGTACGCCAAGTCACATGGCCCACACCACCAACGGTTCATCTTGCCGGATTTACCTACTCACCATGCTACATCATTATCACTCCACAATGTTTCATAGATCATTAATCAGAATTAATTATTAACTATCCCATCCCAAGACAGCAAGACTAAGCATGACTTCTACCCAAAACATCCCAAACCAGGTGACAAGGATAATATAAACAAGTTCTAGTAAACCTTAACATGAGATTCAATTTAACGACACTACATGCATCTACAAGATATAACTACTCTAATACCAAAATATAAAATAAATACGGGAGCAAGATGTTCAAGAACACTTGCCTGCGGGCTGGGTCGAAACTGCAAGATCACAAGAAGGGTCTGGAGCGTCCTCGTACTCCGTACTCTCTGGATCACACATCAATAGATGGCCTAAACCAAGCAATATAAGAAACAGTACATCAACATTATAAAAACATACTAAAAAGGTTACTACGTGTAGGGCTTTTTTCTACGATCGCGTGAGCGCAAAAAACGCCGAAAACGGGGCTACAGTTTGAAAGTTACGAGCTTTTGAATTTGTGAGGGTAAATCGGTAATTTCAATTGATTTACTTTTAAATGTTTTTCAAAATCAGTGACTAAAAGAAATTTATTTGGGCCACAAAATCATTTTATTTGGTCTGAAATATTTTATTTGCAAAGGTGACATTTCTAGAATTGTTTTTATGAGCAAAACACATTTAAAAGCATTATAAAAAGGGTTTATAAAAGCATTAATCATTTTAAATAAACCAAAAGAAAACCATTTTACTTTGATCCAAAACAGATTAATGAAACCATCAATTTAAATATTGAGATCACTAATTATTTATGGAATCAAACAACATTAAAACACATTTTAGAACAAAAAGAAAACTCATCTTTCTCTCTGATTGGACCGAAAAGGAGTTAAATCTCTTCAACTAAAAAGAGCCGGATGTTATCGTCACCGCGAACTAATCGCACCGCTCCATCCTAATTTCCTTACCCCGCGAAAGAAAACTGCTGCGCCACCACGCACACGCCACCGCCGCCTCCCCACGACCCACGCGGCCACGCCTCACAAAGGCCAGATCGACGCGGTCCTTCCCGCCCGTGTCATCGGTGTTGCGGCAACCTCTCCTGTGTCATCCAGTGCAGCCTCGTATGTACGCCGCCGCCAGCCCTGCGTGACGGCACCCACACAGTCGGGGTCCTTCCCGCCGATGTCGTTGGCGTTGCGGCAGCCGGCCTCTCCTATGTCGCCCGGCGCAGTCTCATCCACTGTGAGCTACAAGCCCGCGATCCGGTTGCGGACGGACCACAACGCGGGGGCGCTGCTTGGAGTGGCGGAGTGCTAGCTGCCTTGCTTGGGCGCGCTTAGCCTGGCCATCCCGTGCTTGAAGCTGCCGGGATACCCTGCATCTTCTGCTCTAGCTCCAGATCAACCATGCATGTATCTGCTAACAGGTGTTGTATTTTCCTCTGTCTTCCTTTCCTACAGGCTGACGATTGTTGGGCTGGCGTGATGCCATAAATGTTGGTATTGTGCTCGCTGCCATGGCGCAGGAAGGGCAGACTGTCATGTGTGGAGCATCCTAGAGCTTGCGTGGAAGATGCGGTCTTTGGCCTTGGATTCGAATTTGGCGGCTCCATCTGCATCCGCTCACTCCACCTCCACATGACATGACGGTGGCCACTAAAGTCCCAATACCTGCAAGGACATGTCGACGGAGAACGCCCGCAATCTGTTCGTCACAAGGTTTCTTTCAAAAACTTCTTCCCATTTCATTTATTTTAAGTAATTGCTCTGATTAATTGGGGATATGTAGGATTGGTTGACAACAATTACTAGATTACTAGATGGTTTGGATGCATAAATTGAGACCTACAGTAGCTGTGAAGGCTAGCATTATTTTGTTGTGGCTCTTGCAATGACTGTTGGTGATGGCAGCTACAGTCAGGCGGAGGCAGCCAATGTTGGTGATCGATACGACAGTGTTGTAGCTGTAGAGCAGAGACAAGTGTGACTAGCAGGCTGCTGCCACCAAGCTCGTGTGCTTGACTGAGGACAGGCCCCCATCAAGCCGCTGTGTCTATTGCTCCTCGTGTACGCCTACACGGCTACACGCCTAGGATGCATGATGCAAATCCCACTCATTTGTGCTCTCGGCAGGAAGGCAATAAGGAAGAGCATGGTGCATGAGATTGGGCAGCGAACCTCAGACGCCGTAGCGGCTTCTTAACTATTTTGGCTAATAAGGTTTGATGCAGCATGCTTTTAGGCATGGTCTGCACAAGGCGATGTTCCTTCTTCCTTGGGACAGCAAAATTGTTGTGTCAACATGGGGAGAGTTTGTGTTTGCAAACACTAAAGAAATTTCAGTGCACTGGAAATAAGGAAGTAGTGTGTTTTCCATGTTTTAACCATTAAACATTTTTAGCATCTCGTTAAAGGTACCTTAACTGTTGTCAACTGTAATTTCGCTGTCCTCTATTTAGCCCACTTGACTTGTCAAGCAAGTGTCTATGCTTTATGAACTATAATGATAACATGAGTTCATTGGTTCAATTGGGTGCTACTGGTGCAAGCATATTTTGGTTATTTTGTCTGCAATTTTAAAGAACAAGAAATTATAAACTTATTAGCTATGATAATCTTTTTTGTGTTTTTTTTTTCATTAAACACTATTCTTACAAAAGTTTTGGCTATATCAGTCTACAGGCAGGAGATAACAAGGTAGAGTTCAATTGGGGCAGGACAAAGATGAAAGTATGACCCTTTTTTTCCTTTTTATATTTTGTTATGTTTGAGGTAATACTTGGCTTGTGCAAGCATTGCACATTATATACAGGCAAAGCTGATATAATCACAAACACATCCTTGGTCAGATATGTTGTTCTCATTGTATCCATAGTTGCTGTAAAGGCTGTCATCTCTAGCTTATACTCCCTGGTGCTACATACATACATGCATGGCAGGTCTTATATAGTATGGAATTTTTAAGCATTCTAACAATGAATCTGAAGCTTGTTTTCGGAGTGCATTGAAGTATGGATATATGCTTTGGATTTATGGGTTCTTAGTTTATGCTTTAAATGAATCTAAACTTTTGCTCTTAATAATGCAGTATGACCCTTTTTTAATGAAATACACTATCAGCTTTAGTTTAGAGTGGGCAAAAACTTTTAGTATCACTTCTGGTGTAGAATTTATTTAGGAGGTATCAAGACTTAGAAAATTGCAGGGTCCATTTTAATACCAATCTTTGTTCGTGTCTTGGCTTTAGAGAGTGGATTTTAATAGTAAAAGTAGACCTGTGCCTGAACCATCCTTTTTTTTGCCCGAAACATCCTTGGCCTCATCTGGTTTTCGATTGTTTTATGCATTGTGTTGTGCTAAGGGAGAATTATTTATTTGCCCTCAAAAAAACTCTGGTTACTTATGTGACCCTTTTTCTTTTGAAGTTGTGTATATAGCCTTAAAACGAAACTTTGTTACTTATTTGGCCTTCCGTTAGATTTGAGGGCATAACGGTGTTAAGTATTGGGTAAAAAGACCATTTTGCCCCTGCGCCTAAAAAATAAAAAACAGTATATATATAAATAATATATATATAAATATTATATATAAAAACAATATGTATATAAACAGTATGCATATATACTGTTTATAATATATATATATACTTTATATAATATATATATATACTGTTTTATACACTTTTTTTTTTTTTTAGGTGCAGGGGCAAAATGGTCTTTTTACCCAATACTTAACACCGTTATGTCCTCAAATCTAACGGAAGGCCAAATAAGTAACAAAGTTTTGTTTTCAGGCCATATACACAACTTCAAAAGAAAAAGGCCACATAAGTAACTAGAGTTTTTTTGAGGGCCAAATAAATAATTCTCCCTTGTGCTAAAGCCTCACTCTAATTTGCAAAGTAAGTACACTCTAAATTATCTGAACACTAACCAATTACCCCACCAGCCATTCAGCCTTTAAAATATTCAAATATAGCAATTTTTTTTAAAAAAACAAGAAATCAAATGTAGTTAATTTACTTCTCAATCTGTTGCAGAGAATTGAGGACCTATATGACTACATTTCCTGCAATGAGACAGACACAAGGAGTGATTGACCTATTTGAAGACTGATTCTAATGAATGCTTGATTAGGATCAAAAGCGTCTATAACAATGTGCTAAATAGTGTCGGAGCAGGATATGGTTAATTTGACCAATTTGTTTTTCATACAATCCTTTTTGCACATATTCAATCAATTGATAATATCGAATTATCTTTATATCAAATAAGTTGGCTGGAAATGCTTAATTGTTATCTGAATTCGTAGAATGGTAATGTCATCTTATCTCATTATTTGAACAAATTAATTTGCTTTATATCAAGTAATAGAAAGTACTTTTGAAGAGGGAATATGTGTCATCTATATATTTTTTATGTAAACAAATATTTATGACTTTTATATAAATGATGTTGTAACAAAAAAAAAACCACTGTAGAATTGAATTGAGATTTTTTTTGTTGAGCTTGTTTCATTTGATGAGTTATGTCCCGTAGCAAAGTACGGGCACTCAACTATAAAAAAACTAAAGAGTGGACATCATTTTGGTGCGACAAAATTTTCGCTTTGTCGGTCCGTCTCCGCTTGCGATCCCATGCGCGTTGCCCCTCCTTCATTATTGTTACACTATTGTTATATTATCATGAGATTAATATGAGTATTTAATTTTACACTATTGTTATATTATCATGCAATTAGTATGTTTTTAGTACAAAAGTATAGTTGTCCCATAGCAACGCACGGACATGCTGCCTAGTATAGATAACAAGGGCTAGCTCATAAGTTTGCGCAGACTCAATGAATAGCGGTTTGATTAAAAGTAAGTAGGGGGGTGGGGGGTTAGATTACAAGATGGCGGTGACGGAGCTTGACCTTGCTGATGTGGATGTTGACTGACATGTGGCGCATTTTGATTGGAGCGAGAAGGTGACGTGGACCAGCTTTGACCGTGGGTTGACTTTTGGTCAAGGGGGATCTGGGCCATCTGCTGAGGATCGGACGGCCTGGGGAGGTCTTCTTCCTCCCTGGCTTGGGCGTGACGCCAACAGAGCACCGCACGGCGGCGGTCTTGCCGGCAGCTGCTCGGGGTGGTGATCCGGTGGCCGGAGAGACCTCCGACGAGTGGCGGTGGGGGGACCGGGGTCCCCGACGAACTCTTCGGTGCTGTTCAGGGTGACGGGAAGCGCCTCGTTCTGGCTGCTGCGGCGGAGAGCAGGTGGAGGCGGTGGCGGTGGCGGTCGGTCTTTCCGGCGAGCTTTGGGAGGTGACATCTCTAGCGCGGATGGGTGATGAGAGGTAGTGCGGGGGATGCGGCGGGCTCTTGCGGTGCCAAAGGAGGAGATAGGGTGGCGATTGGTGGCGTACAGGGGGAGATCGATGAGCTCCTGCTAGGAGCGGCAATGGCGGCGGCGGCGTCTAGCGCGACTGATAGAGAGAGGGAGTGGACCTAGGGTTGCGCGGTGCGGTCCTCGGGTTACCAAGGAGCCGAGCAGGGGCGTCGGAGATGGCTCGTGCGGGGAGTTGGGGGAGCTCGGCTGTGTCCATCTATGGCAGCGGCGGCGGCTGTAGGAGGCGCTAGGGCAACGGGATGGGCAGAGCGGGTGCGGCGCGTAGGGGAGACTCCCTGGTGACCTTATAGTGGCGAAGAGGAGGAGGGGAGGGGATGGCCGCAGCGCTGGGGCTCGGTCGTAGGCGGCGCGAAGGAATCGGGCGGAGGTTGGGGAAGAGCCCGACGGTTTGGGCCCACCTGTCGGTGAGTGGTGGCGGCTGCGGCATGGGCCTGGTTCGTCAGCGAGGGGAGGAGCGTTGGGCGCGGCTCTGGGCCGTGGTTGGGCCCGAACGGGGAAGTGGGGAGGGGGCGCCGGCCTGCAAGGAGGGAGAGGCCTGGCGGCCGGACGGCTGGGCCAAGGGTGGGAGTTGGGCCAAAAAGGGGAAGGGAACCCCGTGAGAGAGATAGAGTTTTCTTTTTCTTTTCCCTTCTTTTCTTTTGCAAATTCATTTGAAATTCAAATTCAAAACCTTTTGAAACCAAACAGCTTTTGTAAAAGTTTTGAAATATTTTCCCTAAGCTTTGGAAACAAAATTTTGAGTTTAATTTCATAAAGTTTTGTAAACCCTTTTTATTTATTTTCTAAATAGAGTAAAATCGATTCGCCGCTTAATTCAAATTTAAATAAATTATTTTTCACCCAAAAATAAAATAATGCAACGGCATGAATGCATCAAACATATGGTTAGGATTTTCCTCCATCTAGTATTTTGGCCATTTTCTTATTAAATTCTAATTATTTTTAATTAATTTAACACCCGGGGTGTTACAAGTGTCCTACGTCCAATGGAGGAGAGAAGCTTGTATTATGTTTCGCCGGAGTGCGAGTAGGAGTTACAAGCGAGTGAAGAGGGAACTTGTCCCAAGCCTCAAGTGGAGAGAGCGTGGAGTGAGTGGTTGTGGTGGTTGTGGTGTCTAAGTCGTTTCTCTTGATCTCCCACTGGGACATCGCTGGCTTCTCCTTTTACAGGCGCAAGGAGGGCACACGGTTATATTGAAGTGGCCTTGGGTGGTCCTCTTGCTGTCGAAGAGCGAAGAAGATGGCCTCCCATGAAGGCATAGTCGTCATGGTGGGTTCAACCTTGTGGAGCAGATGAGTCGTGCTCGGCACGACGGGTCCTGTGGAGTCTTGTAAGCGTCGCGGTGGTGACTATAGAGGCATGGTTTTCCGTGTCTTTGACTTCACGGAGCGTCGAGGCCCAGCTGGTGTCGCGGAGTCTCTGAAAGGTGAGTGCTCGAACACAACGCCCGTACGCGGCCGAGATCCTCGTAGTGTGTACAGTGCGAAGTAAGGTGAAGCAGTGCTCGCCTGCTCGGCACCCCGCACCATCAAGTCAAGGAGTTGGTGGAGGGCGATGTGTGCTTCCCCCTGTCACGTTAAGTTGCCCATACTAAGCAAGTATATGGACGATGTAGCGTGAGGACTGGTAGTACGCGAGGCAGGTTTGCTGTCCTTTCTAGCGGGGCCTCGATCGAAGCCGTCTGAGCCGGGTTCGAGTGGGTTCGGTGCTCTTGTCCGAGGCCTAGGCGGAAGTCTCGGGCGAGACAGAAGAGTCCGCCTACATCCGAGGCCTGACGCGAGGGGCCCTGGGCAAGGCGAAGAGTGATTAGGACCGAGGCCTCTGCGTAAAGGCTCGGGCGAGGCGGAAGATGGTTGAGTCCCTGGCGGGCCCATGCATATGCATAACAGTAGTTTTGAAGATATGATCGCCTTTATTGGAGTCGTCAAAATCAGAATCCTGATGGGTCCCCTTTATTCAGGCGTGGGTGTTGTGCGACTAGTGAGGTGCAGTGGTTGATGCTATCATCCGCTTGAGTGATGGGTCGATGACCAGTCTTGCGGGCTGTAGCAGCACAGATAAGGAGGCACACCATGGAAGCGGCCGCCTTATGAGGGTGTACCGTCTTATCCTGCCCCACATGCCTTCTGTACGTTGGTGTGCTTGGCCAGCTTTGATGGGACAATAGGTTTTTTAATGGGGTGGGGATTTCATGACGCCCCTCGTCTACCCGGGGACTTGGGCGTGCCTTGGGTTTGGACGGATGTGGCTCGAAGCGTATAGGAGAAGTGCTGCCGAGGTGGGGAGCTGGTCCCCGTCCGAGGCCCGGCTCGGGGAGCCTCGGATGAGAAGGCGAGAGAGAGATAGAGAGAGACTCACCGAGACCTTAAAAAACGGTCAGCCAAAGGTGGGCCGCATCGGCTGGTGATTGAGTTTTTTGTGGGTGGCCTCTTAATCGGTTTTCTTAGAGTACCCCTTATTTTGGTACCCACACTAGCCCCCGAGCCTTTTAGGGACTGCTTGCACTCCTCCGAAGGTTCCATTGAGGCTATGTTGTTTGTTGTGACATTTTTTCTCGGTTGGTGCGCGCGAGCGCACCCACCGGGTGTAGCCCCTGAGGCCTTGGGGGAGTTTTACAACTCCTCCAAGGGTTGTGGTCAAGCAAGTTTTTATGTCGTCGATCTATCTGTGCAGCGTCGCCTTGGGCTTGACAGAAGCAAGTTATTGCAATTTGATTATTACAAAGCTCAAGCATCCGGTCTCGCGATGAGGGCCAGACCTTGTGAATCGCAACTGTCTTGGTAGTGTGTTTTCCCAGACACATTGTCGTTGTGCCTGGTAACCGATGAGTCGAGTGTGCCATTTCAACTCTTCCTAGGGAATCACAAAGGTCGTGTTCCTCATCAATGCGGAGGTTGCATAGCAACCTCTCTTATTCTTTGTTGTTCCATAAGTGCGGGGTAACGGGGTGACCCTGTCATTCCATTTCATCCTTTCCTTTCCTTGCTCCATCCCTTTTGCCCCTCGGGATGGACCATGGGAAGCGTCCTGCCGAAGCTCAGTCGGAGGCAAGGGGGCCCAGGCATCGCCGCCGCCTTTCAGGGTAGGCCTCCCCCCTTCATTTGCTATGGCACAATTTTCCCACTTGAGCATACTGAGCTCTTTTTGTTTGTTTCAGGGTCATCTCCCTTGCCAGTTCGATTCCGTTTTCTCCCGATGGCAGTCTATCGGGGCCCTCACCGGTTCATGACCTCCAGGAGGCGGTCACTGCCGCCATTGTGGCTTTGGACGTTGCTAACCAGGAGGCTGTGAACCTCCATGGCCAGCTAGCGGATGTGGACAATCTAATCACCCCCGGAGGCTGAGTTCCAGGTCCTTCGCCCGGTCGTTCAGGCGGCGGTCGAGTTCGTGCACGCCCGAGGTGATGAGGGACGACCCGATCTTCCGTGAGGTAGCTGATAAATTTGATTGGTGGAGATCTTGACGTTGGCGATCCGGCTTCAAATCAGACACGATTCGAACCCTACAACCGTTACACCACTGCTCTGTTGGTTATCAACCAAGCACAATGTTGACACTCCTTAATGGATTCACTGTAAGAATGAGTCACATAAAATAATAAACTAGTGAAAGCACAAAAGAGTGTACGGGACACTACTAACTCCACTTAACGTCAAGTTGTCATCCCCAACATGAAGCTAGCAATGTAATTATATCAGGGCACTGGATCTTAGAGATAGATATTTACCCGCAAGCGCACAGATAAACATACCCGTTGTAGAGCATTTCACCCAAGCTAGTCTCAGGTATCGTTATTTATATTTTAGCCTAGAGACTAATCAATTCAAGATATGATGGCGTTGTAAGGACTTAACAACATTTAATATGGCACACACTTATAGCAAGTCTGATAACACAATAACTACTATGAACAGGAATCGGGTACAGAGTAAAGGATATGGTAAATAATTGATAAAGGATAACAGAGATCAGATCAATCAAGGATAAACTTAGAACAGTACTGCCTAGCAAGATGATGATTAGAACAGGTATTAATAAGGAACATTCCTAAGTTATTCTAATTACAAGTCATAGCATACGTTGATTAGTGCAATTATATTTGGCAATCATTGGCTAGGTCACATCATATTTATAATCAAGAGGCAACTCCATAGCTAAGGTGTTAAACAAAGTAACCCTTAAACCATGAGTTAACTGAGCCATACTGAACACTATATTCGGGAGGTGGAATACAGAGGACTCAACAGGTCTGTCACACCCGCGATCTACCACTCTATCCGGAACATAGGACGCATTCGCAGATAAATAATGTATAAGCACCATGCCTACACAGCATTCATCACTCACCGTTGTACTTTAAGATGAGCGTTATACGAACATGAGTATAAACATAAAGATGAACTATCTATGTCAAATATATAATCAAAGCAGACTATAAGCATTATAACTAAGAATATAATCATTGATGTCTTAATAATATCAATTGTATTGCTATCTAGAACACAATAATGAACAATAAGGTGAATTAGATCATCGAGAAGAACTAAAGTACGAACTAGAACATGAACTAGAACAAGATTATGAACTAGAAGATGAACTAAACGATGAGCATGAACTAGACGATGAACTAGAACATAAACAATGAAGAACAATGATGAACTAGAAGAGCAATTATGAAATAGATCCATAATGTTAATACAAGAGAGAAGATCTTGGGTTTACCGAGCCTTCTCGTGACTAGATCAGGAATCCAAGCGAAGCTTGCCTCCTCTAATCCTATTCTATCTACTAATCTAGGTGGATGTAGTCCTAAAGCTTCCGATTGATCTCCTTCTGGTTGGTCTAACCCTGATGAATGAATTGCCTGAAACCCTATTGCCTAGAGAGGGGGGTCAGGGGTCTGTTTATATAGCACAATTATCTAGATTTTAGATCAAGCATTTGCCATCCACAGGTTTTAGGTTCAGAGTTTATTCAGAACAACTTTGTCTAAAACTCAAGAAAATTTAAGTTTAAACACTAGGTACTAAAAAGGAATTATAGCAGAGCAATTGCTTATTATTTTTATTATGAGCAAAATTAGTCTTTTATTCACCTAGACATTTATTCATTATATAATCTCTTTATTTGGTTTTGTAAAAGTTATTTATCTTTTTAGGAATTTTTATTGACCTGATCTAACTAAATTGAGCTAATAGATAATGATACTTATCGTGGTAACTGAGGGTGCTCTCCCCCAAGCTGGATCTTGACTTATTCTTTTTCTCCAGAAGACCGTTAATGATTTCTTGAGTCCTTCTCTTCTTCTTGCTGAATTCAAAGGTAGACAACACAACTAGTGGAACTTGATTAAAGGTTAGTGATAAATATTCCTTTATTTGTCTAGTTGTTTTAAAGCTCTTAAGATTATTTATGTTCTTTCTCTCCACTAAGGAGAGTTTCAGCAGTGTCTCTTTTAGGTTTTAATGGTGAGCCTTCATGTGCCCATATATTTTTGTTGTTTCAAATTTATTTATGAAAAACTTAGAGATACTTACGTGGATACATGGGGTGCCTTCCCCCAAGCTGAATGTTGACATAGTCACTTTGTAATGTAGCAGACTGACAATGGATATGTCCTTCCTCTATTAGAGCTTTGATTGATGTTGATGTTGTTAAGACAGTGCTCAAATAGTGGATGGAGCATTCACTTGTTCGTTAGCTTTTCTTGGCCTTTTAAATCCTGTGAAACTCAAATAGACAACAAAACTTGTGGAACAGATTAAGCATTAGTGATTGGCCACTCTAGCCTTCGTTGTCAGTAAGATCTCTTTCTCAATATTTATATATATATTTTTTATTTTTTTTTATTCTGATGCAGATATAATTGCTTAAGAAATATGATACTACTAATAAAGTGATCATGCTTTATCTAATTATGCAATGATAAGTTTAATGCTAATGATTATGGATAACTACCGAGTTACCTTCCGGCGAGGATTCGACGTTTATAGTCTATCGAACAAGACTCCTTGTACGCTCTTTATTCTTCCTTAGGTGTATCAGCGGATCCTGAGAAGGACCTCGATGATTGCACGTCAGTAGAACTCTCTTTCCTTCTCCACACTTGCTTGACTGGTGGACTTATCTCCTTAACTTCTTCGTCCTTTGTTTCCTTCAATGGGACATCTTCACTCCTGGTGACTTCTCCTTCATAGTCAGCCCATCCATCCTTGATTTGTCGTCTCTTGTTGTGTTGGGATGTGCGGCGTCTCCTCCTTGAGTGGTTCTTCTTTTCCTGTACATTAGTGGCATAACTATTGAAGTAACAGCGTACCATCTCTCTGAAGAACTGGAAGTGGATCTCTCCAGATCTCATGTAAATGATGGCGCCAGTGGTGTTGAGGAAGGGTCTTCCTAGGATGATGTGAATGTCGTCTTCTTTTCCCATGTCTAGTACTAAGAAGTCGGTGGGAACATAGTGGTCTTTAATTTGGATCATCACGTCTTTTATCATTCCTTCCGGAAATCGATAAGTTTGGTCTGCCATCTGCAGCTGCACATATGTCGAATACATAGGTCTATTTTTATATAAGTGTTCATATGTTACCTTAGACATTATATTGACACTTGAGCCAATGTCATAGAACGTTTTGTGGAATGTACTTCCTTCGATCTTGCAATCGATGGTGGGTACGCCTGGGTCATCTCTCTTAGCGAGGAATGGTGATGCAAGAAGGTGGTCGTATTCTGTTTGGACAGAGTTAACCATCCATACTGTGTCTTGATGTGGTTGTGTAGCCTTGTTCTTCCTTCTTCTGTTTCTATTCTTCTTCTTTGATGATATGATGTTTGTATCTTCATAGGGTATCTGAGGGTGGACTTTGGTAGTGAGTGTATGGCTCTTGAAACTAAATTTCTCTTTGTTGCCTGTGATTGTGAAACAGATCTTGGAGCTGTCCGCGTAGATGATGGCTTTGGTTGAGCTTAGGAACGGGCGTCCAAGAATGATGGGTGCTCTTTTGTCTCCACCTGTTTCAATGATCATAAAGTCTGCACACACATACGAGCGTCCCACTCTGAAATTCCCAATGGGTAGCACAGTGTCTGATCTGCAAGCTGCAAACACATGGTTGTATATAATAAAGGTGCACCATGCATTTGTTCGTATATTACCCTTGGCATAATGTTGACGCTTGCTCCAAGGTCACAGACTGCTTCTTCAAAACTGTGAGGTCCAATATGAATTGGAATCACAGGTCTTCCTGGATCTCCTTTCTTTGGGGCAATGGAATCGTCCATCCATTCCCTCGAAGGTCTAGGTATGGGGTGTCCTGCATCAAAGATGTCTACAAGATTTGCAGTTTCTAGCTCTTTTGGACTTCCTGGAATCTTACCGGTTTCAGTCATAGGGACTGAAGCTGCTAACTGAGATAACTGAGATTCTATCATTTTATTAAAGCTATGCTGATTCTTTATGGCAGAAGTAAAGCTATCCATTCTAGTATTAATATTTTCAAGTAGTTTATCATTGGAAGCTATCTTCTTAGACATATTATCAATAATTTTATTTTGATTAGATATCATCTCTCTTAAAGGTGGTTGATTAAAAGTATTACCTTGGTAGTTACCTGAGTAGTTACCTGAGTAATTAGGCCTTGATTGCTGGTTCCATCCTTGAGCTTGTTGAGGACGATAGTTGGTGTTGTTGTTGATGTACTTCGCATCCTCTTGAATCTCAGGGCAGTTGCTCCCTGAATGACCAGTGCCTCCACAGTCTTCACATGTCATGCGAGATTCGTAGATTTGCTTGACGTCTTCTCTCTTGGGAGTGTGTTCATCAAACTTCTTCATGAGTAGGTCAAGTTTGGCAGACAACATGTCTACTTCCTTTAGTTGATGTATTCCTCCCCTCTTGCGTGGCTGAGAGCGTTCCTCATTCCATCCTTGGTTCGAGGCCATCTTCTCTATGAGTGTAGTTGCATTATTGATTGTGAGTGATAAGAATGATCCTCCAGCAGCGGCATCTACATTCCCACGGGTACTTGAAGTGAGCCCGTGGTAGAAGGTCTGCATGAGTAGCCAATTCTCCATCCCGTGGTGAGGGCATTCTGATATGTAGTCTTTAAAGCGTTCCCAAGCTTCTGGGATTGATTCTTCATGTTGTTGTTGGAAAGTTGAAATCTTGGCACGGAGGGCATTCGTCTTGCCCACTGGAAAGAACTTTGCTAGGAAGGCAGTTGAACAGATCGCCCACGAGGTGTTTTTATCTTTGTTGGCGTAAAACCATTGTTTTGCTTTTCCCAAAGTGAGAATGAGAACAGCGAAGTAGAATGGAGTCCCTTTCGACTCCTCTGATGGTGAAAGTGCTGCAAATCTCCAGAAAGTGTTGGAGATGAGCGCTTGCGTCTTCATGTGCCTTTCCGCAAAATTGATTAGCTTGCACCATGTTGATCAAAGCTGGCTTGAGTTCAAATCCGTTGTCCCCCACATTGACTGTTGGTCCAGTCCTGATGTTGGCAGTGGTTGGTGCAGAGAACTCGCGGAGTGTCTTGTCGGCCATGGTGTCCAACACTGGTGTTAAGCTTCTTCTTATCTGGCTAACTTCTGGTAGTTGTGCTGAGGGTCTCTTAAGTTTGCGTCTAGTTTTCCTTAGTAAAGCTTCAGGATCCTCAGTGTAGTTTGTTCGGAAGTTGGAAACCAGTCATACATCACCCTGCATAAGATATAAAAGATAAAAAAGCCAGGGTAACAAGGTAAGTAAATAATTAGTGCATCATAAAATGTGGTAAGTAAAATGATATGTTCTAGCTACCGTTTTAAATGCTGCTAATGCAATGTCCTTATCAATGTTCATAAAGATTTTAATGAAAAACCCTAGGTACCATCCCTAGTTGAATTGATGTGGTCCCTGGCAACGGCGCCAGAAATGCTTGTTGACACTCCTTAATGGATTCACTCTAAGAATGAGTGCAATTATATTTGGCAATCATTGGCTAGGTCACATCATATTTATAATCAAGAGGCAACTCCATAGCTAAGGTGTTAAACAAGTAACCCTTAAACCATGAGTTAACTGAGCCATACTGGACACTATATTCGGGAGGTGGAATACAGAGGACTCAACAGGTCTGTCACACCCGCGATCTACCACTCTATCCGGAACATAGGACGCATTCGCAGATAAATAATGTATAAGCACCATGCCTACACAGCATTCATCACTCACCCGTTGTACTTTAAGATGAGCGTTATACGAACATGAGTATAAACATAAAGATGAACTATCTATGCCAAATATATAATCAAAGCAGACTATAAGCATTATAACTAAGAATATAATCATTGATGTCTTAATCATATCAATTATATTGCTATCTAGAACACAATAATGAACAATAAGGTGAATTAGATCATCGAGAGGAACTAAAGTACGAACTAGAACATGAACTAGAACAAGATTATGAACTAGAAGATGAACTAAACGATGAGCATGAACTAGACGATGAACTAGAACATAAACAATGAAGAACAATGATGAACTAGAAGAGCAATTATGAAATAGATCCATAATGTTAATACAAGAGAAAGATCTTGGGTTTACCGAGCCTTCTCGTGACTAGATCAGGAATCCAAGCGAAGCTTGCCTCCTCTAATCCTATTCTATCTACTAATCTAGGTGGATGTAGTCCTAAAGCTTCCGATTGATCTCCTTCTGGTTGGTCTAACCCTGATGAATGAATTGCCTGAAACCCTATTGCCTAGAGAGGGGGGTCAGGGGTCTGTTTATATAGCACTGGGCGATGAATCGTGGCCCTTGGATCAAACTAACTTGAGGTACGGTCGAGATGCATCCTGGAGGTCGGTGGAAGTAGCTTGCAGAGGACGGAAGCGTGGGAGCTCCCTGGCCGACCGACCGGTGGGCCCTGTGGGACCGGTCGGTCCCACAGGTCGGCCTCTGGTGGTGTCCTTCCTTGTGGTGTCTTCTTACGTACTCTGGAGTCTTCTAGAAGTATCCCGACATGGCGGTTGCGTTATCTCCCGTCGGTTTCCATCTATGGGAAGCTATTGGTGCTAATTTCCTAGTTTAGTCCCTGCAGAATCATAACTCACCAAAACTCATGGAATATTGTCAGATGAAACCGTAAACCTTTGTTGGTGATCATATTCTTTCCCTTTTCATATTTATTTATCTCTTAATTATGATAGTTAACCAGTGTCAACACACAACTTGATTGACCTCACCAAGAAGGCTAATCCTGCAAGCGAATCGAAGAACACAAGCAAGAAGGTAAAACACACAATCTGAAATTGCAAATATGAATTATGGGAATATCAATAGAGGGTTCAAGAACTCGGTTCCAAAGGACTAATCGACACAGTGGAAGAGATCAAGAACAAGGGCCCTGTATCACTGTAAAAAGGATTCGACACCACAGTTACAATGAACAATTCAGTCCTCGATGGAAAACTAAACTCTAAAGAAAACCCAAGCCCTAACTACGACGACAACGGCTAATTATAGGGTTTAGGACATCACCCCTGCTGAACCCGCCCCCTAATGGGCTCTAAGACGATACACGGCCCAACGGACCAAAAGACGGTGTCGCAACACCCTGGCAGATTCTAGATGCTGACTTGTTTAGACGATTCCTATTGGCTCAAGATGTATTTTGACGTGAAACCAAAGCCATTGGTTAGCTTATCAAATTATCTTTCCAAACATACCTGGTTCGTAAAAAACAGAGTCCGTATGCATCCAGGGCATTGATTTTTGCCGGGACTGCTCCTGAAATCCGAGATGGACTCTGACTTGAGTTGGACTGGCTCTCCACCATTGTAAACTTGAGTTGGATGTCCTCGTTGGTACTCCTCCTCTCCTCGGCTTGTACATGACGTAGTTATGTCCTCATCACGAGGTTATAACCTCGTGGAACATCTTCTCGATGTACCCGAGCGTGTTCGGGCCTCCGTCGCGCACAACATCCATCAAGGGGCTGCGGTGGCCCTAACCGGAGCTCAGCTCTGGTCTGGCTACAACCTCCGTCCCTTCGTGGGGTTCCTGGACGGCGCTGGGGTGTGATGGAACGACCCTAATCTCATGGCCCACGTGTCCCTGTCAACCTCTGACAGCCGAACCCATGTTCCATGTGATTAAGACCTGTTCGCCACCGGGCTACATCAGTGCCCAATGTCCGCAGGATCATCTCACAATTCGGTTACAGCATTGCATACTTTTACAAATAACATCGAAATAAAGAGCGGAAGACTTAAATAACAATAGTTTTACAAAGCAGGGTTCCAAATAGAATTAAGGTGCAGTTATTACAACCAAGTTCTGATAATAGAGATAGACATAGGCAACATAGTGGAGAACAACAAAGATACTTATAATCACCCAGCCCGAGGGTGTACAACTATTCCTCGGCCTCATCGGCCTCTTCCTGGACGATGGTCACGCAGCAGGGTGCAAGACACATCGGGGATTCTGCCATACCTGCAGCATGGGTAACAAACCTGAGTACTGGGGTACTCAACAAGACTTACCCGACTAAGGAAAAAGGAGAAGACTCAGGAATGAGAGGCTTAGGGTAGTCAAGGTAAGGCTTAAGCAAGATCAAGTATTTTGCAGAAAAGCATTTTTGTAAACCTTATTTTATTTTGGAAAGATTCAGCATTCCTCAATTCTTCATCGTTCATGATTCATTTTACATTTCAAAACATTCCTAGTTGAGAACCACTCTCCGTTGACAGTCAGTGACCAAGTCTCCATAACCGAGGAGCAACGTTAATCCGGATAAATAATACTCAGCTGAGGATCCCTATCCACACTGCATATGTAGCACCCAAGCTTGCATATGCCAACTCGTCTACCACGATTCCTCCAAGATTGGGCCCCGTCCTACGCCACCCGGAAGTACAGTACACCACTCCTATCCAGGTACGACGACCACGTGGGTACATGCTACTTCCGCCATCTCTCCACTCCCAGTGCGCGGTTGTCGGTCCAATAAAGGATTCCTCGGAGCCAGAGCTTTCCGAAGTATGTGAATAGTTACAAGTCTTGACCAGCAGGCCCCATACGGATGGTCCCTAATTTTCCAGCCAGAACTATACCTTGGTTATATCTCACCCAAGCGTAATAGTCCCGTCAGTTTTCAACCCTGTCCTGGTCGGTGTCAACTGTTGAGTCCCGGACTACAACATGACGACACCGTACGCTCGGACAACCTCTCCTCCTCTCGCAATTGACAAGGTACGGATCAGATACCAAGTCAATGGCCGGGGAGTAAAGCCAAATTCCCGTAAAAGTTCGTTAAGTGATCACACTTTTGAAATGGCATTTTATTGCAAATTTATAGTATAGCATCACTAAGCATTTTGCAAATAGTTTTAAAGCAGGGCTGATGGATCTTCTGGTGGAGGTAAATAATGCAGGTAAAAGGTCATCACACAACTCCTATAACCTAATGCAGTAGTTTAACTCAAAAGCATTTAAGGAAAAATTTTATAAATCCAAGGAAGGGTTAAATGCACCGGGGCTTGCCTTGAAGAGCAAGGAGGGCAGGCTCGAGGGCGGCGGGGCAGTTGTCGGAGCTCGGGGTAGCCTCGGGGACAGGTTCGTCAGCGGCTGCCTCGATCTTGACTCCTTCTTCGGTGACTATACGAATGCAATGATGCATGCACATGAGTATGCTAGCATGAACAATGCAATTCAGGGCATACAACATGAACCCTAATCATTTTTTCTATTTTTCTTAATTATTTATAAGGTCATTTTATGCAGTTGCTCCAAAAATTACCAAATTAATCACATAAGTTTGTTATGGTGTAGATAGATGGCAAAACAAATTTCATAATTTTTGGAGGTCATTAAGGTGCTCAAATAAAATCAGACATTAAATAACAGAAGGCACTATTTAACAATTAAAATAAATGCTCAAAAATCAACTTGTTCTAAAAGACTTCAAAATTTCACCAGAGACTAAACATGGCATAGGAAGCTCACAAAAATTTATCCCATGATTTTGGAGTTATAAATGTTTTTCTAAAAATCCAAAACCATCCATTTATTAATTAAAAGAGGGATTTTACATTTTTAAATTCTTGCAGAAAAGTCAAGTTTAATTTTTTCTAAAATACTACATGGTATAGAGAGTCAATTGTAAAATTTCAGAATTTTTAGAGCAATACAGAAAATCATACAAAAGATGAAATAACAATACTATTCACATTTTTGAGAGAAAAGGGAAAAGAGCACTGTGCTCTTCCCGATCGCCGGCGGCCGGCCGACGGCGGCGGCGCTGCTGCGCCGGCCACGGCGAGGCTCGGCAGACGAAACCAAGGGCATGAGAAGCTTCAGGGAGCTCACCGGCGTTGATTAAGGGGCTCGGCGAGGTGAGGGGATGGACGGAGGAGGGTGGTCGACGGTGACCGCGGACGGTTCACGGCGGCGATCGGCGCTCCGACGACCCTGCGCAACACACGAGACCCGCAAGGGCTGGTTAGAGTCGCGCGGAGCCAAGGAAGCTGACACAGGGGTCAGGGGAAGATGATCGGGGCCGGAGAGGTAGTATTTGACGAACCCGAGCTCGCCGGGTTTTCGCCGGAGATGGGACGGCGAGCTACGCCGGGCGATAGGAGGCGGTAGAGACCAAATTGAGGGGTGGGGAAGCTTCACGAGCTCAAGACGGAGCTGTTGGGCGAGTTGGTTGGGCGGCGGGAGCTTCGGAGTGGGCTGGCGACGGCGGCGGAGACGAGTGAGGAGCTCGGACTCCGGCGGCCCCTTTTATAGGCACGGTCGGGGACGGTAGAGAGCACGGATGGTGTGGATGAGCTCGGCCGAGGCGTGCGCACTCGATTGCAAGCCGGCGGGAGGACGGGCGTGCACCCAGGGCCTGGGCGAAGCTCGCCGGTGACGGCCACGCGGCGGCGACGCCCTGGGCACTGTAGGGGACGGGGGCGAGGGTCAGCGCTCGCGAGCGGGTGCGAAATGATCACGGGGTCAGCGGAGGCAGGTTGGAGGCGCGCGTGCGGCTGCCAGGCACGCGGCGTGCGCAGCGCCGGCGAGGCGCCATGGCCGGGCCCCCCCTGCTCTGTGCCGGCTAGAGGTAGGGATGAACAGGGCTAGGTGTAGGTTTTGACTTCTGTATTTTGCAAATTTCTCCCAAAATTTGAACTGCACAGGAAAAACTCAAAATACCAAAGTTGTGCAGAAAAATGAGATCTACAACTTTGTCAATATGAACATTTTCAAAATCCAAATAGTTTTTGAACCACATTTGAAACCAGAAAAGGGAACACTTTTGGGATTGAATAAATTCAAAATTACTTTTGATTTTACATTGAAAGTTGGAAATCTGCAAATATGAAAGTTGTTCCTTTTATCAAAACCTACAACTTTGCTAATATACACTTTTTCTGAAACCCATAGTTTTTGAATAAATTTTGAAAGCTGAAAAGGGGACAAAAACTGGAATTTGAATGAATTTGGATTTACTTCAAACTTTGTACAGAAACTTGAAAATTTGTAAATACCAAAGTTGTTTCTCTTGGCCAGGTCTACAACTTTGCTTTTTGGACCAACCCAAAATTTTGAATAATTTTTGAATTACAAAAAGAGGGATAAAATCCAGGGTTTGGAAATCAGGGTTTTGCAAAGGGATTTGAAATCTGATTTTGATTTTTGAACTTTGGCCAACACAACAAAACTTCAAGACATCCAACTGAACAAGAATTACACAAAGCTAGGCACAGAGGTGAAATTACCATTTTGCCCTAATAGAAAGGTTAGGGCTTTTAGGGTTTTGAAAAGAGATTTCTACACGTACACCAGTACTTAACAAACATAATGCAAGGCAATAATGATTAATGACTAATGATGATGACATGTCAGGTTTATTACATTTTAAAACACCAGAGGTGTTACAGCCTTCCCCCCTAAAAGAAATCTCGCCCCGAGATTCCACGTCTTAAGAAGGAAAAAGCAAACCTTACATTACAGAGATTCGAGAAAGTCGGGATAGTTCCTCACCAAGAAGTCTTCGGATTCCCAAGTGGCTTCTTCTTCAGAGTGTTGGTTCCACTGGATCTTGTACCATCTTGTGTTAGTTCTTCGGGTAACACGATCCTTGTGATCCAACACGCGAACTGGATACTCAGTGTATGACAGATCCGGTTCTAGCTCAACGCCTTCAACTTCAACCACATGTTCAGGTACTTGGAGACACTTCTGAGTTGGGAGACATGAAACACATTATGAACTGCTGAAAGATGATCGGGCAAACTCAACTTGTAAGCGACCTTGCCACAACGATCCAGAATCTCAAACGGAAACCATGTAGCGGGGTGTCTAGCTTTCCTTTGACTCCAAAGAGTTACTCCTTTGGTGGGTGAGACCTTTAGGTACACATAATCCCCTTTCTCGAACTGCAGAGGTCGACGTCTGTTGTCAGCATACTTTCTGTCGAGACTGTGCAATCTTCATGTTCTCTTGTATTTGCTTGACTTCTCTTCCATATCTTTTACTAGGTCAACTCCAAAGAATTCCCTTTCTCCGGGTTCAGACCAACTGAGAGGTGTACAACAACGGCGGCCGTACAGTGCTTCAAAGGGTGCCATTTGATTTGCTCTCTTGGTAACTGTTATATATGAGAACTCTACCAAGGGCAAACAGTCATCCCAAGTATCTGCAAGGTGTAGCACACATGCTCTCAACATATCCTCTAACACTTGTTGACTCGCTCAGTTTGTCCATCTGTTTGTGGATGATATGCGTACTATGCAAGAGCTTGGTTCCAAGTGAGGCATGGAACGCTTTCCAGAACTTTGCGACAACTGGGTACCACGATCAGAGATAATGGTTTTGGGTATGCCATGGAGTTTTACTATGTTGTTCTTGTACAAAGTGGCATATGTGGGGACGGTGTAGCTGGTCTTCACTGGCAGGAAGTGAGCTTGCTTAGTGAGGCGGTCCACGATCACCCATATGGAATCAAAACCTCTCGATGTCTTGGGTAGACCATTGATAAAGTCCATACTGATATCGTCCCATTTCCAAGCAGGTACAGGTAAAGGTTGCAATTCTCCTCCGGGCTTCATGTGCACGGCTTTGACTTTCTGGCAGGTATCACACTGAGCGACATACCAGGCGATCTCAACCTTCATCTTTGTCCACCAGAACCTTTGCTTCAAGTCCTGGTACATCTTGTTGCTGCCGGGGTGGATGGAGAATCTAGTCAAGTGTGCTTCATCAAGGATTAACTTTCTTAACTCAGGCACTTTAGGAACTACTAACCGATTCTTAAACCATACTACTCCTTTATCATCAATCCTGAAACAATCAGCCTTTCCGGATTGGATCTTTTCGATGATGTGCTTGATTCCAGGGTTATCTTTCTGTGCAGCGATGATCTGCTCTCTGATAGGGGTTTCTATTCTGATGTTACTCAGAGTTCCTTGTGGAATCATTTCAATATTCAACTTTTCCAGCTCATAACACAAAGAAGAATCATAGGGTTTCATCATCAGACAGTTGCAATATGACTTGCGACTGAGCGCATCGCATCGGCAACCACATTCGCCTTACCCGGATGGTAATGCACTTCAAGATCATAGTCCTTAATTAACTCAAGCCATCTTTTCTGTCTCATATTCAGCTCTTCTTGAGTGAAGATATACTTCAGGCTTTTGTGACCAGTGTACACATTACAGGTACTGCCCAACAGATAATGACGCCAGATCTTCAGGCATGCACTACTGCTGCTACTCGAGATCATGAGTTGGATAATTCTCTTCATGTCGCTTAAGCTGTCGGGAGGCATATGCGATCACTCGACCTTCTTGCATCAAAACACAGCCCAAACCAGTGCCTGATGCATCACAGTAGACATCAAAGGGCTTCTCGATGTTTGGCTGGGCTAGCACTAGTGATGTAGTTAACAGTTTCTTCAGAGTTTGAAAGGCTTGCTCACAGGCTGGTGACCAGACAAACTTCACAGAATTCTTTACTAACTCAGTGATAGGCTTGGCGATTCTGGAGAAATCCGGAATGAATCGACGATAATATCCTGCCATTCCCATAAAGCCGCGGACTTGATGAACAGTGGTAGGTGGCTTCCAATCCAGAATGTCTGCCACTTTACCAGGGTCAACTGACACACCTTCAGCGGATAGGACATGACCAAGAAACTGTATCTGATCTAACCAGAACTCACATTTACTGAACTTGGCATACACTGATGTTCTCTGAGACGGATAGAACGATACGAAGATGTTCGGCATGATCTTCAGGGGTTTTTGAGTAGACAAGGATGTCGTCAATGAACACGACCATGAATTTATCAAGCTCTGGCATGAACACAGAGTTCATGAGGTACATGAAATGAGCGGGGCATTAGTCAAACCGAAGGACATGACCAAGTACTCATATAGGGCGTATCTGGTGGTGAAAGCTGTTTTAGGAATATCTTCAGGACGAATCTTTATTTGTGGTAGCCAGATCTGAGATCGATCTTGGAGAATACTTTGGCTCCAGCTAACTGGTCAAAGAGAAGATCAATACGAGGCAAGGGATATTTATTTTTGATGGTGACCTCATTGAGTGGGCGATAATCAATGCACATTCTGAGAGTCTTGTCTTTCTTCTTTACAAAGATTGCAGGACAGCCCCAAGGAGACGAGCTTGGGCGAATGAAACCCTTGTCCAACAAATCTTGTAATTGGATTTTTAGTTCTGCCAACTCTCTGGGAGGCATTCGATAAGCTCTGCGGGATATAGGAGCAGTCCCGGGCTTTAGCTCTATGGCAAACTCAACATCACGGTCAGGAGCCACCAGGCAAATCCTCAGGAAAACATCAGGGAATTCACAAACCAGGGATGTCTCGGTTTCCAGAACATAGGCGGTATTTATTTGAGTGGCTGCTGGTTTTTGAGGCATTGGAAGTTGGAGAAGGAGTTTGGCGGTACTGTTAGGATATCCACTCTCACAACTCTATTCAGATGTCAGCATGGCTTATACTGACACATCCAATTCATGCCTAGAATGACATCTATCTTCTGATCTCTCAGCACTATCATGTGGTAGGGAAGGGTGGTGGGAAATACGTTTTCCCCCACATCACTGGTATACTGCGAACCACTTCCTTAGTACTTATACGCCCTCCAGGCGATAATATGCAGAAACTTTCTTTTAAATCCTCAATTGATATCTCATGCTTGATGACAAAGTACGACTGATGAAGGAATGCGATGCACCAGAATCAAACAACACAACTGCAGGGTGATTGGCAACGGAAACCTACCGATCATGACGGGCTCCCCTTCTGGAATGTCACTGACAGTGGTGTAGTAGACTTGCCCGTGCTTCTTGACAATCTTGCCCTTCTGGGCATGCTGCTGCTGGACACGGTGCTGCTGCTGCTGAGGTCCTCCAGGATTCTTCTGAGCATTCTGAGCATACTTCTTGGGCTTTGGGCACTCACGAGACCAGTGACCAAGCTGACCGCAGTTGTAGCAGGGATGGTTGTAGGCGGTTTGTGGGGTGGTGATACGAACACCTGGGGCGTTCGGCTGTGTGGCACTTTGCTGGTTGGCATTATGGGTGGTGGCCGCGGTACGGACGACCACTTGCTGGTTGGGGTAAGGTAGACGATTGTGGTGGTGGCTGGGGTGATAGATGACTCTTTGGCGTTTGTGACCACCAGAGAAGCTGCTTGACCCTGCTTTCTCTTTCTCTTCTTCTTCTCTTCCTGGTACTGGCGATTGCTTTCTTCAAAAGCAACAGCCCGGTCAACAACATCGTGATAAGACCCAGTCAGGTTATTGGACAAGCTCCTGCGGATCTTTGGGTGCAGTCCTCTGAGGAAACAATCCCTCTTCTTCTCATCTGTGTTGACATACTATACTCTGAGGCATACTGGCTGAGATGATTGAATTGACCCACATACTGCATGACTGTGGAGTCTTTCTGTTGGAGAGCCAGGAACTGATCAAGCTTCATTTTCATCAATCCGGAAGGGATGTGATGAGCACGGAAGGCAGTGCGGAACTCTTCCCAGGTCAACTGATGACCTTCTGGCTGGGCAGCCAACAGGTTGGCGTACCAAGCACTTGCCGGACCACGAAGCTGCTGGAAGCGAACCGGGGCTTCTGGATGTCGGTACAGCGGAGAAGACCGAACTTCTGCTCCATGGTGCGGAGCCAATCATCAGCTTCGAGGGGTTCATCGGCCTTGGTGAAGACCGGTGGACGGTTTCGGTGAAATCCACATAGGTGGTCTCTTGGTTGATGTTGTGGCGACCACGGTGAATGTTCTGCTGTCCTTGGTTTTGAGCCATTAGGTTGGCAGCGGCGGCCAAGGCTGCAATGGCCTCTGCTAGGGTAGCTGGGACAGGTGGAGGGTTTGGGAGACAGGCATCCCCAGCACCTCCGCTCCGGTGCGAGTGTTCACAGGCATCTGTTTAAGCAACTTGGAACTTAGCATTCATAGATAGGGTTCTGAATCAACAGACTGATAAACTTCACTGATACAAAAGTTGATAGATTGATAAAGATGACTGACAGATAACAATGGACCGATAAGGGAAAAAGGTACGAAAAGAAAGATACAGACTGACTTATCAAAAGACAGACTAACGCTCCCAAACCTAGACTAAGGTTTTAGGTAAGCAGGTGGTACAGACACACGGGATCTCCATCTCCTAAAGACGGGTCTAGTCCTCATCGATGATGATCATTTCTTCGTCGTCGTCTTCTTCTTCGAGGATGAGCTCAGGCTCTTCCTCCTCGTCCTCGTCTTCAGCGTGGACGTCCTCGGTAGGTTCAATTTCTTCGTCCACGTCTGGCTCTTGTTCCACATCGGGTCCTTCCACTACTCCGTCCTCAGGGTCTTCCATAACCGGGGGTACCAAGGGGTGAAGTTGATCATACAGCTGATGCACTTCCTCATGAAGCATATCATTGAACTGTTCAATCTGAGCTGTGTACTGCTGCAGTCCGTGGAGCTCGGCTCTGGTGACGTCCTCGCGGATCCAAGCATCATTGCGCTGCTCGATAGCGCGAACCGTGTTCCGGTTGGCCTGCTCCAGGGAAGCTCGTGCCTCATAAAACTCCAGGCGTGAATGGTAGAAGTCATGCTCCAAGTTCTTCAGCTCAGCCTTCAGATTCTTGATTTCCTCCTTCAGGTTCTTGCGGGTGCGGCGGGGAAAGCGACGACCATTGGAAGATTCGCAGTCTCTCTCCCACCGTGGTGCCAGCTGGTGGCGTGGCACACCATGCGGTCCAGTCGACTTGCGGGCAGTCAGCTTGATACGGCCATGTCTGGACAAGATTAGAGGGATGAGGATCAGAAGGCTAGCAAGAAAAGGTAAAGGCATTCCACCCAAACGAACTTAGAGAGGAAGTTTATTATTAACTTAATGATTATGACATGATGCATGAATCGTTCCTACGGAACAAAGCAATGCAATAAATAAATAAGGTACATAGGGCTTAAAACATGTTGTTCCACTAGCTAGTGTTGCCATATGAGAGACAAGATGAGAGAAGCAATTTGGACTCAAAATAGTCAAGTTTAGTTTGTTTGGACTCGAAAGGTCTTTTGAAGTTTTCGCAAAAACGAACACTGCAACGTTAAAGTGAGATGCTCCGATACCACTCTGTGACGGAACGGCCCTAATCTCATGGCCCACGTGTCCCTGTCAACCTCTGACAGCCGAACCCATGTTCCATTGATTAAGACCTGTCGCCACGGGCTACATCAGTGCCCAATGTCCGCAGGATCATCTCACAATTCGGTTACAGCATTGCATACTTTTACAAATAACATCGGAATAAAGAGCGGAAGACTTAAATAACAATAGTTTTACAAAGCAGGGTTCCAAATAGAAATTAAGGTGCAGTTATTACAAACCAAGTTCTGATAATAGAGATAGACATAGGAACATAGTGGAGAACAACAAAGACTTATAATCACCCAGCCCGAGGTGTACAACTATTCCTCGGCCTCATCGGCCTCTTCCTGGACGATGGTCACGCAGCAGGGTGCAAGACACATCGGGGATTCTGCCATACCTGCAGCATGGGTAACAAACCCTGAGTACTGGGGTACTCAACAAGACTTACCCGACTAAGGAAAAAGGGAGAGACTCAGGAATGAGAGGCTTAGGGTAGTCAAGGTAAGGCTTAAGCAAGATCAAGTATTTTGCAGAAAAGCATTTTTGTAAACCTTATTTTATTTTGGAAAGATTCAGCATTCCTCAATTCTTCATCGTTCATGATTCATTTTACATTTCAAAACATTCCTAGTTGAGAACCACTCTCCGTTGACAGTCAGTGACCAAGTCTCCATAACCGAGGAGCAACGTTAATCCGGATAAATACTCAGCTGAGGATCCCTATCCACACTGCATATGTAGCACCCAAGCTTGCATATGCCAACTCGTCTACCACGATTCCTCCAAGATTGGGCCCGGTCCTACGCCACCCGGAAGTACAGTACACCACTCCTATCCAGGTACGACGACCACGTGGGTACATGCTACTTCCGCCATCTCTCCACTCCCAGTGCGCGGTTGTCGGTCCAATAAAGGATTCCTCGGAGCCAGAGCTTTCCGAAGTATGTGAATAGTTACAAGTCTTGACCAGCAGGCCCCCATACGGATGGTCCCTAATTTTCCAGCCAGAACTATACCTTGGTTATATCTCACCCAAGCGTAATAGTCCCGTCAGTTTTCAACCCTGTCCTGGTCGGTGTCAACTGTTGAGTCCCGGACTACAACATGACGGCACCGTACGCTCGGACAACCTCTCCTCGCAATTGACAAGGTACGGATCAGATACCAAGTCAATGGCCGGGGAGTAAAGCCAAATTCCCATAAAAGTTCGTTAAGTGATCACACTTTTGAAATGGCATTTTATTGCAAATTATATAGTAGCATCACTAAGCATTTTGCAAATAGTTTTAAAGCAGGGCTGATGGATCTTCTGGTGGAGGTAAATAATGCAGGTAAAAGGTCATCACACAACTCCTATAACCTAATGCAGTAGTTTAACTCAAAAGCATTTAAGGAAAATATTTTATAAATCCAAGGAAGGGTAAATGCACCGGGGCTTGCCTTGAAGAGCAAGAGGGCAGGCTCGAGGGCGGCGGGCAGTTGTCGGAGCTCGGGTAGCCTCGGGGACAGGTTCGTCAGCGGCTGCCGCGATCTTGACTCCTTCTTCGGTGACTATACGAATGCAATGATGCATGCACATGAGTATGCTAGCATGAACAATGCAATCAGGGCATACAACATGAACCCTAATCATTTTTTTCTATTTTTCTTAATTATTTATAAAGGTCATTTTATGCAGTTGCTCCAAAAATTACCAAATTAATCACATAAGTTTGTTATGGTGTAGATAGATGGCAAAACAAATTTCATAATTTTGGAGGTCATTAAGGTGCTCAAATAAAATCAGACATTAAATAACAGAAGGCACTATTTAACAATTAAAATAAATGCTCAAAAATCAACTTGTTCTAAAAGACTTCAAAATTTCACCAGAGACTAAACATGGCATAGGAAGCTCACAAAAATTTATCCCATGATTTTTGGAGTTATAAATGTTTTTCTAAAAATCCAAAACCATCCATTTATTAATTAAAAGAGGGATTTTACATTTTTAAATTCTTGCAGAAAAGTCAAGTTTAATATTTTTCTAAAATACTACATGGTATAGAGAGTCAATTGTAAAATTTTCAGAATTTTTAGAGCAATACAGAAAATCATACAAAAAGATGAAATACAATACTATTCACATTTTTGAGAGAAAAGGGAAAGAGCACTGTGCTCTTCCCGATCGCCGGCGGCCGCCGACGGCGGCGGCGCTGCTGCGCCGGCCACGGCGAGGCTCGGCAGACGAAACCAAGGGCATGAGAAGCTTCAGGGAGCTCACCGGCGTTGATTAAGGGCTCGGCGAGGTGAGGGGATGGACGGAGGAGGGTGGTCGACGGTGACCGGCGGACGGTTCACGGCGGCGATCGGCGCTCCGACGACCCTGCGCAACACACGAGACCACAAGGGCCTGGTTAGAGTCGCGCGGAGCCAAGGAAGCTGACACAGGGGTCAGGGGAAGATGATCGGGGCCGGAGAGGTAGTATTTGACGAACCCGAGCTCGCCGGGTTTTCGCCGGAGATGGGAACGGCGAGCTACGCCGGCCGGGCGATAGGAGGCGGTAGAGACCAAATTGAGGGGTGGGGAAGCTTCACGAGCTCAAGACGGAGCTGTTGGGCGAGTTGGTTGGGCGGCGGGAGCTTCGGAGTGGGCTGGCGACGGCGGCGGAGACGAGTGAGGAGCTCGGACTCCGGCGGCCCCTTTTATAGGCACGGTCGGGGACGGTAGAGAGCACGGGATGGTGTGGATGAGCTCGGCCGAGGCGTGCGCACTCGATTGCAAGCCGGCGGGAGGACGGGCGTGCACCCAGGGCCTGGGCGAAGGCTCGCCGGTGACGGCCACGCGGCGGCGACGCCCTGGGCACTGTAGGGGACGGGGGCGAGGGTCAGCGCTCGCGAGCGGGTGCGAAATGATCACGGGGTCAGCGGAGGCAGGTTGGAGGCGCGCGTGCGGCTGCCAGGCACGCGGCGTGCGCAGCGCCGGCGAGGCGCCATGGCCGGGCCCCCCCTGCTCTGTGCCGGCTAGAGGTAGGGGATGAACAGGGCTAGGTGTAGGTTTTGACTTTCTGTATTTTGCAAATTTCTCCCAAAATTTGAACTGCACAGGAAAAACTCAAAATACCAAAGTTGTGCAGAAAAATGAGATCTACAACTTTGTCAATATGAACATTTTCAAAATCCAAATAGTTTTTGAACCACATTTGAAAACCAGAAAAGGGAACACTTTTGGGATTTGAATAAATTCAAAATTACTTTTGATTTTACATTGAAAGTTGGAAATCTGCAAATATGAAAGTTGTTCCTTTTATCAAAACCTACAACTTTGCTAATATACACTTTTTCTGAAACCCAATAGTTTTTGAATAAATTTTGAAAGCTGAAAAGGGGACAAAAACTGGAATTTGAATGAATTTGGATTTACTTCAAACTTTGTACAGAAACTTGAAAATTTGTAAATACCAAAGTTGTTTCTCTTGGCCAGGTCTACAACTTTGCTTTTTGGACCAACCCCAAATTTTGAATAATTTTTGAATTACAAAAGAGGGATAAAATCCAGGGTTTGGAAATCAGGGTTTTGCAAAGGGATTTGAAATCTGATTTTGATTTTTGAACTTTGGCCAACACAACAAAACTTCAAGACATCCAACTGAACAAGAATTACACAAAGCTAGGCACAGAGGTGAAATTACCATTTTGCCCTAATAGAAAGGTTAGGGCTTTTAGGGTTTTGAAAAGAGATTGCTACACCAGTACTTAAGCAAACATAAATGCAAGGCAAGAATGATTAATGACTAATGATGATGACATGTCAGGTTTATTACATTTTAAAACACCAGAGGTGTTACATGGGGCCGCGGACTTCGTGGAGCTCATCACCCAGTTTGACGATGCTATCGAGGTCGTGCTCGTTGAGGTTCCCATGGAGCGGGCGATCCGAGAGTCGCGCTGAGGGAAAACATCATCACCTTGTCGGGATCTAGTCTCGAATATAAAGTTTCGGATGGTGCCGAGGGTACTCCCCTCCCTTTTGTAAAAAAACAATCTTAAATTCATTTAACGTTTTTGCGAACTGGTCGTCGAGACCCTTTGTGGCATTTTATCGCATTTTTGACCCATATCTGAGTAGGGGTCCCTCGTGTGGATCTGTCTCAAGAGTCTTGCGCTTTGTCAGTTTATGACTCGGGTCAGCCTCAGATCTATCTGTTGTTTTGAGAGTTCGATGCCCGCAGTCTTGGTTATCCCTCAGTGCCTGTAGTGGCGGATGCAGAACATGATCGTCCTCTATTTGTTTATTTTTTTCTTCATTTTCCACCTATTTTTCTACCTCATCTTGTATATTTTTTATATACCAGTTGTAGGGGGGCTGGAGCCCACCCAGCCCGCCTGTAAATCCGCCCCGAGTGCCTGATCTTTTTAGCACGAGCGGAGCCCCCGAGCCTCCGTGCAGGATGAGTGGATGGTTCAAAGGCTCCTTTTGACTTTTTCATCCGACCCTTGCGTACCCCTTCCTGCGAAGGGGGAGGGGAGGGATGTGGCATGCTACCCTTAGTGGGCGACCGATGACACTGGCGAGCTGCTAACGGGTGAGTCCGTTTGGAGGCCTATGCCCCATTCGTTAGGGGTCGACTGGTGGTTCAGGGATGTACTCCAAAGCACATGAGGGCGATCCTAGCGGTTCTTGAACCTATTCGGTAGGGTCTAAGGGCTCAGTGCCTCCCTTGACGGGAATCCAGAGGCGTCTGCCCTTACTTGCTTCAGACACAGCTTAGGACGTCCCAAGCGTTCGTTCGCTCGGGCCATTGGTCATGCAACGAACACGTTCTTAGCTGTCCCTTGCTCTATTTATCTTGGGGCGACTGTAAAAAACCTTCGTGGCCTAGTCTTCGATCCCCTGGAACTAAGCCTGGGCAAAATACCCGCTACCCATTACCCGTACACGAATTATCCGAACCCGGACCCGAATTATCTGAACCCAAGGTACCTGATCCCAAATTCGGATACTGATTTTGATTACCCGAAATTAGTTTGGGTAATTCGGATAATGTCTCCTGGTACCCGAACTATCTGAATTACTCGAAGTTATATTTTTGTCTTTGTATTTATCATGTGTTGTTAGCTAAATAAATGAATTTATCATTTTATTAGTATACTATTCTCTCCATTTGAATAAATGACTGTAATATGTTATTCTTTGTAAATTAGTGTTGGAATTCTGTACAAGATGTTGCTGAAATTATGTATGAATTTATACTAAAATTTTGTATAATGTGGCTTTTTATATGAATTCGGGTATATCGGGTAATACCCGAACCCGAATTATCGGGTACTCGAAATTGCAGGTAGTGTTTTTTCAGGACTAAGTTCGGGTAGCAATTTTCATTACCCGAACTTCGAACTACCCGAATTACCCGACCCGAAAAAATCGGGTAACCCGAACGCCCAGGCTTACCAGGAACGTAACAGGATTGGGCCTCGGGTGTTATTCCCGGGGCCCAGAGGGATAAGAAGCTACCTCCAAGAGTCGTCGCGACCGAGCGGGCGGGCTTTGGCCACAGGTTTTGTGACGTCCGAGCGTCCTTTTGTCACGAGGGTTCTCATGGGAGATCTTTTGCAGGATCGTCAACCGAGTGCTTGCAGCGACCGAAGCTTCGGCGAGCGCCGTTTTCCCCGCGATGTGGAGCGCCCGTGGACTCGCTCAGCACGGTGTGGCGCCCCGCCCACCCTTTCTCGGGATTTTATACATCTATTGAAAAGAGTTGCAAGTATACCTATGAAAAGGTGCATTAGCTTATTGTGGGTTTGTTTTGAAAAAGAGCATTGCATCCTTTTACATCACTCTTTTAAAAAGAATCTTTTTTGCCTTCATCCCGCATCTCTATCCCTTTGTCGCGTTGTGCCTGCGAGGTGGCCAGTAAACGAGTCTGTAGCCTTCCGCAGGCGACGGGTCCATGTTCTGGTTGACTTGGCGCAACCTTTCGGAGGTCTACCGCACCGTGAGGCTCGTCGTGACTTGGGGAAAGAGAGCGACAGAGCGGGAGATGTGTTTCTTTTAGACACATCCACCTTCGTTCCTTCCTTTGCACGGGTCCAGGGGTACTTAAGCTGCATGTCATGTTTAGTCACACTAGTGGTCCGGTGCCATTTGTTGCGGGGGCGATAGACGGCCCGGAACCGGCTAGCTTTGCCCAATGGCACAGCTTGTGGCTCTCGTGCCCCAGTCCTGTTTTTAGGTTGGACCAAATGTGGAAACGAATGATTCGTTGTTGTTTTTGCAAACATTTATCATTTCTAAAGAGTAGAACAAAAACTGAACATCAAAGAGAGGCGTAGTTTTTTGATCATGGAGAAGGGCGCCGTCCCTCCTTGCTTGGTGCGATGCTGGGTTTGTTGCTCCGATTGTTAGGGGGGAGGAAGCCCCCGGGCGTTGTCGCGTGTCTGGACATTTTGTTTTCTCTTCTCAGAGAAGCAGGCCGGCTCACACTAGCGAGCGGCAGAAAGTTCATGAGACTTGCTTTTCTTCTTTTGGAAAGAAGGGAGCTCATTCTATTTCCTCTTTTAGGTTACAGCTGTGTCAGGGGTCCGCAAAAGGGTACCCCCAATCAATGCAAACAAATAGGGTAAACCTAGAACATCGGTTAATAACAGACCTAACTAGTCTAACCCCCTAAAAAGCCGACCCCCCGAGGCCTACGACGCTGGCCCACCGAGACGAGCCCTCCAAGCCAGGCCTCGGGCGCACGCTCGTTTTCCGTCTCGCCCGAGCCCTCCAAGCCAGGCCTCGAGCGCACGTTCATTTTCCGTCTCGCCCGAGCCCTCCAAGCCAGGCCTCGGGCGCACGCTCGTTTTCCGTCTCGCCCGAGCCCTCCAAGCCAGGCCTCGGGCGCACGCTCGTTTTCCGTCTCGCCCGAGCCCTCCAAGCCAGGCCTCGGGCGCACGTTCGTTTTCCGTCTCGCCCGAGCCCTCCAAGCCAGGCCTCGGGCGCACGCTCGTTTTCCGTCTCGCCCGAGCCCTCCAAGCCAGGCCTCGGGCGCACGTTCGTTTTCCGTCTCGCCCGAGCCCTCCAAGCCAGGCCTCGGGCGCACGCTCGTTTTCCGTCTCGCCCCCCCCCGTCAGGCCTCGGGCAAGCGCTCCACTATCCTTTGAGCCCCCCGCAGTCGAACACCACACCTCGAGACCCCACGCGGGGACCTCGAGCCTCTCTGGCACAGCGGCCTATCCCTCGAGACGCGTTATGCCTCCCTCGAGCGGTGCAGACATCGGATGCCAGCCCCATACCGCGCACTTAATTCATCCACCTACTCCAGTCACGTCCTCTGTAACACAACGTGTGCCACAGTGGTCCGGGGCAGAGTCAAGTCTCATTTTCACCACAAGTATGGGCGAAAAGGCGCCAGTGAAGCACTGTTAACCCACGCCCTACACTGTGGCACGTCCAAGCCACGCCTCGAGGCCCAGATGCCTGCCGCTCAATCGATTTTCACGGGACTTGCCCATACCTGCGGGGACTCGAGCCCCCCGTAGGCGCCGCCTCGAGGCCGGCTCCGCGCCCCTCGAGCCCTAACTACTTTCATGCTATTGGAGGACAGGTACCCCAAGACCCAGAGGGACCCCGCCGCGTCCTGTACGTTCCGGGATGGGCGCTGTACGGCTTCCACCTCGCCGCGCCTCCACGTCCACGCCCAGGATGGAGGCCACGCTTCAAGGACGCTTCAACAGCAATGCCCACGTCGGCTACAATGTCTTCGACAAGACAGGGTTCCTACCCTTCTTCGTAAGGGACACAATACACCCCGACACCTGTAATACCCTTGTGTAACCCTGGCCTCCCCTTGCTCTATAAAAGGGGACACCAAGGCCCTCATTCCTTTGGTCGGGAACAGACACGTTAAGACACAGTCCACACACACACGAGTCCGGACTCCGGTCCACGCTCACTGAGCTTGTATTCGCCCCTGTACAAGCACTTAGGTGCAAGTAATACAAGAACATCCTCCCCCGCTGTACGTAGGGCCTTCTTTGCCCGAACCAGGATAAATCCTTGGTCCCTCTTGCATCACCATCCAGGAAGAGAAGCACGCGATCATATTACTCGTTGGTGTCATACCCCCGGTTTCGAAACACCGACAGTTGGCGCGCCAGGTAGGGCCTTCGCGTGTCGAGTCGTTTCTCGCCGTTTCCTGGATGGCTGCTTCGACTCCTTCATTCTCTGCCGGTGCCGTCATCTGGTTCGGGAGCCTCGAATTCCTGGCCACTAACAACGGCAACGAGCTGACCTTGCTCTCCACGGAGGGCCCGAGTGGAGGGCGTGTCGCGCCGCCCCGTGCGAGGAGCATGGCACGTCGCCCACACCATCACGCGTCGCCACCCTGTGAGCGGCGCCGTCGTCATCATCGTCGCCAGGCACCGGTGGTGCCGGCGGCATACACCCACTTCCCCGCGGCCGGCGCGGAGTTCCCAAGGAGGAGCTTGCACGGCGCACGGCCGGAGACTTCCCGGGCGCGCCCGCGCCCGCCCAGCGACTTCGCGTTCATCATGCGCACGGACCAGGAGCCAGGCCAGAGGCCTCCGAGCCGTGCACCGTCGACGCCGCCCGCCTCCTCCCGCACGGGGTGTACCGCGCTCGACGCCGGCAGTTCCCGTTCGGCCTCGACAGCTCCGCGGCAGCCTACGCCCCCACTCTCAGCTCAACGAGCGCAGTCGGGGCCGACAGCCGGCGGAGCAGAGGAACCCCGGGCGTGATGCTGCAGGCCATGGCCAACCTGGAGATTGTCCACCCCGCACGCGTCGACCGCGGCCTCTCACGAGCCGTCGGGCCACCTCGTCAAGCCACCTTCGGGGAGTGGTACCGCGAGCTGCAGCCCCGGCACGAGCCAAGGCGGCACGACATCACCAGCTCCGACTCCGACGAATACGACTACCACGACCCCGACCTCTGGGATCCCACCAAGGTTGCTTCCGACTCGAGGGGGTCGTATGCGACACCGAGGACGAGGGCGACGACGGCAGGCCGGCGCTCAACCTTGAAGGGCCCGAGACGTGGCTGCGGCAGGCGGGTCACATGTTCACGGGAGGAACGAACCCCCGCACCGGCTGCACCATCCCAGCAAGCGATGACCGAGCGCGCGCAGCTCGCGCAGCTGCGGGAGGCCATCGCCAAGGCTGAGGAGGACCGACAACGCTTGCTGCAGCTCGAGAAAACCCTAGCACAAGAACCAGCCCAGCCTCGAGGTGCCGGCGCTCGTGGCCGAGCTCGAGAGGTCCACCGGCAGATCCTCGAGGACGGGGCGCCAGCACGCCCCGAGGTGCGTTCCCGCGAGCGGGACAGAACGTGGTGGCGGTGGCGATGCTGCTCCTGATCTGCCTGCCGTCTCCAACCCTGACGCTAGGCGCATGCTTGGGGAAATGAAGAACCTCCTCGAGGCAGCCGCTGTGCAGCAAGCCGAGAGCTCGGCGTCACGACGACGCGGAGCAGCCTCGGGGAAGCCGGCGGACACGCCCCGCAACGAGCGCGAGGCATCCGTCCACCAACCTGACGCCTCTCGAGCTAGGCCAGTCCGCGAACGGATCATCGACAACCGGCCACCTCGAGACCCCAACGACGCCCGCAATGACATCAACCGCCGGCGCAAGGACAAGGGGGCCTAGGAGCGTGGCTATAGCGCCCATCGGGGGGCGCTACGACAGCGACGAGGACCGGCAAGTCCTCGAGCCCCGGGCCCCAGAGTCTTCAGCCGGGCCATCCGCAGCTCAACCCTCCCCGACCGCTTCCGACCGCCGACCAACATCGTGAAGTATGACAGGGAGGTCGAGCCCAAGCTCTGGCTCTCGGACTTCCGCCTAGGCTGCCAACTGGGCGGAGCGAAGAACGACGACCGTGTGATCATACGCCAACTCCCACTTTACCTCTCGGACACCGCCCGCCGGTGGCTCGAGGGGCTCCCGCCGGATCGGATCGACGACTGGGCCGACCTAGTCAGGGTCTTCGACGGGAATTTCAAGGGACGTGCGTGCGCCCAGGCAACCCCTGGGATCTACGGCGTTGCAGGCATGCGGCGAACGAGCCCCTCCGTGATTTTGCTCGACGGTTCTCGAAGCAGCGCCTCGAGCTCCCCCACGTGCCTGATGAGGACGTCATCTCAGCATTTCTCGCGGGCATGACATGCCAAGAGCTAGTCCATGAGCTAGGACGCTACCGTCCCAGGACGGTCGAGGACCTGATGGATCGTGTCACCAGCTTTGCCTCAGGCGACGAGGCAGTGGGGGCCTTCTTTGGCCGTTCCACGGACAAAGGCAAGGCGGTGGCCGCGCCGGAGGTCACGAACAAAGGCAACGACGCCAAGAACGACAACAATAACAGCAACAAAGAAGAAGAACAAACGCAAAGGTCAGAAGGCGAAGCGCGACGCCAATGACGACGACGACGAAGAAGTGCTCGCAGGCGCCCTCGAGCCTAAGAAGCCCAGAGGCCCCCCTGACGGGCTGTTTTTTGACTAGATGCTCGAGGACCCCTGCACTTATCACAGGGGCCCCGTAAATCACAAGTTAAAGGACTGTCGACTGCTGAAAGGCTATGTAACACCTCTGGTGTTTAAGCATGGTATTAACTTGACATACATCATTAGCATCATTAATCCATTTATCATGATTTCATGTGTGTGGCATTTGCCGTAGTGTATCATTTTATGTGATGTACCTCTATTGCAAAAACCCTTGTTAGCCCATTCTTCCTATAAGGGCAAAATGGTAATTTCACCTCTGTGCCTAGTTCTATGTAATTCTTGTTCAAATTTAGTGCCTTGAAGTTTTGTTGTGTTGGCCAAAGTTCAAAAATCAAAATCAGATTTCAAATTCCTTTGCAAAACCCTGATTTCCAAAACCCTGGATTTTAACCCTCTCTTTGTAATTTAAAAAAATTCAAAATTTGGGGTTGGACCAAAAAGCAAAGTTGTAGATCTGGTCAAGAGAAACAACTTTGGTATTTACAAATTTTCAAGTTGCAGTACAAAGTTTTGAGTTATTTCAAATTCATTCAAACTCCAACTTTTGTCCCCTTTTGGTTTTCAAAATTAGTTTGAAAACTAATGAGTTTCAGAAGAAGTGTAAAATAGCAAAGTTGTAGCTTTTGATAAGAGGAACAACTTTCATATTTACATATTTCAAGTTTCTATATAAAATCAAAAATAATTTTGAATTGATTCAAATTCCAAAAAGTGTTCCCTTTGCTGTTTTCAAATATAGTTCAAAAAAATATTTGGAATTTGAAAATGTTCATATTGACAAAGTTGTAGATCTCTTTTTTCTGAACAACTTTGGTATTTTGAGTTTTTGCTGCACAGTTCAACTTTTTGAGAGTAATTTGCAAAAAACAGAAAGTCAAACCCTAGACCTAGCTACTGTTCTTCTTCTCCGGTAGGGGGGGGGGCCCGGCAATGGCCGCCTCGCCGTCGCCGCGTGCGCCACGCGCCTGACTGCTGCCCGTCTGCTCCCGACCAGCCGCCTGCAACCGCGACAGCACGCCGCCCCGCACGCGCAACCGCTGACCCTCGCACCCGTCCCCCACTGCTTCCCGACATCGCCGCCGCGTGTTCAACGCCGGCGAGCTCACGCCCAGGCCCCGAGCGCGTCAACCCTGCTGCCAGAACGCAATCGAGTGCGCACGCCTCCGCGAAGCTTACCTGCCTGCCCGTGACACCTCTCCGCCCCCGAGCGCGCCTATAAAACCTCCCCCCGCCGGTGAGCCGAAGCCCTCACCGCCTCCGCCACCGTGGCCAGCCCAGTACGAACCCTCCGCCTCTTCGCCAGTTAGCCAAAAGCTCCGCCGTGACCTTGCGAAGCTTTCCCGCTCCTCAATTTCACCTCCGACGCCTCCAGTTGCCCGGCGTAACCCCGTCCCTCCCATCTCCGGCGGAACGCCGGTAAGGCTCGGTTGAGAAATACTCTCTCCCTCTCTGGTCTCGATCATCTCCCTCCGACCCCTGTTTCATCTTCCTTGTGTCCTTGCGCGTCTAACCATACCCCGGCGACCTCTTGTGGTGCTCAGGAACGACGAACGCCGTCGCGACGCCGTTCGGTCCGCCGACGACCCCCGCTCCGTCGACCTCCTAGCTCCGACCATCCCCTCGCCTCGCCCCGCGCGTCATTGACTTCCGGTGAGCTCCTGAACCTCTCCATGCCCTGGTTTCGGCCGCGAGCCTCTGCCGTGGCCGGAACGCCATCTCGCCGCCGTCGGGTAACCGCCGGCGTGAGCGAAGGAGAAGAACAGTGCCTTTTTCTATTTCTTCAAACATGTGAATAGTGCTCTGATTTCTCTTTTTGTGGTATTTTTCTGTGTGCATCCAAAAATGCTGAAATTTTTGTGGTAGACTCTTTATGCTCTGGAGTATTTTTATAAAAATATAAAACTTGACGTTTCTGCAGAAATTTGAAAATGAAAAAATCCCCCTTTAATTAATAATGAAGGTTTTGGTATTTTTGGAGAGTAATTTATAACTCCAAAAATCATGAGACAAATTTTTGTGAGCTTCTTATGCCATGTTTAGTCTCTGGTAAAATTTTGAAGTCTTTTGGAACAAGTTGATTTTTGAGCATTTATTTTAATTCTTGAATAGTGCCTTTTGTTAATTAAATGTCTGATTTTATTTGAGCACCTTAATGACCTCCAAAAATTATGAAATTTGTTTTGCCATCTATCTACACCATAATGAACTTATGTGATTAATTTGGTAATTTTTGGAGCAACTTCATAAAATGACCTTTTAAATAAATTAAGAAAAAAGAAAAGATGGATTAGGGTTGGTAATAAGTGTTGATGATGTGATCTTTGGATTGATTGATGTTCATAGACCCCTACCCTTTGGTCTATGATGTTGTGATGCTATGATTGGTTGATGCGTAGGATAATTATATTAAGGGCTAGTTAATCAATATTGCTTAAGGAAGAAATGATTACCTTTTATGCTCAACCTAGAATTCAATCATGCCTTGCTTAAAAGTAATCTAGAATCAGTGGAATTGTCTTGCACCATAAGTCCATATCATCATTCTCATGAGCATTCATCATTGCATCCGTATAGTTGACGAAGAAGGACCTGAAGTCGAGGTAGCCACCGAAGGATCTGTCCCCGAGGCAACCCCGAGCTCCGGCACCTACACCACCAACCCCGAGTCTGCTCTTTTTGCCATCCAAGGCAAGCCCCGGTGCATTTAACCCTTTCCTTGAATTTATAAAATGTTTCCTTAAATGCTTTTGAGTTAAATTATTGCATTAGGTTTATAGGAGTTGTGTGCTATCCTAATTGATGCACTATCCACCTTGACCACTGATACACCCGATACCTGCCTTTCAAAAAGTATTTGAAAAATGCTTAGCAATGCTATTAAATAGATTTGCAATAAAAGGCCAATTTCAAAAGTGTGATCACTTAAGAATCTTTGTGGGATTTGGCTTTACTCCCACTGTTGTTAAGTATCTGATCCGTACTTAGTCAATGGGAAGGAGAGGTTGTCCTTGCGTACGGTGCCGTCATGTTGTAGTCCGGGACTCAACAGTTGACACCGACCGGGACAGGGTTGAAAAACCGACAGGACCTGTACTCTTGGGTTAGAGGCCCGAGGTGCTTGTCGCTGGCGGAAAAATGTAGGGACCATCCGTATGGGGGCCTGCTGGTCAAGACTTGTAACTATTCACATACTACGGAAAGCTCTGGCTCCGAGAATCCATTATTGGACCGACAACCGCGCACTGGGAGTGGAGAGATGGCGGAAGTAGCATGTACCCACGTGGGTTAGAGGCCCGGATTGGAGTGGTGTACTGTACTTCCGGTGGCGTAGGACCGGGCCCAATCTTGAGGAATCGTGGAAGACGGTTGGCATATGCAAGCTTTGGGTGCTACATATGCAGTGTGAATAGGGATCCTCAGCTGAGTATTCTTTATCCGGATTAACGTTGCTCCTCGGTTATGGAGACTTGGTCCACTGACTGTCAACGGAGAGTGGTTCTCACCTAGGAATGTTTTGAAATGTAAAATGAATCATGAATGATGAAGAATTGAGGAAATTCTGAACCTTTCAAAATAAATAAGATTTACAAAAAATGCTTTTCTGCAAATACTTGATCTTGCTTAAGCCTTACCTTGACTACCCTAAGCCTGCATTCCTGAGTCTTTCCCCTTTTTCTTTAGTCGGGTAAGTCTTGTTGAGTACCTTTGTACTCAGGGTTTTATTACCCATGTTGCAGGTATGGCAGATCCCTCAGTATGCCTTGGACCTTGCTGTGTGACTGTTGTTCAGGAAGAGGCCGACGAGGCCGATGAGTGATTATTCACCCTCGGGCTGGGTGATGTATCTTTACCCTTAGTTGTTGTCTTATGCTACTCTGCCAACTCTATCTATTTGAACTATGGTCTGTAATAACTTCACTTTAATTTTATGTTGAACCCTGGATTGTAAAACTATTGTTATCTAAGTCTTCTTCCGCTATTTACTCCGATGTCATTTGTCAAAATGTTAAAGAGATTGTAACTGAATTGTGAGATGATCCTGCGGACATCGGGCACTGATGTAGCCCAGTAGCGGAACCGGTCCTAATCTCTTGGCTGTACGGATCGACTGTCAGTGGTTGACAGTGATCAGTGGGCCATGGGATTAGAGCCGTTACGTTACAGAGTGGTATCGGAGCATCTCACTATGACGTTGCAATCTTTTTGCGAAAACTTCAAAATGTTTTTAACAAAAACTAAACCTGACTATTTTGAGTCCAAATTGCTTCTCTCATCTCATCTTGTCTTTGGCAACTAGTAGCAAGACAACTTGTATAAGCCCTATGTACGTTACCTTAGTAGTTGCATTGCCTTGTTCCGTAGGAACGATTCATGCATCATGACATATTCACTTAAGTATACAAAGGAGTTCGTTGGGTTAGTATGCCTATACCTTTTTCTTGCTAGCCTTCTCATCTATAACCTCTTGTCCAGATATGGCCATCATCAAGCGGACTGCCCGCAAGTCGACTGGACCGAACGGTGTGCCGCGTCACCAGCTGGCGCCACGCACCGGAGAAGAAATTGGAGAATCCTCCAATGGTCGTCGCTTTCCCCGCCGCACCCGTAAGCAGCTGAAGGAGGAAATCAAGAAATCTGAAGGCTGAAATGGAGAACATGGAGCATGACTTCTACCTTTCCCGCATGGAGTTTTATGAGGCACGAGCTTCCTTGGAACAGGCTAACCGGAACACGATTCGCGCTATCGAGCAGCGCAATGATGCTTGGACCCGCGAGGACGTTGCCAGAGCCCAGCTCCATGGACTGCAGCAATACACCCGCCCAGATTGAGCAGTTCAATGATATGCTTCATGAGGAAGTGCATCAGCTGCATGATCAACTCCATCCCTTGGTACCCCCCGGTTATGGAAGACCCTGAAGACGGAATCGTGGAGGAACCTGAAGTGGAACACGAGCCCGATCAGAACGTGGAAGTGGAACCTGCTGAAGATGTCCACGTTGAAGATGAAGATGAGGAGGAAGAGCCTGAGCTTATCATCGAGGATGATGATGATGACGAAGAGTTGATCTTCATCGATGATGACTAGACTCCTTGTGTCTGTACCATCTGCTTACCTAAAACCTTAGTCTAGGTTTGGGAGCGTTAGTCTGTCTGTTGCCAAGTCTGGCATGTATCTTTCTTTTCGTACCTTATCAGTCTGTTGTCATCTTTATCAAGTCAGCTATCTTTATATCAGTGAAGCTATCAATCAAGTTGTTTCAGAACCCTTGTCCATATATGCTGAGTTCCGAGTTGCTTATACAGATGCCTGTGAACACCCGTACCGGAGCCGGAGTGCTGAGATGACCGTCTCCCAAACCCTCCACCTGTACCAGCTACCCTAGCTGATGCCATTGCAGCCTTGGCCGCCGCTGCCAATCTGATGGCTCAGAATCAAGGGCAGCAGAACAACGGCAACCGTGGTCGCCGCAACAACCAAGAGACAACCTATGTGGAGTTCACTGAAACACGCCACCGGTCTTCACAAAGGCCGATGAACCTCTCGAGGCTGACGACTGGTTACGCACCATGGAACAGAAGTTCAGTCTTCTGCACTGCACGGAGATCCAGAAGCCTCGGTTCGCTTCTCAGCAGCTCCGTGGTCCTGCAAGTGCCTGGTACGCCAACCTGTTGGCGGCCCAGCCAGAAGGTCACCAGCTGACCTGGGAAGAGTTCCGCACCGCTTTCAGAGCACATCACATCCCTTCGGGATTGATGAGAATGAAGTTGGATCAGTTCTTGGCCCTGCAACAGAAGATTCCACCGTCATGCAGTACGTGGGACAATTCAACCACCTCAGCCAGTATGCCTCCGACTATGTCACACGGAGGAAAAGAAGAGAGATTGTTTTCTCAGGGTCTACACCCTAAGATTCGCAGAGGTCTGTCCAACAACCTAAACGGATCCTACCATGATGTCGTTGACCGTGCTGTTGCCTTCGAGGAAAGCAACCGCCAGTATCAGGAAGAGAAGAAGAAGAAGAAGGCTGGTCTAGCAGTTTCTCCAGCAACCATAAGCGCCCAAGAATCATCTACCACCCCAGCCACCACCAAAACCGTGCCCCATACCCCCATCATCAGCAAGTGGTCGTTCGTACCGCGGCCACCACCCACAATGCCAACCAGCAAAGTGCCACTCAGCCGAACGCCCCTGGTGTTCGTGTCACCACCCCACAAACAGCTTACAACCATCCATGCTACAACTGTGGCCAAGTTGGTCACTGGTCTCGCGACTGCCCTAAACCCAAGAAGAATGCCCAGCATGCACAGAAAGGCCCTGGAGGATCACAGCAGCAGCACCGTGCACCGCAGCAGCACGTCCAGAAGGGCAAGCTTGTCAGGAAGCACGGGCAAGTCTACTTCACCACCGTCAGTAACATCCCAGACGGAGAGCCCGTCATGCTCGGTAGGTTTCCTGTTGCCAATCATCCTGCAGTCGTCTTGTTTGATTCTGGTGCATCGCATTCCTTCATCAGTCGCACTTTTGTCATCAAGCATGAGTTGCCCATGGGGAGTTAAAAGAAAGTTTCTGCATACTTTCGCCTGGAGGGCGGATAAATACTAAGGAAGTGGTCCGCAGTATACCAGTAATGTTGGGGGAACATGTCTTTCCTACCACCATGATAGTACTCGCGCGATCAAGAGATAGATGTCATCTTAGGCATGAATTGGATGTGTCAGTATAAAGCCATGATAGACATCTTGAATAGAGTTGTGAGAGTGGATATTCCTAACAGTACCTCCAACTCCTTCTCCAACTTCCTATGCCTTCAAAACCAGCTACCACACAGCTAAATGCTACCTATGATCAAGGGATCCGAGATATCCCCGTGGTCTGGAGTTCCCTGATGTCTTTCCAGAAGATTTACCTGGTCTACCTCCTGACCGTGATGTTGAGTTTGCCATAGAGCTAAAGCCCGGGACTGCTCCTATAGCCCGTAGAGCTTATCGAATGCCTCCCAGAGAGTTGGCAGAGCTGAAGATCCAATTGCAAGAGCTTTTGGATAAGGGTCTCATTCGCCCAAGTTCATCTCCTTGGGCTGTCCTGCTATCTTTGTGAAGAAGAAGGACAAAAGCCTTCGTCTGTGCGTTGACTATCGCCCGCTCAACGAGGTCACCATCAAAAATAAATATCCCTTGCCTCGCATTGATCTTCTGTTTGACCAGTTATCTGGAGCCAGAGTGTTTTCCAAGATCGATCTCAGATCTGGCTATCATCAAATAAAAATTCGTCCCGAAGATATTCCCAAAACAGCTTTCACCACCACCAGATACGGTCTATATGAGTACTTGGTCATGTCTTTTGGCTTGACCAATGCCCCCGCTCATTTCATGTATCTCATGAACTCTGTGTTCATGCCAGAGCTCGATAAATTTGTAGTCGTGTTCATTGACGACATCCTTGTTTATTCAAGAACTCCTGAAGATCATGCCAATCATCTTCGTGTCGTTCTCTCTCTCGTCTCAGAGATCACCAGCTGTATGCCAAGTTCAGTAAATGTGAATTCTGGCTAGATCGAATTCAATTCCTTGGTCATGTCCTGTCCGCTGAAGGTGTGTCAGTTGACCCTGAAAAAGTGGCAGATATCTTGGATTGGAACCCACCTACCACTGTCCGAGAAGTTCGCAGCTTCATGGGAATGGCTGGATACTATCGTCGTTTCATCCCAGACTTCTCCAGAGTTGCCAGCCTATCACAGAGTTGTTGAAGAATTCTGTGGATTTTGTTTGGTCACAGCCTGTGAGCAAGCTTTTCAAGCCTTGAAGAAACTACTAACTACATCACCAGTCCTAGCTCAACCAGACATCGAGAAACCCTTTGATGTATACTGTGATGCATCGGGTACTGGGTTAGGCTGTGTTTTGATGCAAGAAGGTCGAGTGATCGCTTATGCCTCACGGCAGCTTAGGCGACATGAGGAGAATTATCCAACCCATGACCTTGAGTTAGCAGCAGTGGTACATGCCTTGAAGATATGGCGTCATTATCTGTTGGCAGTACCTGCAATGTGTACACCGATCACAAGAGCCTGAAGTATATCTTCACCCAAGAAGAGCTGAACATGAGGCAGCGAAGATGGCTTGAGTTAATCAAGGACTATGATATCGAAGTGCATTACCATCCTGGTAAGGCAAATGTAGTTGCCGATGCCTCAGTCGCAAGTCATACTGCAGCTGTCTGACGACGAAGCCCTATGATCTTTCCTTGTGCCATGCTCTTGAAAGGATGGGTATTGAGATAGTTCCGCAAGGAAGCCTGAACAATGTCAGGATAGAAACATCGGTCAAGGAACAAGTCATCGCTGCACAGAGAGATAACCCTGGAATCAAGCACATCATCGAAAAGGTCCAGACCGGTAAGGCTGATTGTTTCAGGATTGATGATGCAGGAGTGGTATGGTTCAAGAACCGTCTAGTAGTTCCCAAAGTGCCTGAGTTGAGACAGTTGATCCTTGACGAAGCACACCTGTCTAGGTTTTCCATCCACCCGGCAGCAACAAGATGTACCAGGATCTAAGGCAGAGATTCTGGTGGACAAAGATGAAGATTGAAATCGCTCGCTATGTCGCTCGCTGTGACACTTGTCAGAAAGTCAAAGCCGTGCACATGAAGCCTGGAGGAGAATTGCAGCCTTTATCTGTACCTGCCTGGAAGTGGGAAGATATCAGCATGGATTTTGTAATTGGACTACCCAAGACTCGGAAAGGTTTTGATTCCATTTGGGTAATCGTGGACCGACTCACCAAACAGCTCACTTTCTGCCAGTCAAGACCAGCTATGCCGTCCCCACGTATGCCGCCTTGTACAAGAACAACATAGTGAAGCTTCATGGAATACCCAAGACCATCATCTCAGATCGTGGTACTCAGTTTGTCGCAAAGTTCTGGAAAGCGTTCCATACCTCACTTGGAACCAAGCTCTTGCATAGTACAGCATATCATCCGCAAACAGATGGACAAACTGAGCGAGTCAACCAAGTGTTAGAGGATATGTTGAGAGCATGTGTGCTCACCTTTCGCTGATACTTGGGATGACTGTTTGCCCTTGGCAGAGTTCTCATATAATAACAGTTATCAAGAAAGCATCAAAATGGCACCCTTTGAAGCACTGTACGGTCGTCGTTGTCGTACACCCCTCAGTTGGTCTGAGCCCGGAGAAGAGAATTCTTTGGAGTTGACCTAGTCAAGATATGGAAGAGAAAGTCAAGCAAATACAAGAGAACATGAAGATTGCCCAAACCCGACAAAAGAGTTATGCTGACAAGAGACGTCGACCTCTGAAGTTTCAAGTTGGAGATTACGTATATCTCAAGGTCTCACCAACCAAAGGAGTCACTCGTTTTGGAGTAAAGGGAAAGTTAGCACCCCGCTACATTGGTCCGTTTGATTTTGGAATGTTGTGGCAAGGTAGCTTACAAGCTGAAGTTGCCCGACCATCTCTCTGCTGTACACAATGTTTTCCATGTCTCACAACTCAAGAAGTGCCTCCGAGTACCAGAACATGTCGTGGAAGTTGAAGGTGTCGAGCTAGAGCCTGATCTATCCTACTCGGAATATCCAGTTCGCGTGTTGGATCACAAAGATCAGTTACTCGAAGAACTACCACAAGGTGGTACAAAATCCAGTGGAACCAGCACTCTGAAGAAGAAGCTACTTGGGAATCTGAAGACTTCTTGGCAAAGAACTACCCCGACTTTCTCGAATCCCTGTCTATGTAAAGTTTTTGCCTTTATCCCTTCTTTGTCCTTTCTTAAGACGCAGAATCTCGGGGCGAGATTTCTTTAAGGGGGGAAGGCTGTAACACCTCTGGTGTTTAAGCATGTAATTAACTTGACATATCATCATTAGCATCATTAATCATCTTGATCATGATTTCATGTGTGTGCATTTGCTTAGTGTATCATTTTATGTGATGTACCTCTATTGCAAAAACCCTTGTTAGCCCATTCTTCCTATAAGGGCAAAATGGTAATTTCACCTCTGTGCCTAGTTCTATGTAATTCTTGTTCAAATTTAGTGCCTGAAGTTTGTTGTGTTGGCCAAAGTTCAAAAATCAAAATCAGATTTCAAATTTCCTTTTGCAAAACCCTGATTTCCAAAACCTGGATTTTAACCCTCTCTTTGTATTTAAAAATTATTCAAAATTTGGGGTTGACCAAAAACAAAGTTGTAGATCTGGTCAGAGAAACAACTTTGGTATTTACAAATTTTCAAGTTGCAGTAAAGTTTTGAGTTATTTCAAATTCATTCAAACTCCAACTTTTGTCCCCTTTTTTGGTTTTCAAAATTAGTTTGAAACTAATGAGTTTCAGAAGAAGTGTAAAATAGCAAAGTTGTAGCTTTTGATAAGAGGAACAACTTTCATATTTCATATTTTTCAAGTTTCTATATAAAATCCCAAATCATTTGAATTGATTCAAATTCCAAAAGTGTTCCCTTTGCTGTTTTCAAATATAGTTCAAAAAAAATATTTGGGAATTTTAAAATGTTTGTCATATTGACAAAGTTGTAGATCTCTTTTTTCTGAACAACTTTGGTATTTTGAGTTTTTGCTGCACAGTTCAACTTTTGAGAGTAATTTGCAAAAACAGAAGTCAACCCTAGACCTAGCTACTACTGTTCTTCTTCTCCGGTAGGGGGGGGGGGGGGGCCCGACAATGGCCGCCTCGCCGTCGCCGCGTGCGCCACGCGCCTGACTGCTGCCCGTCTGCTCCCGACCAGCCGCCTGCAACCGCGACAGCACGCCGCACCCGCACGCGCAACCGCTGACCCTCGCACCCGTCCCCCACTGCTTCCGACATCGCCGCCGCGTGTTCAACGCCGGCGAGCTCACGCCCAGGCCCGAGCGCGCGTCAACCCTGCTGCCAGAACGCAATCGAGTGCGCACGCCCGCGAAGCTTACCCTGCCTGCCCGTGACACTCTCCGCCGCCCGAGCGCGGCCTATAAACCTCCCCGCCGGTGAGCCGAAGCCCTCACCGCCTCCGCCACCGTGGCCAGCCCAGTACGAACCCTCCGCCTCTTCGCCAGTTAGCCCAAAAGCTCCGCCGTGACCTTGCGAAGCTTTCCCGCTCCTCAATTTCACCTCCGACGCCTCCAGTTGCCCGGCGTAACCCGTCCCTCCCATCTCCGGCGGAACGCCGGTAAGGCTCGGTTGAGAAATACTCTCTCCCCGGTCTCGATCATCTCCCTCCGACCCCTGTTTCATCTTCCTTGTGTCCTTGCGCGTCTAACCATACCCGGCGACCTCTTGTGGTGCTCAGGAACGACGGAACGCCGTCGCGACGCCGTTCGGTCCGCCGACGACCCCCCGCTCCGTCGACCTCCTAGCTCCGACCATCCCCCTCGCCTCGCCGCCCGCGCGTCATTGACTTCCGGTGAGCTCCTGAACCTCTCCATGCCCTTGGTTTCGGCCGCGAGCCTCTGCCGTGGCCGGAACGCCATCTCGCCGCCGCGTCGGGTAACCGCCGGCGTGAGCGAAGGAGAAGAACAGTGCCTTTTTCTATTTCTTCAAACATGTGAATAGTGCTCTGATTTCTCTTTTTGTGGTATTTTCTGTGTGCATCCAAAAATGCTGAAATTTTTGTGGTAGACTCTTTATGCTCTGGAGTATTTTATAAAAATATAAACTTGACGTTTCTGCAGAAATTTGAAAATGAAAAATCCCCTTTTAATTAATAAATGAAGGTTTTGGTATTTTTTGAGAGTATTTATAACTCCAAAAATCATGAGACAAATTTTTGTGAGCTTCTTATGCCATGTTAGTCTCTGGTAAAATTTTGAAGTCTTTTGGAACAAGTTGATTTTTGAGCATTTATTTTAATTCTTGAATAGTGCCTTTTGTTAATTAAATGTCTGATTTTATTGAGCACCTTAATGACCTCCAAAAATTATGAAATTTGTTTTGCCATCTATCTACACCATAATGAACTTATGTGATTATTTGGTAATTTTTGGAGCAACTTCATAAAATGACCTTTTAAATAAATTAAGAAAAAGAAAAGATGGATTAGGGTTGGTAATAAGTGTTGATGATGTGATCTTTGGATTGATTGATGTTCATAGACCCCTACCCTTTGGTCTATGATGTTGTGATGCTATGATTGGTTGATGCGTAGGATAATTATATTAAGGGCTAGTTAATCAATATTGCTTAAGGAAGAAATGATTACCTTTTATGCTCAACCTAGAATTCAATCATGCCTTGCTTAAAGTAATCTAGAATCAGTGGATTGTCTTTGCACCATAAGTCATATCATCATTCTCATGAGCATTCATCATTGCATCCGTATAGTTGACGAAGAAGGACCTGAAGTCGAGGTAGCCACCGAAGGATCTGTCCCCGAGGCAACCCCGAGCTCCGGCACCTACACCACCAACCCCGAGTCTGCTCTTTTTGCCATCCAAGGCAAGCCCCGGTGCATTTAACCCCTTTCCTTGAATTTATAAAATGTTTCCTTAAATGCTTTTGAGTAAATTATTGCATTAGGTTTATAGGAGTTGTGTGCTATCCTAATTGATGCACTATCCACCTTGACCTGATACACCCTGATACCCCGATACCTGCTTTCAAAAAGTATTTGAAAAATGCTTAGCAATGCTATTAAATAGATTTGCAATAAAAGGCCAATTTCAAAAGTGTGATCACTTAAGAATCTTTGTGGGATTTTGGCTTTACTCCCACTGTTGGCTAAGTATCTGATCCGTACTTAGTCAATGGGAAGGAGAGGTTGTCCTTGCGTACGGTGCCGTCATGTTGTAGTCCGGGACTCAACAGTTGACACCGACCGGGACAGGGTTGAAAAACCGACAGGACCTGTACTCTTGGGTTAGAGGCCGAGGTGCTTGTCGCTGGCGGAAAAATGTAGGGACCATCCGTATGGGGGCCTGCTGGTCAAGACTTGTAACTATTCACATACTACGGAAAGCTCTGGCTCCGAGAAATCCATTATTGGACCGACAACCGCGCACTGGGAGTGGAGAGATGGCGGAAGTAGCATGTACCCACGTGGTTAGAGGCCCGGATTGGAGTGGTGTACTGTACTTCCGGTGGCGTGGACTAGGACCGGCCCAATCTTGGAGGAATCGTGGAAGACGGGTTTGATATGCAAGCTTGGGTGCTACATATGCAGTGTGAATAGGGATCCTCAGCTGAGTTTCCTTTATCCGGATTAACGTTGCTCCTCGGTTATGGAGACTTGGTCCACTGACTGTCAACGGAGAGTGGTTCTCACCTAGGAATGTTTTGAAATGTAAATGAATCATGAATGATGAAGAATTGAGGAAATCTGAACCTTTCAAATAAAATAAGATTTACAAAAAAAATGCTTTTCTGCAAAATACTTGATCTTGCTTAAGCCTTACCTTGACTACCGCCTAAGCCTGCATTCCTGAGTCTTTCCCCTTTTTCTTTAGTCGGGTAAGTCTTGTTGAGTACCTTTGTACTCAGGGTTTTATTACCCATGTTGCAGGTATGGCAGATCCCTCAGTATGCCTTGGACCTTGCTGTGTGACTGTTGTTCAGGAAGAGGCCGACGAGGCCGATGAGTGATTATTCACCCTCGGGCTGGGTGATGTATCTTTACCCTTAGTTGTTGTCTTATGCTACTCTGCCAACTCTATCTATTTGAACTATGGTCTGTAATAACTTCACTTTATTTTATGTTGAACCCTGGATTGTAAAACTATTGTTATCTAAGTCTTCCGCTATTTACTCCGATGTCATTTGTCAAAATGTTAAAGAGATTGTAACTGAATTGTGAGATGATCCTGCGGACATCGGGCACTGATGTAGCCCAGTAGCGGAACCGGTCCTAATCTCTTGGCTATACGGATCGACTGTCAGTGGTTGACAGTGATCAGTGGGCCATGGGATTAGAGCCGTTACGTTACAGGCTACTACTCCAAGCTCGGCGATAAGAGAGAAGACGCGCCTAAGGGCAAGGATACCAATCGACGCGGCGGTGGGGACGCGGACGGTGACTTCCCCCCGGTGCGCGACTGCTACATTCTACGGGGGGCCGACCGTCGGGCTCTCGCTCGAGAAAGAAGAAAAGGAGCGCCGGAGGTCTTTGCACTCTGCCACGACGCCCCCCGGTATCTTGACTGGTCTGATGATGCGCCGATCACGTTCGACCGTGACGACCACCCGGACCGTGTCATGAACCCGGGGGCGTACCCCTCGTCGTCGACCCCGTCATCGTCGACGTACGGTTCTCCAAGGTGTTGATGGATGGGGGCTCGAGCCTCAACATCATATACCTCGAGACACTCAACCTCCTGGGGATTTCAGAGGGTCAGCTCCGGCCCAGCGTCGGGGGGTTCCACGGAGTCGTACCGGGGAAGAAGGCCCACCCCCTCGGGCGCATCGACCTGCCGGTTTGCTTTGGCACGCCGGCTAACTTCCGCCGAGAGACGCTCACCTTTGAGGTGGTTGGGTTCCAAGGGGCCTACCATGCCATCATCGGCCGGCCAGGCTACGCCAAGTTCATGGCGGTTCCCAATTACACGTACTTAAAGCTCAAGATGCCGGGGCCAAAAGGGGTCATCACCATCGACACCTCCTACGAGCACGCATACCACTGCGACGTGGAGTGCGTCGAGCGTGGGGAGGCCAACGTCCACCTCGACTCGCTCGAGGCCCTAGCCGCCCTGGCCACCGAGGCGGCTCCTGAAGCAAAGCGTCACGCTGGCAACTTCGAGCCGGCGGAGCACACAAAGCGGATACCCGTCGACCCGACCTCGAGACCGGGCAAGACGCTGGCCGTCAGTGCCAGCCTCGAGCCTAAATAGGAAGCAGTGCTCATCGACTTTCTCCGCGCGAACATCGACATGTTTGCGTGGGGTCCCTCGGACATGCCGAGCATACCAAGGGAAGTCGCCGAGCACGCCTTGGAAATCCGGGCCGGTTCCAGACCGGTGAAGCAACGCCTACGCCGATTCGACGAGGAGAAGCGCAGGATCATCGGCGAGGAGGTGCACAAGCTTTTGGCGGCCGGGTTCATCAAGGAGGTATTTTACCCAGAATGGCTAGCTAACCCTGTATTAGTTAGGAAAAAGAATGGAAAATGCGGATGTGTGTAGACTACACTGGTCTGAATAAAGCATGTCCAAAAGTTCCATTTCCTTTACCTAGAATTGATCAGATTGTCGATTCCACTGCTGGGTGCGAAGTGCTTTCGTTCCTTGATGCGTATTCCGGCTACCACCAAATTAAGATGAAAAAATCCGACGAACTCGCAACCTCTTTTATCACGCCATTTGGTATGTATTGCTACGTTACGACGCCCTTCGGCCTACGAAACGCCGGGGGCAACGTATCAACGATGTATGCAGCACATCTTTGGCAAGCACATAGGCAGGACCGTCGAGGCCTACGTCGATGACATCGTGGTTAAAACCAAGAAAGTCGGGAACCTCATCAGCGACCTCGAGACCACATTCGAGTGCCTCCGGGCCAATAATGTGAAGCTCAACCCCGAGAAGTGTGTCTTTGGTGTGCCTCGAGGCATGCTACTTGGCTACGTTGTCTCACAACGGGGGATCGTGGCAAACCCTGAAAAAATCTCAGCAGTCACGAGGATGGGCCCGATTCGAGACCTCAAGGGTGTGTAGAAAGTGACTGGCTGCCTAGCCGCTCTCAGCAGATTCATCTCGAGGCTAGGGGAAAAAGCGCTACCCCTCTACCGCCTGCTGAAGAAGACGGAACACTTTGCGTGGACTGTCGAAGCCAAGGAGGCCTTAACCAAGTTGAAGGGGTTGGTGACTTCCGCACCAATCCTCGTGCCGCCGCGACCAGCCCAGGTTGGCGATTCCCCCGAGCCTCTCCTCCTCTATGTGGCCGCACCACTCAGGTGGTCAGCGCGGTCGTAGCCGTCGAGAGGCACGAGGAGGGTCATGCATTGCCGGTCCAACGACGGTGTACTTCACCAGTGAGGTACTCTCCGAGGCCAAGGTCCGGTATCCGCACATCCAGAAGCTGCTCTACGGCATCATCGTCACAAGGCGCAAGCTCCAGCACTACTTCCTCGCTCATCCCGTAACGGTGGTGTCGTCCTTCCCCCTCGGTGAGATCATCAACAATCGGGAGGCCACGGGGCGCATCGCCAAGTGGTCCGCCGAACTAATGGGGGAGACCATCACCTACGCCCACGAAAGGCCATCAAGTCGCAAGCGTTGGCGGACTTCGTTGCTGAATGGACCGACACTCAGCTCCCGTCGGTGCAGATTCAAGCCGAGCTCTGGACCATGTACTTCGATGGATCCCTCATGAAGACGGGGGCAGGCGCAGGCCTGCTCTTCATCTCACCCTTCGGGGTTCACATGCGCTACCTGCTGCGCTTGCACTTCCCCGCCTCCAACAACGTCGCCGAGTACGAGGCCCTCGTCAATGGACTGCGCATCGCCCTCGAGCTCGGGGTCCGACGCCTCGATGCCCGAGGAGACTCGCAGCTCGTCATCAACCAGGTTATGAAGGCTTCAAGCTGCATCGATCCCAAGATGGAAGCGTACTGCGGGGAGGTGCGCAAGCTAGAAGACAAGTTCTACGGCTCGAGCTCAACCACGTAGCTCGAAAGCACAACGAGCCGCAGACGAGCTGGCAAAATTGGCGTCCACGCGCGGCACGGTTCCACCCGACGTCTTCTCGAGGGATGTTTTCGAGCCATCAGTCAAAATCGGTCCGGGGGCTGGCCCTTCGACGCCACCCTTCGAGCCAGACACGGGGGCTCGACCTTCGACACCGCGCCCCGAGGGAGATGCCTCGACACCCGATGAGTCAATGCAGATCGACGTACCCGCCTCTTCTTCACCACGACCCCTCGACTGGCGCACGGCCTCCCGACTACCAGACGCAAGACGTGCTGCTACCGAAAGACAAGACGGAGGCCCGACGCATGCTCGAAGGGCCAAGACCTACGTCATCTACGGCGACGAGCGGGAACTGTACCGACGAAGTCCGACCGGGATCCTTCAGCACTGCATCCCACTCGAAGAAGGGCGCAAGCTCCTCAACGACATGCACTCGGGGGCTTGCGGCCACCACGCAGCGCCAAGGACCCTGGTTGGGAATGCCTTCCGTCAAGGCTTCTATTGGCCGACCGCCATTGGAGACGCCAAGCGCTTGGTACGGGCATGCCATGGGTGTCAATTCTACGCCAAGCAGATGCACCAACCCGCACATGCCCTGCAGATGATCCCAATTACTTGGCCATTCGCCGTTTGGGGGCTTGACCTTGTAGGTCCCCTCAAAAAGACAAGCGGAGGGCACTCACACGTGCTTGTGGCCATCGACAAGTTCACCAAGTGGGTCGAGGCTAAGCCGATAGGCGACCCCACCTCCGAGAAGGCTGTCGAGTTCATCGCCAACATCATGTACCGTTTGGGGTGCCTAACGTCATCATCACCGACAACGGCACCCAATTCACGGGCAAAAAGTTCACAAACTTCTGCGATGACAACAACATTCGCGTAACCTGGGCCTCGGTCGCATACCCTCAATGCAACGGGCAGGTCGAGCGCGCCAACGACATGATACTCCATGGGCTGAAGCCGAGGCTGTTCAAGACTCTCAAAAATTTCAGAAAGGGATGGGCCGCAGAGCTCCCCTCGGTGCTGTGGGGCCTCAGGACTACGCCGAGTCAAGCCACCGGGTTCACTCCGTTTTTCCTAACCTACGGCGCTGAGGCAGTCTTGCCTACGGACTCGAGTACGGCTCCCCTCGACTTCGAGCCTACAACGAGCAAAACAACGACGAGAGGCTTGCCAACGCCAAGGACCAACTCGAGGAGGCCTGAGATGTGGCGCTCATCAACTCCGCACGCTACCAGCAATCACTTCGACACTACTACCACACAAGCATGTGCGCAAGAGGGACCTGGCAGTGGGGGACCTCGTGCTTCGACGGCTGCAGGATAATCGAGGGCGCCACAAGCTTACCCCTCCATGGGAGGGCCCATACACCGTGGCTAAGGTGCTCAAGCCAGGAACATACAGCTCTACAAATCAAGGCAGAATCCTGGCGAAACGCGTGGAACATATCTCAGCTACGTCGCTTCTATCCTTAAGGGCCTCAAGGCCTTGTTCATTTTGTTGCTTTGTACAAACATGTCAAATATGAATGAACAATCTCGTGCGTTGTCTTTCATTTTGCTTAGCAGCATAAGGTAGCCTCGACCCTGCCTTGCTCAGGGTCGAGCCTCCCTTGGGGCTGACAGGGGGGTAACCGCCCCCAGACTCCGGAAAAATGCGTGTTTTCTTTTCAAAAAATTCGACCCTCGTCTCGACTCGTGCCTCGAGTGAACTAGTGACGTCTAAATCCCAAAATACCTCGAGCCTCCAAAGGTTGGGAGGCGTCGACGTAGACGGCCACCTACGCCCCCAGGCTACGGTACCCTACCTACGCCTCCCCCCGAGGGGCTCGCGACGTATCAAAGGAGTACAGACTAAGTTAGCAGCAACTCGAGCTTGCAACAAAGAGAAGCGGTCAAACGCATTTGAAAAGAAACCAACTTTAAACAAACAAGTCATATATACAAATGGGTCTCGACGGACCCTCATCCATGCCATAAAATTCTTACAAGGGCCTCGACGCCCAAATTTGGCACACAGGCCCTAATCTTCATCGGTGTGGTACTCCTCCCCGAGGTCTTCCACGGCGGCTCAGCCTCGACACCCGAGCTAGAAGGGGGAGGGCCCTCGACACCGCTGCTGGCGTTAGGAGGCAGCACGTCCTCCTCGAAAATCTTGGCGAGCGATGTCCCCGGCCTCTCCATCTTCTCCAAAATTTTGTCGACACGACGGTTGTTCCACTCCTCGTCCTTCCCTCGATCTCGATGAAGCCGTTGGCGACAACGTGGATCGGGAAGCGGAAACCGGAGCGAACGACCGTGAGCGTCTGCTTGACGCCATGATGGAGAGCTTGCCGGACACGGTCCCGCGCCGCTGCGTCAAAGAAGCACAAGGCGTCGACCAAGGCATCGCCTCGAGCCACTACACCTTCTGCCGCAGCCACTGGAGGAGCACCCCACATGGGGCCAAGCTGGTCGAGGGAGGTGCGAGCCTGCTCGGCCACCATCGTCTCGTCTTGGAGTTGGTCCAAGAGAGCCTGGTTCGTCCCGCGGAGCTCCTCGACCGTCCTCTCGACCCCTGCGTGACGAACAAGGAAGAGTGAGACTGCGGCGTAACAAAAAACTTCGAGACCCAAACAAGAACAAGGTGTAAGCCTCACCGTCGCAATGTTGCCCCAATGCGGCGAGATCGCTGGTCAGGCCCTCAGCACGCTGCTCAAGCCTGCGCTTCTCGGCCAACATGAGGAGCCTCTCGGACCTAAGGTCCTCGATCTGCCGGCCCGCCTCCACAAGGGCCAGATCCTTGCGGATCACCTCCTGCCGCGCCCGCCCCCTCGGCAGCTCGGGCGGTGGCGACACCAATCTCGGCGTCTTCGGCCTCTTTTCTCGCCGCATCCGCTGCGGTTCGGCAGCGGCGGCCTCGCCACGGGCCTCAGCGGCCTCCTGCTTCGCCGCCTCGGCTTCAGTCCGGGCGGAGGTGGCCTCGCTTCGGCTCCGTGGCCTCCTTCCTCGATGCTTCGAGAGCGGCGGCGGCCTCCTCCTTGGATCGAGCGACCTCACCCGAGCCCCTGGACCTCCGCCTCCGCCTCGTTGAGCCGCTCGCCATTTGGGCGTTCCGGCTCAGCTCAGCGCGGAGATCTTGAAGCTCCGCCTCAGCCCTCGCGAGGGCGACCGACACCTGTGCGGACCGGCCCGCCTCCTCGGAGCAGGACCGCTCCGCCTCTGCCATGAGCTCGGCCACCTCCCGAAAGATGGCCCGCACCTCGCGCGGAGCGCCCCGCTGGACCGGTCGCTCGACGTGGACCATGGCAAGGGGCGGGCTTGGCGCGTCAGGAAACGGCCATACTGGTCGGTCGAGCTCGATGTCGGGCTGATCCTCCTCCGTCCGGAGCTGCCCCAGCTGCGGCCCGCCGCCCGACACAGGCCCCGGCTGTTCCCCTGGCCAGGTCCTCCTGCGTCTCGTCAGCACCGGTCGGCGCCTTGGGCCTCCACCATCGGCAAGCCCGCGGCGAGGGGCGGCCCTTGCTCCAGCTCGTTCAGGAGGTCCTCCACCGTCGGGCCCTCGAGGGGCGCGGTCTCCTCGGCCCCAGACACCGGCGGGGCCGTGCTCGCCCCAGGCGCTTCCCCCGGAACGGCCGTTTAGCGGGGGGAGGGGTGCGCTCCCGACAGACGCCATCGCAGGAGGAGAAGGGGGAGACGGCATGCCTCAGTAAGCATGGTAGCGGCGGGCTCGATGCCGTGAGCTGAGGCCCCTGCAATACGAGATGACATTGATATCAGAATCAAGAGGAATGCCTCGACCCCTGCGGTCGACGGCGACGGCCTCACCAAATTCGCAACGATCATCTGACCACCTCGAGCCATGGCAGCTCGAGCCTTCTCCAGCCAGCGGCTTCTCTAGCAGAGGAGGGTGCCATAACTCGAGGTGCTGTGCCTCAACGGGGCTCGAGGCCTTCGCCCGCTTGGACGCAGCAAGTCCACCTCGGGTAGGAGCGCTTCCCCCTGAGAGACCAGAGATGGCATGCATCATCAAAAGTAAAGAGGTCAAGCCTCGCTGCTGACGAGGTCCAAGAAAATTACTCACCCAAAGCGGCGGCTGGGCTTCTTCCCGATCGCCGACCCACTCGGGGGCTTCGAGCCCACCCCACGGCTCGAGCCCTGCGCCTGGGCCATCTCCCGGGCTGGGATGGGGGGAGGGCTCCCGACGCCTCCTGGCTTGACCTCGAGGGAGCCCTCCTTCTTTCTGCCCCACGTCGCGGGAGGGCGACCGTACCTCCCTCGTGCTGTCGTAGTGGCGCCCGCCCCGACGTGGGCTCCAGGACCCCGCTCTGGGCGCTCGCGCTGGCGGTCGCGCCCTCCCCCCGCGTCCCGCTTCTGTGTCCCAGCGGCGGTGCGGCGACGGACTCCGGGGACGCTCACCCTGAGCTCCCCTGGATCCCGAGACGCCCGGGGCTCCCTCCCCCCCGAAATCCTCCGCGCCCCTGGTCACGAGACCCCGGGGCTCCCTCCCCGAAGCTCGTGATGGCGCGGGCTCGACGCCTCCTCCTGACGCCCGCTCCTCCGCGGCTCGACGGCGTCCTTGACGGCTCGCGGCGGTCGGGCCCGAAATCCTTCTCGACCTGTCGGCCGCTTCTCGAGGCCGGCCCTTCTCCAGACCTCCCGCCTGGGCTGGCGCGGGGGTGGCCTCCGTTGGTGCTGTGGCGGAGGGCTCTGGGTTCGGGGCTTCCTCACGACCGGGGGCACGTCCGCCGCGGAGCTCGACGGACCTCGGGCCCCCGACGAGGCGGGGTTCGGCGCCGCCTTCCGCGGCTGCGTCCCACGCGGTCCCTTCGCCGGGGGACCTCCAGCATACCCTCCTGCACAGAGGAGCGGTCAGCCCTGTCATCGACGACCCCCGCGCCTCAGGCGCGCATCCATCCCCTCGTCGTCGCTCTCCTCCTCATCACCGCTCTCCTCCTCTGAGCTCGAGGAGCTTAGCTCGGGGGACCCGTCTCCAGGCTGACGGTTGCGACGAGCCTTCGCCAGTCTCTGCTCCCGAGCCAAGCGACGCAGGTTTTTGTTTTTCTCTTTCCTCTTCCTGGCATCCTTGCTCTCCTTGTCTTTCTGAGCAGAGAGGCGCCTCACCTGAGTATCTACGGCGTCCTCCCTCACCGGGGCCTCGACGCACGACAAGTAAACGTCCCCCTGAAAAAGGAAGAAGCGTGACGAGACAAACCACAAGAAGAATGCAAAAGGTTCGAAGGGGGGAAAGGGGGAGGGGGCTCGGAACAGCTCACTCGAGGAGGCTCACCAGTCGAGACACCCCTCGTCGGTGCCATGCGACCAGGTGGGTGTACTCAGGGATGAACGCCCCTGGATCGTGATTGACACCCGGGAGACGCCCTCGTTCTGGGACAGCCTCTCCTCGCCATCCTCGATCGATTAAGCGGCTCGAGCTTGGCCTCCGCCCCATCTCGTGCATAAGAGGGGCGGTCCGCCAGCGGAGAACTCTTCGCTGTGGAACGCCCAAATGACCGCTTGCACGGTCAACTTCTTCTCATCCACCAGCGTCTCCATCTTCATCAGCGGGCCAGTGGCGTTGGCCGGTCCGCCGCGATGCCGCCAGGTCCACTTCTCCGGGCGTTGAGCGAGGACCCTGCCGGTGTACTGCGGAAAGAGACCATCTTCATTCCGCAGATAGAACCAATGGTCGTCCCACCCGGCCTGGTTGGTGGAAAGCTTGTATCGCAGGTATTCACGGGGGACGTTGGCCGACGAGGTCCCAGCCCTCGCAGTGATGGCAAGGGAGCCCATGCGCACGAGCCGCCTCCCGCTGGGCTTTAGGGCCTTGATGAAGAGCTCGCCCCGGAAGAGATGGACGAACATCTCCCAGTGCGGCTCCATCTTCAGGTACCCCTCGCACACCGCGACGAATATGGCGGCGTGCGAGATGGAGTTGGGGGAGAAGTGCTGCAGCTCCACCTCGAAGTGGTGGGCCAGCCCCCGCATGAAGCGGCTCGGCGGGACGCCGAGCCCCATACGGTGGTAGCGCGTGAAGCTCACCACGTACCCCTCCGGCGGGTGCGGCTCCCGGTGCTCCGCCGACGGGATAACCCACCACGCGGGTCCCTCCTCCGGGTTGGGGCGCAGAAGCCCCTGGGCCACCAACGAGTCCATCTCGCTCTGCGTCACCTTCGACGAGCTCCAGTCTTCGGCCGGCAGCACTTGTGTCTGGGCGGCCATGGCGGTGGCGCGGCGCGGACCCGAGCAACGGACGGGCAGCCGGAAAATCCCCAATCAACTAGCTCGAAGGAGAGGGCGCGTGAAGGCTACGGCGGCGGTGAAGGCAAAGGCAAAGTAAAGGGTTCCTTTTCCCCTCTCTCGATATTTATAAGGGGAAACCCCGACGGGCGGGGTCTCCCACGACGTAAAAAGGTAACCGCATAGCATTTAATGCGCCCACCTAACTACGTCTCGAGCCGGATGCAGGGAACACGCGGCAGCTCACCGTTCGCTCAACTGCGGGGCCTCTGCGGCGCCGCTCCGGACTTCCGCCCGCCCCGCCCTGGCGCCACGATCTCCACTCCCTGGCGGTTTCCGCCTAAAAAGGCGCGCCCAACGGGCAGAAGGATTCCAAGCGACGAAGGCTTCTTCCGGAAGTAAAAAACGGGCCCCGGCCCTAAGTCTCGAAGCAGCGAAGGCTGGCCCTCGAAAAAGGGTTCGACAGCCGGCTTCGAGCACCCAAAAACGGGCCCCGGCCCTAAGTCTCGAAGCAGCGAAGGCTGGCCCTCGACGAAAGAGGGTTCGACAGCCGGCTTCGAGCACCCGAGTCAGGGACACCAAGGGGCGCCATTCGCGGCATCACTCGAGGGCCAAGCCCTCGAGGCCCCTCACGTGTATCCAAGGCGGGGAGCTCGACATGCAGTGAGATCCCCTCGGAGGGAGGCATCGAGCCACCGGGTCCTATCGAATGGACCCGGCACTCCTGCAGACTGAGCACCCATGCTTTATGAGACCGCCTCCGGGCCACAGTCGACCCCTATCGAACGGGGCACGAGCTCTCACTTGGATTCCCCGTTACCAGCTCACCGGGAACCTCGATACTCGCCCACTCGGGGTAGTACGAGGCATCCCCCCTCGCATCCGATCGAAAGGACTCGCGGGATGACAAGCCAGGGCAACCGGTGCGCCGGACAGCTCGAAGAGCCGGCCGGCCGGTTCAGCCTGGCACCCCTCGACGAAAGAGGGTCTAAAAACTCGGGGCCTGACACCCCTGAACCTAAAAATCGCAACTAAAACTCGCAAAAAGCCCACGAGGAAGTTCTAACCACTCCCTCGTGGCCTCGGGGGCTACACCCGCGGTGTCGCTCGCACGACACCCACGAATCAAATCGACGAAACCCTCGAGGCCAGTTAGCTAACCCACGAGATCCCAGTCGGGAGCCCCTGCTCGAGTGCAAGCACTCGAGCAAGGGCTCGGGGCTACTGTCGGGGGTCCGCAAAAGGGGTACCCCCAATCAACGCAAACAAATAGGGTAAACCTAGAACACCGGTTAATAACAGACCTAACTAGTCTAACCCCCTAAAAAGCCGACCCCCCGAGGCCTACGACGCTGGCCCACCGAGCCGAGCCCTCCAAGCCAGGCCTCGGGCGCACGCTCGTTTTCCGTCTCGCCCGAGCCCTCCAAGCCAGGCCTCGGGCGCACGTTCGTTTTCCGTCTCGCCCGAGCCCTCCAAGCCAGGCCTCGGGCGCACGCTCGTTTTCCGTCTCGCCCGAGCCCTCCAAGCCAGGCCTCGGGCGCACGCTCGTTTTCCGTCTCGCCCGAGCCCTCCAAGCCAGGCCTCGGGCGCACGTTCGTTTTCCGTCTCGCCCGAGCCCTCCAAGCCAGGCCTCGGGCGCACGCTCGTTTTCGTCTCGCCCGAGCCCTCCACGTCAGGCCTCGGGCAGCGCTCCACTCCCTTCGGCCCCCCCCAGCGAACACCACACCTCGAGACCCCACGCGGGGACCTCGAGCCTCTCTGGCACAGCGGCCTATCCCTCGAGACGCGTTATGCCTCCCTCGAGCGGTGCAGACATCGGATGCCAGCCCCATACCGCGCACTTAATTCATCCACCTACTCCAGTCACGTCCTCTGTAACACAACGTGTGCCACAGTGGTCCGGGGCAGAGTCAAGTCTCGTTTTCACCACAAGTATGGGCGAAAAGGCGCCAGTGAAGCACTGTTAACCCACGCCCTACACTGTGGCACGTCCAAGCCACGCCTCGAGGCCCAGATGCCTGCCGCTCAATCGATTTTCACGGGACTTGCCCATACCTGCGGGGACTCGAGCCCCCCGTAGGCGCCGCCTCGAGGCCGGCTCCGCGCCCCTCGAGCCCTAACTACTTTCATGCTATTGGAGGACAGGTACCCCAAGACCCGGAGGGACCCCGCCGCGTCCTGTACGTTCCGGGATGGGCGCTGTACGGCTTCCACCTCGCCGCGCCTCCACGTCCGCGCCCAGGATGGAGGCCACGCTTCAAGGACGCTTCAACAGCAACGCCCACGTCGGCTACAATGTCTTCGACAAGACAGGGTTCCTACCCTTCTTCGTAAGGGACACAATACACCCCGACACCTGTAATACCCTGTGTAACCCTGGCCTCCCCTTGCTCTATAAAAGGGGACACCAAGGCCCTCATTCCTTTGGTCGGGAACAGACACGTTAAGACACAAGTCCACACACACACGAGTCCGGACTCCGGTCCACGCTCACTGAGCTTGTATTCGCCCCTGTACAAGCACTTAGGTGCAAGTAATACAAGAACATCCTCCCCCCGCTGGACGTAGGGCCTTCTTTGCCCGAACCAGGATAAATCCTTGGTCCCTCTTGCATCACCATCCAGGAAGAGAAGCACGCGATCATATTACTCGTTGGTGTCATACCCCCGGTTTCGAAACACCGACAAGCTGCAAAGAAACAACGTTCTCCGTGGATGGATACTAAAAGGGGAAAACGAGAAAAAAGGAGAAGGGAAGAAACAGGACCAGAAGATAGAATCAAGGGATGCCCGTTTCTTCCCGATTGGGACATGCGATGGATCATCAGGGTCGATGCCCTGTCACCTTTTTTTGGCCTAGCTCCTTCTCTTCCCGTGTCCAACCCGTTCGTGGCGCCGTTCCGTTGAACGACATTCTGAACGTGTGCCCAGACCATCCGCGGCGAGCGGGCATCCTGGCGTGTCACACCGGGGATGCACGTGATGCTGTTGCGGGTGACTTCGTGGAGGCGAGGGAGATGGTGCCGCAGGGCTTGCCTCGTCCTACCCTCCATCACCTTTCTGTCGTTCTTAACAAGGGCGACGACCCCGAGAACTGGAGTCGGGGAGCCTGTCTGTAGGCAGTGACGGTGGGAGGAGCCAAACTTGTCGGAGTCAAGTTTTGAGGCTCGTCCTAGTGGACCGTTGAGGCCATGGGAGGCATCTTGTCAGGCTCAACCTGGTTGGCCCCATGACATCCCCTTCTGCCCAAAGCAGCGACCCTTGGGAGGGCAGCTATCTCCATTACGCTCAACATCCTCTTTTGCCCGCAGGATCTCATCGACAAGCAAGGTTATCAGCGAGATTGGCGAGCATGGAAGTTGCGGTTAGTCAGCGTAATGGAGCTAGCCCTCCCTTGTAGGACCCGTTCCCTCTTCTCTGGTGTCGGTTCCCCTCCATTCTTGACGTGATATCAGTGAATGGAGAGAGCGACCGCTACAGAGAGGTGGAAAGGATCTATGACGTGACATCAGCGAATGAAGGTGTTCACTAATGCAGACCCTCCCCGGGTCTTTCACGGACCAGGGAGGAGCTGGAGATTGTGTCGGGCCATGTTCAAAACCTTCCGAGGGAACGCGAAGCCCCCCAGACTCCCTTCTCACGGCGAGGGACTGTGCTTGACGTGGCGCCCCTACCTGGCGCGCCAATTGTCGGTGTTCGGAATCGGGGGTCCCTCACACCGTCAGGTAAATTTGTATCGTGGGAGGGGCACTGAGTGCTCCTGCTCGGGATGGTGGCTCAGGAAGAGCACTAGGGGAACATGATTGATTTATACTGGTTCAGGCAAGGAGTGCCCTACGTTCAGTGGTGGGAGAGAAGCTTATATTACATTTCACGGAGTGAGTGGAGTTACAAGCGAGTGGGGGAGGGAACTTGTCCGAAGCCTCAAGCGGAGAGAGCGTGGAGTGAGTGGTTGTGGTGGTTGTGGTGTCTAAGTCATTTCTCTTGATCCTGATCCCCCTATGGGACGTCCCTGGCTCCTCCTTTTATAGGCGCAAGGAAGGCACAGGGTTACATTGAAGCAGCCTTGCTGGGTGGTCCTCTTGCTGTCGAAGAGTGAAGAAGACGGCCTCCCGTGAAGGCATAGTCGTCATAGTGGGTTCGTCCTTGTGGAGCAGATGAGCTGTGCTCGACACGACGGGTCCTATGGAGTCCTGTAAGCATCGCAGTGGTGACTGTAGAGGCATGGTTTTCTGTGTCTTTGACTTCACGGAGCGTCGAGGCCTAGCTGGTGTCGTGGAGTCTGTGGGGATATTACCTCTGTATACCCTCATGGACCTATTTAGGCCCTTCGTCAAGGACAACCCAGCTCGAAGGCGCACACGACCAGCTTGTCGTGCTCGTCAAGGACTCTCATGAAGCCTTGCCTGCCAAGGAAGATCCTAGAGTTAGATACGGATTCCTTGCCTTAAGGAACCGCCTGTAATCTGATAAGGACTCGACAACTGTAACCCTGCTCCTCGGCTATATAAGGCGAGCAGGGACCCCTCTCATCTCACTCCAGATCCCATCGGATCACACGTCATATCACATCTCATAATACAAACCAGCCACTAGAACACAGGACGTAGGATATTACGGTGACTTGCCGGCCCGAACCTGTCTAAATCGCTGTCTCACGTCCCTGTGTTTACGCTTGTGTAGACGTCTCGCACGCCTCCTCAAACTAATCTACTACCTTGGGCATACCCCTCGGTAGACTATCGTCGATATTTCATCGACAGTTGGCGCGCCAGGTAGGGGTGTGTGCCATGACACCATGATCTGCCAAGCGGTCACCCTCCCCGACTCCATGATCCTCTCCGAGCTCGACGCCTCCTTCCAGATCAGATCTATGATCTGGACCGTCGGCGACACCGTCCTCGCTCCGGAGATCATGGAACCCGCGCAGCTTCCTGCGCCGAACGCCTCGCCGTCCACCCATCGCGTCATCGCACCGGTGCCATGCGTGCCCAGATCCATCCACCGCGACGACCTGGTCGAGGCCATTGACCGGGACAACAAGAGGATCACCGACTGCATCAATGTCACCGCCGTCGTTCGACGTCGACCAGGATCATCACCTCCTTCGCTCGTCGTCGACCAGGATCATCACCTTCTTTGTCGCTGTCGTCGCTCGTCGTCGACCAGGATCGTCGCCGCCTTCATCGCTGCTGTCGCTCGTCGTCGACTAGGATCGTCGTCGCCTTCGTCGCTGTCGTCGTTCGTCATCGACCAGGCTCGTCGCCGCCTTCTCTTGTCATCGACCAGGATCATCGCCGCCTTCATCGCTGTCGTCGCTCGTCGTCGACCAGGATCGTCGTCGCCTTCGTCGATGCCGTCGTTCGTCGTCGACCAGGCTCGTCGCCACCTTCGCTCATCGTCGACCAAGATCATCGCCACCTTCGTCGCTGCCGTCGCTCGACATCAACCAGGATCATCGCCGCCTTCTTCATTGTTGTTGTTGCTCGTCGTCGACCAGGGTCATCATCGCCTTCGTCGCTGCCTTCGCTCATCGTCGACCAGGATCATCGCCGCCTTCGTCGCTGCTGTCGCTCGACGTCGACCAGGATCGTCGTCGCCTTCGTCGCTGCAGTCCTTCGTCGTTGACCAGGCTCGTCGCCGCCTTTGCCAGTCGCTACCTTTGCCCATCGCCGCCATCGCTCGTCATCGACCGGGCTCATCGCCGCCTTTGCCCGTCGCCACCGTCGCTCGTCGTCGACCCGGCTCGTCGCCTTCGTCGTCGCCTTCGTCGCTGCCGTCGTTTATCGTCAACCAGGCTCGTCGCCTTCACTCGTCGCCGCCATCACTCGTCGCCGCCTTCGCTCATTGTCGTCTTCACCCGCCGTGAACCGGGCTCATTGCTGACCCGCCCGCCACCCAAGATTGGATCTACATCCGGCTCTGCGCTTCGCTCCATGGCTCACCAGAAGCGCTTCATCGTCGATCTCCATGCCCTACGGGCTACGCGGCACGACGTTCACCTTTTAGATGATCGCCAACTCCTACGCCGACGCCGACGATGCTCACCGCCATCACGAGTGCCCACGTCGCTGATCACAATCCCAGGAGCGCCGTCGCAATGATGAATGACACGATGAACGACGCGATGGAGGACGCGACCACCGCTCTGGACACCATGACCGCCATGACGATCAGGACCACCGCCATGATCGCCTCGAGTCATCTCGTCAGAAGTCGGATCACCGTCGACATGATCACCGCTACATCGCCAACACCAATGCTCGTCTGAAGCGCGCCAACACTCGTCATCGATCGGGCTCATCGCCGCCTTCACTCGTCATCAACCAGGATCGTCGCTGCCTTCGCTCGTCGTCGACCAGGCTCGTCCCCACCATCGCTCGTCGTTGACCAGGATCATCACCTCCTTCGTCACCGCCTTCACTCGTCATTATCCAGGCTCGTCGCTGCCTTCGCACGTCGTTGACCAGGCTCGTCGTTGCCTTCGCTCGTCGCCGTCTTCGCTCGTCATTGACCCAGCTCCTCGCCACCTTCGTTCATCGCCGACCGGGCTCGTCACCGCCTTCGCTCATCGTCGCCTTCACTCGTTGCCGCCTTCGCTCGTCGCTGACGTCGCTCGTCGTCGACCAGGATTGTCGCCGACTTCGTCACCGCCTTCGCTCATCTTCTTCTGGGCTCATCGCTGCCTTCGCCCGTCGCCGCCATCGCCCATCATCGACCCGACTCGTAGCCGCCTTCGCTCGTCGTCGACCCGACTCCTCACCATCTTTGCTCGTCGCTGATCAGGCTCGTCGTCGCCTTCGTTCGTCGCCACCTTCGCTCGTCGTCATCTTCGCCCACCGTCAATCGGGCTCATCGTCGCCTTCACCCGTTGCCGCCATCGCTCGTCGCCAACCAGGCTCGTCGCCGCCTTCGCTCATCATCAACCAGGCTCGTTGCCGTCTTCGCCAAATGACTCGCCGACCTCTCCAAACGACTCGCCGACCTCTCCAAACGACTCGTCGATCTCTCCAAACAGCCTGACTGGTGCTGAAGGAGTTTCAGAGCCAGGGTTACTACCACCGCCGAACGCGCGCATGAGCGCCTGCCCTCTACGCTATGGCGGCCAGTAGCCCTCCCAAGTGACGTCCTGACCTCTCTACGCGTGCATGAGCGTCTGCCCTCTGCGCTACGAAGGGAAGGCTAAGCTTGGGCTGAGACCTCCAAGGCTACACGTCCAGTGCCTGTATATGCGCCGTTTATGCGCTCGTTCTCCATACGGTCTTCAAGCAGCCTGACTGATATCGACGAAGATTCAGAGTCGGGCCTGTTGTCACCACCGGACGCGTGCATGAGCATCTTCCCTCTGCGCTATGGTGGCAACAGCTCTCCCGAGTGACGCCCCGATCTCTCTACGCGTGCATGAGCGTCTGCCCTTTGCGCTATGAAGGAAAGGCTAACTCGGGCTGAGAATTCTAAGGCTACACGCTCAGTGCCTGTACCTGCGCTACCCACGTGCTCGACGAACGGTCTCCATTCGCCCAGGTCACGCCACGATCGAGCCTCTCAGAAAAGACCCTGTTCGTGGTACCTTCCTACGCGTGCAAGAGCGCCTGCCCTCTGTGCTATGGGATGCCAACAGCGGTTCCTTGGGCCACAATTTTTACTCCTACGTGCAAACGAGCTCCGCACTCTACGCTACGGATCATGGGATAACCCAAGGCCGAACTATTCATCGCTTAGGCTCACGGCTATTGGGTCTGCAGAATTTGGGGAATATGCAAAACACATCGGCTCGCTACAAGTTTTGCCTCTATTCGCCCAAGAGTCTATTTACAGACTACTCTCCTATGTTACACTCCATGGCAGCACAGCAGCGAAAGGATCTACATCGGCGACCAGGGCCTCCGTGGCCGGCTCCATCTCCGTCTCCAGACGCTCCATGTCGGCACGACGACTCCAGGCTCGGGGACTTCGTCAAGCTGCAGTCATCCTTCGCCACTGATTTTTCTCTATATTTTATTCATACATCATCATGTACTACTGCTCTCCATATTTATTTTTTAGGGACTTCGCTTTCGCTCATCGCCGATCACGCTCGGGGACTTTGCCTTCGCTCGTCGCCGACCAGGCCCAGGGACTTCGCCTTCATTCATCGCCGAACAGGCCTGGAGACTTCGCCTTCATTCATCGCCAACTAGGCTCGGGGACTTCGCCTTCATTCGTCGCCGACCAGGCTCGGGGACTTCGCCTTTGCCCATTGCCGTCCAGGCTCAGGGACTTTGTTCATCGCCGCCTTCGCTCGTCGTCGTCTTCGCCCGTCATCGACCAGGCTCGCCGCCGTCACTTGCCGCCGCCATCACTCGTCGCCGCCTTCGCCCGTCGCCGCCTTCGCTCGTCGTTGACCGGGCTCGTCGCCGCCTTCACACGTCTCCGACCAGGCTCATCACCGCTTTCGTTCGTCGTCGACCGGGCTCGTCGCCGCCTTCGTTCGTCGTCGCCTTCGCTCGTCACCGCCTTCGCTCGTCGTCGCCTTGGCTCGTCACCGCCTTTGCTCATCATCGCCTTCGCTCGTTGCCATCGTCGCTCATCGTTGCCTTCACTCGTCGCCGTCGTCGCCGCCGTCGCTCGTCATTGTCTTTGCCTGTTGCCGACCGGGCTCATTGCCGCCTTCGTTTGTCGTCAACCCGAATCGACGCCGCCTTCGTTTGTCGTCGACCAGGATTGTCGCCGCCTTCACCCATAGCCAACCAGGTTCATCGACCTGGCCTTTGCCGATCACCAACCAGGCTCGGGGACTTCGCCTTCGCTCGTTGCTACCTTCGCTCCTCGCTGTCTTCGCTCATCACCGTCTTCGCTCGCCGCCGCCATCATTCGTCGCTGTTGACATTAATTAACTCTTATTATTAAAGGTCAATTAAACATGAAAATTGATAAAAACATAAATTCCACCTTAGTATAGGGTGTAAAACTAATGAATTCCATGAGTTTTGGTGAATTGTGAGTCTGCAGGGATTATATAGGAAAACGGCCCTCAATTGCTTCCCCTAGAAGGAAACCAACACGAGATAATGCAACCACCAAGTCAGGAATACTCCAGAAGACTCTAGAGAACACCTGAAGACTCCACGAGGCGGGGCACCCCGAGCCACCTACAGGTGGGACCGACCGGTTGGTGGGCTTCACCAGTCGGTCGGCCCAGGGAGGCGCCGGCCTCCCCCTTCTGAAACCTTCCTCTACCACCTCTGAGGATCCATCTCAACCCTACATGAAGTCGGTTTGATCTAACGGCCGCGGTTGATCCCTTAGGGCTATATATATACAGGCCCCCATGCCCCAGGGAAGAACAAGTCTCTCTTCAGAAAAGTCTACGCCTCATTCAGAAACCCTAGAAGAAGACTTCAAGAGCCAGCTTTCAAGTAGAAGACTAGTTACCCCTCTAGTTTAGGTTTAGAACCTAGTCTTATACTAGAACTAGAAGAGATAGAGAGAGGAAGAGATCAAAAAGGAGCTCCAGCCTGTCGGGTCAACTTCTTCATCTTGTACCCGTGGATTCAAGTTCATCTTCAACTTGCTTCAGCGATTGTTTCGGTAATCAAGGTCTATATTTAAGTTTGATCCATTGTTCTTATTATTCTTAAGGTTTATGACTCTCTTTTGAGTACTTTAATTCTAGTTGCGCTAGAGTTAGAGTAGTTGGATAGTGTAAGCATGGTGCTTAGACTTGATAGCTCATAATTGCCTCCTATAACGCCGGTAGTAGTGGTTGTTCGCAAGGGTGACTCTTATAACTTTGTTGATTCTTCTATAGTCCACTTACCCGTGTGTAGGCTCGATAGGATTATACATTTGCATAAAAGACTCATACTCTGTTTGTGACCTTTTATGGCAACTTCCCCACTAAGAATAATATAAACATATCACTCTTAAATTAGAATTAGACAGCCTTAGTGATCCCCTCTATACTTCTAGATTCTCCGTCCTTGTTAGCTACTCAGGGGTTAAACTTTAAGACTTAACACTATCCATTCCTTTGGGTTCGATATTAAAGCTGGGTTACTCTGGTGAAGTGCTACATCGGTAGATTTTATCTGTGCACTTGCGGATAAAGTAGAGTGTGCGTTAATTTATACCAACAAGCATTTCTGGCGCCGTTACCGGGCAACAGTAGATCATCTTAAGTCTTTGTTTAACCTTGTATTATACTTTTATCTTTTCCTTTTTTTGTCCCAGTCTTTTCATCATTTTTATGTTCATTCTTATGAATATTGTTCTTGAATTCCACTCTTATCTGTTACTACCCCATGAGCGCAAGCTATAACCAGTAGAATATTTAATCCTATCATAATACCTGGTTATGTACTATGCCTACATTTTGGGAATATTCTATTCTGGAAACATTTCTTTTTGGGAGTCTGCATTTTAGACAACTAGATAAATAATCTCTTGGCTCATTGTGGGATGATCTTAATAGCCTCATCATGTAATCCCTTAATGCTGCCATTAGAGAGTGTTCCTCTGTTTTGTCTTCTAGTGAGCAAGGTTTATGTTTCACTATATTACTAGAAAAGTCCCCTTGCCTTAGTTTTCTCACCAACTCCCTAAAAGAAGATAGTACCACCCGAACATGAGTGTTCACCTTTCTACTGCACTGTCCTTGTAATGAGCATAGAAATATAATTATGAAAATATTCCTTCGGGTATTCTTGTCACTAACCTTTCCAGGTCTGGAGCAGAAAAGAACGAAGGAACAACAAACACAAGGTATGTCCAACCAATCATCATGCAACATTGAATTACATTCATCCAATGTTGATTTGTGCAAAATCCAAGCTTGGGGAATAGACTTTCTAAGAATATCTCTTGCCATGTTGCTATGTTGGTTGTCCCTACCTTTAAGATATGCTCATATACTAATCATGCTCTTTCATCACCATCTGAATAAATCTCTACAATGCTTTTATGTTACCTTTACCTTCTATAGTATATGTATGGGTTTGAAGTACAGTCATACATCTCTTTAAATTAGGCATGGTGTTTAGTTTAAACCACGAGGTATGTTGATTTCGCTTTAGAAGGATTTTAAATTGAGCATGGTGCTTAGGTTAGAATATCTTCCTAAGTCAAATTAGATGTGGTGTCTAGGTTGATTTCTGAACTGATAGTATGCTATAGTAGATATTGGATATTTTGTTGGACTAACCCCTGCAGGAAAACTTTCATTATTAATTTGGGAAAGTCCGGAGATGAACTCACACTTGAGATGAAGAGACACATGAACTTCAACAAATCTTGCACAATGAAGACTGAGCTCATTCATCATGTATGAAAGAACTGTGAGTACCAAAATTTATTTATTTTGTCTTCTACTGCAAGTTATCTTTTGCCTTGAATCATGTTAAAGTGCAGCCAACACATAAAATACTAGTCCATGCTAAAATAATCCTAAAAACATCTTTTTATTAGCATAGATGCAAAATACATAAGTTGTGGATAATAACCCATGCTTCAAATTCTTGCAATCCTTCGGGTATATGTCCACTAACATTACGCAGGAGAGAGATTTTGTTCATCCATGGTTTGGTCTGAACATTGAAGATCCAAAACGCAAACCATAGACACACAAACCTACTCTCAGATCATGAATGGTGCTGGCAATAACTTAGCTTTGAGTCTTGCTTGAGCGTTGATGACAAACAGAATGCAACTTACCTCGTATGAGACAACCTATGCCTGCAACCATCATTGTCCAAGAAATCAAGACAAGAAGTGGGGAGTTATCTTCTCTTCTAATCAAGACCTAGCTTGGGAGACAAGATGGTACGACTACAACAATAACAAGATCTACAAATCCAACACATGAACATGTTGTTTGGGAATCCATCTACATCACAAGCCAACCTGAGAGAGAATTCTGTTGTCTAGATGTGTTTCACAATCAAAGGGAGGAAGGAGAAAACCACTTCAAGACATTGATCTCTTGAGTCTTGCTTGGGCGCTGATGACAAACAGGATGCAACTTACCTCGTATGAGACAACCTATGCCTGCAACCATCATTATCCAAGACATCAAGACAAGAAGTGGGGAGTATCTTCTCTTCTAATCAAGACCTAGCTTGGGAGACAAGATGGTACGACTACAACAATAACAAGATCTACAAATCCAACACATGAACATGTTGTTTGGGAATCCATCGACATCACAAGCCAGCCTGGGAGAGAATTCCGTTGTCTAGATGTGTTTCACAATCAAAGGGAGGAAGGAGAAAACCACTTCAAGACATATTGATCTCCTACCCACAACTTTGATCAATACAATCCACTAGACGCTACCCCAATCGAGAAGAAGAATATGATCCACCACTCATTCTTGGAAGATCGTTCTTGAACACCATCAATGTTATCATCTATGTCGGACTTGGAGATGTCAACTTGTGGATCTTTTGCTGATTCTTCAACAACTACATCACTTATGAGCAGCCAAAGAGAACCAAGAGAAGACGTCAAGGGAAGAACCAACTGCCAAGAATTGAGGAGGGCATTATGAAGGATGAAGCCACTGCACCACAAGAACTAGAAGATGGAGAGATAACACCTAAGCTAGCAAATCAAGAAGAACAACCGATAAGATCTCCATCATCTAGACACTGTTGAGAGGACAAGTCTCAGTTGTGACACTAAAAGACAAATACTATCATGGAGGCACTCGAGTAACAGTTCTAACTTTAAGTCTCTTATCAACCCAATAATTAAAGAAAAACAAGAAAGGTTGACAAGAGAAGAATGCAGAACTGTCCCTACATCCTCATAGTACAAAATTGATACAAGAAAGAGAGAGGATCCTAGACAGCATACTCGAGGAACAATGTGCCTTCACTGATAAGTTGACACATAGAGAAGGAAGGTCGATACCTATAAAGATGATTTCACCGTAATCTTCTTCCTCTCAAGCACACTGTGAGACGAGCAAGAGAAGACAAGCTAGCTAGACAAGAGAAGCTTCCACAAAGTGGTTCGACACATCACTCTTCAATCACAAAGTAACATTTCAAGATAAGTAACCATCACTTTAAAAGCTTCTTCTTCATTCTAGTATGAACATAAATAAAGAACAAAACATGTTTAAGTTGCACCACACTTGATCCAACCTAATCAACTCAACATGTTTAGTCCTTTGATCTTTGTTCCTAGCTTTACTCTCTTGAATCTCACTGTCTTAACTAAATGAGCTAAAATATTGTGCATCTAACCTTTGGAAGATGATATATCTCAATCATAAAAAGATCGACACATTATGCATAGATTATCCTTCCTTGGGTTAAGTAATCTGATCTGTTAAATATTTTAAGATGCTACTTTCATGCTCATCCTCTGATCCTATCACTCATGTTAAGATTGAATAGGACACATAAACAACAAGTTTGTCTTGTGCAATGTGCCTAAGGTTAGAGGGAAATAAACAAAACTTTTGGTTCTGTTGGTGTTTTTCCACCAACAGAGCCCATGCACTTGATCTCTACCTTGTCTTTATGAGCAGAACACACTCTTGAGCAAAACATGGAGAAGTTTGTCACTCCCAAATTCTACAGAGTGAAGGTCCCAGATCTACAAGAATATGCACACTAAGCAAAATGCTACCAGCATCCACAATTAATGCTTCACTTCAAACTGCTGGACGAACAAATGGTATGAGTGACACCATATCAAGAGGCATAGACAAGAAGAAATGATGGAAGACGTCGTAGTCAGAATTAGAGGTCATGAAGTCCCCACAGACTTCTTGATCCTCGACATGAGAAGACGATGATGTCCACCTCATCCTAGGAAGACCATTCCTCTACGCTACAAGTGCAATCATCTACAAGAGGAAATCCATTTTCACTTTCCTGGAGAAAAGGCATGATGCAACTTCATCAACTACATACCCAATGAAGCACCTAAGGAAAACAGAAGTGAAAGACGCCGCTCTCAAATGCCAAAGAAGACAATCTATCAAGAATAGAGAGTCCAATCACGAAGAAGAAACTATCGACACTGTCCCAGAAAAGAAAGGAGAGAAACCTCAAGACAGTGAACCACAGAAGGTGAAGACTCAGACTAAGAAAGTATGGAAGAAAATGTCTGCACCTAAGAGGTACAATCAATAACAACTTTCCAAACGTCTAACATACCTTGGGAGGTCTGAACCAAGGGAAGGTCCGGTTCGTCGGACCTAAATATCCGAACCTTCGCCAAAAGGTAAAAATCGGTAGTTATCCTCATATTTGCTTTCCTGCATATTTCTCATATTTAATCCATAATCATTTCTTATATCATCATATTTAATTCACAAACATTTTAATTAGAAAACAAAATAAAAAAAATATATTACTACATCATAAACTATGAAGCCCCATATGAATAATTCTATGGCGTGTAAAAACCCGCAGGAATGTTCACTGTGATGGCATAAAAAAAATAAAAAAAATATGCATACATTCATCCTGTTGCATTTTTTTCTCTTGCATCATAAAAATATTAAAATACAAAAATATTGAGAAAGAGATCTTACTGAAATTCTAGACAACTAAGGCTTGAGTGGCTAACTGCTAATGCTTAATCCGTTCCACAAGTTTTGTTGTCTATTTGAGTTTCACAGGATTTGAATAGCCAAGAAAAGCTGACAAGCAAGTGAATGCTCCATCCACTGTTGGGGCACTGTCTCAACAAACATCAACATCAATCAAAGCTCTAATAGAGGAAGGACATATCCACTGCCAGTCTGCTACATTGCAAGATCGAACGACTACGTCAACATTTAGCTTGGGGGAACGACTACGTAAAGTATTCTATAAACAAATTCAAATTTAAAAAAATGTGAGCACATGAAGGCTTACCCTTAAAAAGAAAAGAAAAAAATGTGGGCATATGAAGGCTCACCATTAATTAAAAAAGACAAAAATATATGGGCACATGAAGACTCAACGCTATTAAGGGAACTAGCTTGGGGGAGACGCACCCCCGTTATCTTCGCGATTCAGGTATGTCTTTATTATTCTTATTATTCTTCTTCTTCTTATTATTATTATTATTATTATTACTACTACTACTACTACTACTACTTTTATTATTAGCTTTTATTTTAAAGTGTATTAGACTAAATAAATAAAATAGTGTGTCTAGTTTGTTTTAAGAAGTTGATGACTAAAGGAGAACCCTCTCTCTCTCTAATCTTTTGCATGGAAATGATGAATAGTTGCTCTATCTAATTTCTTTCAAGTACCTAGTCTTCTGAAGGAGCATCTGGCTCTTTAATGAGTTTTGGTTGATTGTATGACAATATGATTAAAGGACTAATGAGTTTGTTAAGTGTGAAGCAGGTGACAACTTATCTCACATACACTTGCATATTCTATGATAAGCCAAAAGTGGTGTATTGTTGGGAGATTTGAATTAAGTCAATCATGAGAAACAACAATGCACATGGAATTCTTGATATGGCTTATTTCTCTCTATGTGAGAATTCTATGATGCATATGGAGCTCATTGTATAACTTACTTGCTATATGTGTGGGATTCTTATTATGTCATGGATGGATACATTAATGATCATGTCTACTATCTCCCGAATGATATATTCTTGTGTAGTAGAGGATATGTTGGTTATCACGTCTAGTATCTATCCAGTGACATATTCTTGAGATGAGATGAACATAATGATCATCACATGGATTATCTCTCTATAGGATGGATCCTTATACTATCATGGATAGACATATTGATGATCACATGGACAATCTCTCTAATGTCATATTCATGTGTTGTGATGAATATGTTGGTTATTGCTTGGACTATCTCTCCAATGGTATATTCTTATGATGAGATGGAGATGTCAGTTATCACACGGACTATCGTTATATATGAGGAATTCTTATAATGTGATAGATACATTTGGTTATCACATGGACTTCAGTTGATGATTCAAAACAAGACTTGATAAGAATGGTTTGAGAAAGTGAAGATAGCAAGGAAAGACTTCGAGGTACTAAGCAAAGGTGAAGGACAAGTAAAGGCTTGGCGGCCGAAGAACCTAGCTAGAGTGAAGAAGAAAGTATTTGCATTTAGTCGAGGAACGAATCAAGCCACAAAGGTCAAGTTAATGTGAAGGATCAAATCTTTGTTGATCAACCAATTGAAATGTGACTTGGTATACTTGGCGGTTTTCACATCCATGATGATTGAAATCAAGTCACGAGCTCAAGAAGGTTTTGCTCAAATAGAAGTTGTTCAAGGTTGACATGTTGACTCCCTCGTTTGATAAAGATTGGAAGATGCGGCAATGTTCAGGAGATCTCAGCTCAAGAAGGTCTATGGTCATATCTTTCTTTTCTTGAGTTAATAGGTTTGTCGTACTATTAAGAGGGATGCAACATGTGATAGACATAGTTTCTCTAGTGCTCAAGTCAACCCATGTGAGACTGAGAGAGAAGAGAGTGTTGCAGGAGCTAGTTGTGTGAGACTCGCACAACCCAGACATGTCTGGGTGGCCTACCGGACATGTCCGGTAGGTGCGGGTTTGGGGCTGTCGGCAGTACCGACTTCGTGCTCGGTAGTACCGATCCCAAGGGTCCGTTTGCAAGGTTCTCTGTGTAGCGTTTATTTTGACCTAGCGGTGGTACCGCTATAACAAACGGTAGTACCGGGGTCTGCTGGGTAAGGCTCTACCGGACATGTCCGGTAGGTGCTCAGCCCAGCCATCTTCTTTCTCCTCTGGTTTCTCTCTTCCTTAGGGGTTGTCTGTCACATTCCTTTTCATGGATACACTCTCTTTTATCTCTTCAGGGGAGTGGGACCTAAGCCGTTTGATTTTACGAGAGTTGGTCCTACCGGACATGTCCGGTAGGTGTCCAACGGCTAGCAACGACTAGTTTCGAGGGGGGTTGTTTAAATACTCCCAAGCCTCCACTTTTGGAGGCTACTGATTCTGCTGACTTCCTAGAGCATTTGTGAGCTTTGTGAGCACTCCCAAACCCTCTCTTAGTGAGTGGAGCTTCAAATCCCAAAATCCATATTGTGGGTTGAGTGATATTTGAATTGGAGAGAAATCCCTTTCTTGAGCACTTGAGCTTTCTTGTTGATCTCGTGTGTTGCATTCATTACTCTTGGACTCCACGGTCCTAGACGGCTAGGCGTCGCCGGAGAGCACCCAAGAGCTTGTGGTGCGCCTCGAAAAGTTTGTAAAGGTTCGATCTCTCCTCAAAAGAGATCATCTAGTGGAAGGAGCATAGCTGGTGAAATAGACCGCAGATAGAGTGACCTGTGGTGTCCTCTAGAGCCCACCTTTGTGGTAGCTCGCAGCTGGCTCAACGGAGAGTAGGACCCGAGGGGGTGCCGAACTTTGGTAAAACAAATATTGTGTCTCATTGTTCATTACATTCTATACTTGTTGCTTGCCGTGCTTCTTGTATCACCTGTGCAGGTCACCTAGGTGGTGGATTTCAATAAGGGCAGCTAGGAGCTCATTGTGTATCGCTCGAGCAACCCGGACATGTCCGGGTGACCTACCGGACATGTCCGGTAGAGCTGCCTGCTGCAGATCAATTGTTCTCTGTGCTAATCTTTGTGATTGCAGGTGTTAGGCTCTTAGGGGTTATTTCTTATTGTCCTACACTCTGATTATTCACACCTTTGTGGTTGAGGTTATTTGTGCGGAGTTTTCTATTGAAAACTCCGAATCTAAATCGTTTCTGCTTATTAAAAGGTTAATTTTATAATTGCCTATTTACCCCCCTATAGGCGACCACTTAGGTCCTTTCAATTGGTATCGGAGCTTGGACTCACGTTTGAGCTTCACCGCTTGTGAGAACTAATGGATTCACCTATGGAAATGGAGCCGATGCTTCTCCAAAAAGATGGTTCAAATTTTCTATCTTGGTCATCTTATGTACTCAATGCTTTTCGGGCTATAAGCCCCATTGTTGAGAATATTGTGGATGCAAGCATATCTCTTTCTATAGTTGATTGGAGCAACTATAAGAATTTGACAAAAGAGGAAGAGATGTGTGTGCAACTCAATGCTCATGCGTGTTTAATTCTTTTAAACTCATTGAGTGCATAGGTTCTTAAGGAGGCCATCTACAATGGGCAACAACCACCAGAGAGTGCTCATCTCATTTGGACCAAACTCATTGAGTTATACGGTCAATCCAAATGTGATGAGGCACTTGAAAATGATTTAAACAAGATGGTGCCCACGATGATCTCAAGTGAGAAAGATATCTTAAAAGGCCAACAGCAAAGCGAGCCGGACATGAAGGCGTTGTCTGAGACAGCACTGTTGTCTGACCAGTGCTACCGGACATGTCCAGTAGCCCTACCGAACATGTCCGGTAGGTCCAGATCAGCAGCAGTGCAAACTGACAGCGACGACAACGCTCAAGCTCGTTGGGTACAAGGTGATGAGTCAACTTACACATCTTATGATTCTCACCACTTGTGTCTCATGGCCAAGAAAAACAAGAAGAAAGCAACCAAGAAAGATCAAGAGAAGATTCTTGATTTAATCAAGGAGAAGGCATCAAGAGACAATCAAGTAGAGAGTGATGAAGACATTGAAGATAATGACTCTCTTGATTATCTCAAATACGAAGACAAGCTCTTGTTCATCAAAGTAATGAAGAACTATGAAGAGTTAGAAAAGGAGGTGGAGGAACAAGAGCAATCCCTACAAAATCAAGAAAAGTTCTTCATCTCCAAGTTAGAAGAGCTAAAGGCATTAGAAGCAAGGTATGAAAAATTGTCAATTGAACATGCTTTAGCTACTAACTCTCTCTCTCTAATGTGGAAAGGCTAGAAAAGGAGAATTATATGCTTAAGGCAAAAATGAGTGATCTCTCATTTGAGCACAAGCTTCTTCAAGAGGATTACTCCCATCTCAAATGCTCATATGAGAAGCTAGTAGAATCAAATGCCATGCTTGAGATGGCACATGAGGTTGTGATTGCTAAGGTGAAATCCTCTCAGTCTCACACAACTACACACACTAGCAAACCATCTCATTTGAATAATATTTGTGCTAATGAGTGTGCCTCTCAAGCAAGCCAATCTTCGATTGAGCAAACTCTTAAAGAAAATGCTAGGCTCATCCAAGAAGTGGAAAATCTAAAGAAGGATGTGATTAGTTTGGAGGATGAGGAGAAAGCACAACCTTCTCAAGATAACCGTGACAACATGGTGAAGAAGCTTGAGAAGGGTTCAAACCTTGCTTCCTCTAAAGCCCAACAATCTAGTCACTCATCAAGTCATGAGAAAGCAACCAAGGGCAAGAAACAAAAGAAGAGATTATGCTATGGTTGCGGATTGTATGGACATGAGTGGGATAGGTGTCCACACAAGATTTGGGCCGACAAATGTGAAGCGGCCGAACAAAAGGCATCAATCAACTTGGCCAAGCAAGTGAAGAATGATGGGCCAAGACCATGCCTCAAATGCAACAAGTTGGGTCACCTCACCAAGAGTTGCCCCATAACAAAGAGGCAAGAAAGATGGCTCAAGTCGCGACAAGAAGATGCTATGCATGCAACGAGCCGGGACACTTGGTTGATGCTTGTCCAAACAAGCAAGACAAGCAAAAAACAAACAATGGGCGTATTTGCTATGCTTGTAGGAGAAAGGGCATCTAAGCTATGATTGCCCAAGTGGTATGCATTCTAAGCCGAAAACATTTGCAAATGTTAATGTGCTTAGGAAGACCACAAAGGGACTTAGTACTAGTAAGGTGATGTGTTCACCACATACTAGCACTAAGACCATTTGTGTGCCTTAGAGCATCTCCAACAACTCCCTATTCTCACTTGCTATTCTTATAAATTTGGTAAAAGCACAAATATTCTTTTCCAACAACTCCCTAAATGAACTTGTTATCTTTTCCAACTTCCTATTCCTCCATGCCGCACGCGTAAATTTCCGCGCGCGGAGGTGAGGTTGCTATCCCGTGATTTCACCGTGGCGGGTTCCCGCGCGCTGTTCCCCCACCTCTCCTAGCACAAAATCTTTTCCCCTCCTCTCCCGTGACAACGCAGATCGGCCTAGGTGGGCCTAGTTTTTTGATTTTAGCAAGTTGGAATAGCAAATTGTTGGAGAGAGGTCTTTTTTTAACTTGCCAAATGAATTAGCAAGTTACTAAAACTCATGATATACCAAGTCATTTTTTCCAACTTGTTGGAGATGCTCTAAGAGCAACTCCAACAGTTTGCTAAAACCCACTTGACAAATCTATAGTTTTGCCAAGTCCCAAAACCAAATGCCAAGTGAAAAAAGAGGTCATCTCCAACACTTTGTTATTTGGGCTTGGCAAAAGAACTTGACATCCTAGAATTTTTGCCAAAATCATAAAATTGAGCCCCCAACAAGTTGGCAAAACTAGTTGGCAAATTGAGATACACGTGATGCCAAGCGATGGAGGACTTGGCATATTAGGCAAGTGAAGGGAGAATTTTGCCAATCTTGTCAAATTGCCAAGTACTTTTGGCAAGTTGTTGGAGGAGGTTTTTTATGGTTTTGGCAAAAATCCTAGGATGCCAAGTGGTTTTGCCAAACTGTTGGAGTTGCTCTAAGCACTCTTTGACTAACATTGGTGGACCCAACAAGAGTTGGGTACCAAAGTATGCTTAGAATGTTGATGTAGGTACTTGGTGAGATGATGTTCTTCGGGGTGGTTGAGCAAGCTTGAGTGCATATTTTAACTCAATCTATCAACCTATTAGTCTCATGGTTTCTCATATGGTCGACCCGAAGCAAATTTCATGATCTACGTTATCAAACTCATTCTCACTATAGTAGTAAGAGCTCAAAACATGGTAGGGTAGCCACTTTACTCTTAAAAGGATAAATAACCTTCACATGAGTCATTTGAATGTTATTTGAAACTTATTGAAAAAGTGACTAACGCATTTTCAATCATGATTCAAAAGTGTTTGCCATTTGATGCTTTTAATAGCTCTCTAGTAGAGCAATATGTTTGTGAAGATGCAGGTAACTGAATCAAATCAGTTTAAGCAACGAAAGGAAAAACAGCCAACAGAGTTGGTTCTGTCCAGGCCCTACCGGACATGTCCGGTAGGTAGAGGATAAACACCAGTTCATCCAAAGCATCCCATCTAACTCTATGAATATTATTCTATGGAATCTGTTGCTGGTGTTGTTTACATTCCGTAAGCTTTGTGAGAATTCCTTTTCTCCATCTTCATTTTGGCAAATGTCTTGATATAAGGTCAAAATAACAAGTTGATCTCTCAAGCTCTTAAAAGGATTGAGTGCATGAATCAAGTTATTCAAATCACTTGATGCACTAATTTAGGGGGAGATCAAATACTATCTTGTGCCATCGTGGACAAATGAATCTCTATGAGTATGTGTGTAGTCCTATATGCTCTATTTGGGTTTCTAAGTGAGGACACGATAATCCGGTATATAAGACCAACTAAACTTCCATCATGCCATGGATCATCTAGAGGGCTCAAGGCAAAGGTATCTATTTACATACATGCATTGAAAGATCATCTAAGGGCTTTGACATGTTAGCTTGTGCATCTGAATAAAGTAGGATAGAACTTTTCAAAGTCATAACTAGCATGATTAGGAGATGTGTGTTTTTGAAAAAAAATCTTTGAGTTTTGGTCTTGGTGACCTTGTCATACCGTAAGTGGTTATAGTTCTCTCTGGTTGATTGTTTGGCTAATCACTGAAAGTATAACATCCTCTCAAGTCCTTCTAAGTAAAAAGAGTAGTCTCACCTCTTCCCATGATCATATAAAGAGAAACACACTTTGGATTCAAAAGAGAAGATAAAATTCTAAGTGTTGGATGAAATTCTGAGTGAAAGACATTTTGGATAAAGAATTTGGCATCCATTTGGAATAAGAATCAGAAAAGGAAGCTTTTGGAAAAGAAAGAGCAATATTTGGAAACAGTCTGACCTGCCCGTGCAACCCGGACATGTCCGGGTGTCCTATCGGACATGTCCGGTAGGCGCGCAGGCTATTGGGGATCGGATACCCCTTCAGGCATTGTCTGGTCTCTCTCTCAAAACAACCACCCCACCTCTCCTTCTCCTCGTTTTGGCGATTTCTTGATTCAACCTTAGAAAAGGAGCAAGGAGGATTGGATTGGAGGGCATTCCCCTCAAGTTTCAAGGATCCGGTCGCGGGATTTTGGATTTCATCCTCTTCTCATCTCTTAAGGTACCCTAATCCCGGACCATGTCCGATCTATGTGGTTAAAGGATGGTTTTCAAATTCATATGGTAAATATGCTATAAATGAGGTTTAGAGACAATGCCTAGTGGTGGATTTGGATTTGTCGAGAAATTGGTAGAAATCCCAAGTTAGGGTTTGCTGTACAGGCCCTACCGGACATGTCCGGTAGGTGCGAGCTCAACACGCTTTGTCCTGCATTTCAATCAACTTCTTGCAATTATTGTGTTATGATTTTAGATAACTTCCATTTGATACTTAGCAAACCTATTGGTGTGTTTTCCAAGGTGACTTTTATTGTATTGGATAGTTCATCTAAATCTCTAACATAAATAAGGATTAAGGCTTATTCTTTTGCATTGTCTCTCGAATGAAGGATGTGAATCTCATGAAGGAACTGTTAGTCTAAAGTGATGCAAACAATGGTGGGGATAACAGAGCAAAACCCTAGGCAGGGGTGCTGTGCCCATGCCTACCGGACATGTCCGGTAGGCCTACCGGACATGTCCGGTAGGTGGCCAGGAGAGCAGTTGCTAACTGCATTTGCTGTTGTTACTTCTGAAGTTTTAATACATGTAATTTGATCCATTCAATGCTATGTTTTTGCAAACCTATTAGCCTTGTTCTGGCTTAGGTGATTGCCAAAACTTTCGTGGAATAATCAAGTTCATGGATTAAACTCATTTGTGATAGTTCTTTGGAATTGCTTCTAAGTGATGATTTTGGTTGTCTATGATCACAGGGCAGCAGCTATGAGTGACAGACAGGAGTCGAGGTCGAAGGCCATTCACGATCGCAGCCTTGAGTCACACAAAAAGGCAAGGCACGATACTCAGCAGGCAGGTGGTAGTGGGGGCAGGCCAAGGCCAGCCAGAGCAGCAACTCAATATGTAGAGGGAAATGGTGACTCTTCTTCAGATACAGACACTGATGAGTTCAGGGTTGAGCACAGGGGCAGAGGAAATGATGATGATGATGATGATGACAACTCAGACAGAGGTGACATGGAGATAGAGGAGGAAGAGGAGGAGTAGCCAGTACCTCCTCAGGGTCCACTACCCGGTCAGGGGCTGGACCTTGGGACCTAGGACCTCGTTGTTCCTTATTGTCTTGCGAGCTCCAAGTGGATACACTTCACCAGAAGAAAACTCTTCAAAAAATTTCTTGAGCACCTTACATCCTTCTGACGAGACTTACTTGCCCGACATCGACTTCGCCTGCTCAGACAAGCTCAAGACGTCGTCGCCAACGGATACAAAGTGCTCGGGGACTAGCTGTGGGGATATTACCTCTATATACCCCCATGGACCTACTTGGGCCCTTCGTCAAGGACAGCCCAGCTCGAAGGCCTTGCAGCACACGACCAGCTTGTCGTGCTCGTCAAGGACTCTCACGAAGCCTTGCCAGCCAAGGAAGATCCTAGAGTTAGATCCGGATTCCTTGCCTTAAGGAACCGCTTGTAATCTGATAAGGACTTGACAACTGTAACCCTGCTTCCCGGCTATATAAGGCGAGTAGGGACCCCTCTCATCTCACCCCAGATCCCATCGGATCACACGTCATATCACATCTCATAATACAAACTAGCCACCAGAACACAGGACGTAGGGTATTACGGTGACTTGCCAGCCCGAACCTATCTAAATCATTGTGTCATGTCCATGTGTTTACGCTTGTGTAGACGTCTCGCACGCCTCCTCAAACTAATCTACTACCTTGGGCATACCCCTCGGTAGACTATCGCTGATATTTCATTGACAGAGTCTCGGAAAGGCGAGTGACCGAACATAACACTCGTACGTGGCCGAGATCCTGGTAGTTTGTACAATATGAAGTAAAGTGGAGTAGTGCTCGGCACCCCGCACCATCAAGTCAAGGAGTTGGTGGAGGGCGATTCGTTCTTTGCCCTATCACGTTACGTTGCTCAGACTAAGCAGCTATACGGGCGATGTAGCATGAGGACTGGTAGTACGCGAGGCAGGTTTGTTGTCCTTTCTGGCGGTGCCTCGACTGAAGCCATCCGAGCCGGGTTCGAGTGGGTTCGGTGCTCGTGTCTGAGGCCTAGGCAGAAGTCTCGAGCGACATGGAAGAGGCCGCCAGCATCCGAGGCCTGACATGAGAGGCCCTGGGTGAGGCAGAGAGTGATTAGGACTGAGGCCTCTGCGTAAAGGCTCGGGCAATGCGGAAGATGGTTGAGTCCCTGGCGGGCCTATGCATATGTGTAACAGTAGTTTTGAAGATATGATCGCCTTTATTGGAGTCGTCAGTATCAGAATCCTAACGGGACCCCTTTATTGAGGCGTGGGTGTCATGCGACCAGTGAGGTACAGCGGATGATATTGTCATCCGCTTGAGTGATCGGTCAATAACCAGTCTTGTGGGCTGTAGCGGCACAGTTAAGGAGGCACACCATGGTAGCGGTCACCTTATGAGGGTGTACCGTCTTATCCTGCCCCACATGTCTGCCGTACGTTGGCGTGCTTGGCCAGTTTTGACGGGATAGTAGGTTTTTTAATGGGGCAGGGATTTTGTGATGCCCCTCGTCTACCCGGGGACTGGGGCATGCTCTAGGTTTAGACGGACGTGGCTCGAAGCGTATAGGAGAAGGGCTACCGAGGTGGGGAGCTGGTCCCCGTCCGAGGCCTGGCTCAGGGAGTCTTGGATGAGAAGGAGAGAGAGAGAGAGAGACTCATATAGACCTCTAAAAAAGGTGTCAGCCGAGGGTGGGCCCCATCGACTGGTGAATGAGTTTTTCGGGTGTGGCCCCTTAATCGGTTTTCTTAGGGTATTTTGGTACCCGACAACTTCCGTATTTTCATTTCTATCTTGGTTGTGTGCTTTACTTTTTGTAGCTTAGTTAATAGGCTAGTTGATAGGATTGGAACCTAGGTTGCATAACTCTTTTATGGTAGAGATAACAACACATCTAGCAAAATCATAGTTCCAAATCTAGATAGATTAATTTTTTGCATAAGTTTTACGGGCCAAACCAGGAATGAACATTTGTGTATCGGTTACTTTTTCATGGCCTTGCTCCATTGATGCCTTGAATCCGTTGAGATCTACAACTTCAGCTTCAATTGGTAGTGGTGATGCATCTCGACGAATCATTGTAGGATTTGGTGCATCATCGCAAATCTACTGGTGCAAAGAGTCATCGTCTCCACATGAAGAAGTCAGATTTGCATCTAATGTGGTTTAGGGATGGCTTACAGATGCGCACACCCATGGTCGTCAGTGTCAAGGATATGGAGTGGAGTTCGTGTAATGGACAGGGTGGATGTTGGGCAGCGGGGTGGGGTGGATTGAACTAGGGCAATGGCAAAGAAGACGCAGGTGGCAGCGGGGACAAAGTGTTGGAGACATTACCAGTGCTTGTGGTACTCAGTAAAGGCTTTACCAAGTGTGGTTTTACCAAGTGCCATACTCGACAAAGAGTACATGGCAAAAAAGTATACGGTAAGAGCTCTTTGTCGAGTACTCGATAAAGGTTTTGCTGAGTGTAAGCCGAGTGCCAAGATTGTACTCGACAAATAAAAACACTTGGCAAAATATAAATCTGAAAAAACCTAGAAAAAATAGCAAAAAAATTAATCAGGGGAGGGCTCCACCAGCCAGTGCCCGCTAGTCGAAGTCGTAAGTCACGGGGTTTTTTTCCAAGCTAACATAGCCGGTGTGATCTCGGCAAAGGCTTTGCCAAGTGTCATACTTGGCAAAGACCACACACGAAAAAGTACTCGACAAAGAGCTCTTTCCCAAGTGCCTTTTATCAGGTACTTAGTAAAGGTATTGCCGAGTTAAGCTAAGTGCCAAGATTGCACTCAGTAAATAAAAACACACGGTAAAATATAAATCCGAAAAAATCCAGAAAAAATAGCAAGAAAAAGTTTTAATCGGAGGAAGCCCCACCGGCCAGTGCCCGCCCGTCGAAGTCGTAAGTCGTGACATTTTTCATGCCTAACGCAGCCTGTGGGATTCGAACCCACAACGTTTCCGTCGTGCAGAGCTTTCTTTACCATTGCACTACACACTCACATCTATTTATATTCCATTTCAGTTCCCCACATATTATACTAAATCGAGCTGAAAGTGCATGTTGCACTTAAGTATGTTTTGGATGTCTTGATGACAATATTGATTAAAGGTCTAATGGGTTTGCTAAGTGTGTCACAGGAAAAGGGTTATCTCACTATGTACTTGAAATGAAATGCAAAGCCCATATGATGAATTGTTGTATGAAGATCACGTCACAAGCACATGACAACAATGAGAATGATATTGATGAAAAGAGCTATTATATTATGGGATAATCATGGTTCATGTATGTGTGCTAACAAAGGATTCAAAACGAAGTGTGGTTGAATGGCTTGAGATGGTGAAGATAGCAAGGAAAGAGTCTTCGAGGTACTAAGCAAGGGTGAAGGGCAAGCGGTGGCTTGGCGGCCGAAGAACCTAGCTAGAGTGAAGAAGAAAGTACTTGCATTTAGTCGAAGGATCAATCAAGCTTGAAGATCGCATCTAGTGGAGAAGCAACAATTTGATTAGAGTTACTTGACACATTTGGGATTTCTTCACATCACATGTATGGAGTCAAGTCACATGCTCAAGATGGCTATGCTCAAGAGAAATCTACTATTAATCATGGCAAGCATTCCCCAAAGAAAAGAAGGAAAAGAGAAGCGGCTTCGGTTCAATGGAAATCAACTCAAGAGGTTTAAAATTCGTCTTTCAATTTAAACTTGAGTAAATAGGAATGTCGTACTATTAAGAGGGATGCAACATCTAGTAGATGATTCTTCATAAGTGCTCGAACCAACCTAGGTGAGACATGAGAGAGCTAGAACTAACTTCCAGCATGTTGTTGCACTGTCTGTCCATATTGGACATGTCCGGTATGAGCCCACAACGGTGCAGCCTCCCTACGGGCTTGCTGGTAGACCTGGTGCAGGGAGTCCATACGTATGCATACCAGACATGTTCGGTATGAACCTATAGTGGTGCAGCTTTCCTACGGTCTGGTTAGTCCTTGCACACAGAGTCGAACATGTCCGCTATTTGCGGATTTCTGACTAACAGTCTGTGTATGGGTGGTACTACCATCCCTTGCGTCGGTGCTACTGGCTTTATAGCGGTACTACCGGTAGGCCAAAATTGGCCACATCCAGAGAGGTTGTGAAACCCCCCACTTAACTACCGGTACTACTGACCTCAAGGTTGATACTACCGGGCTCCTATCCGGGGTTCGAAAGATGGTTGGTTAAGAAGTTTTTCTCACATAGTAAAGTCATACCGGACATGTCTGGTATGCTATGAGCTGACTCAGCCAACGGCTAGAAAACGGCTAGTTTTGAAAGTGGGGCTATAAATACCCCCAAGCCTCCTCTTTTGGAGGCTGCTGATTCTACTGGTTCCCACACTCATTCTAAAGCTTTCAAAACACTTCCCAACCCTCTCTTAGTGAGTGATTGACCTCTAATTGCCAAATCCATTTGTAGGTTGAGAGAGATTAAAAATTAGAGAGCAAGCCACCTCTTGAGCACTTGTGCAAATCGTCGATCTTGTTGTGCGCATTCGTTACTCTTGGACTCTACGGCCCTAGACGGTTAGGCATCGCCGTTGAGCACCCAAGACATTTGTGGAGTGCCTCGGAAAGCTTGTGATGGTTCGATCTCTCCTCAAAAGAGATCAACTAGTGGAAGGAGCATTGCGGGTGAAATAGAGCGTGGCTAGAGTAACCTGTGGTGTCCTCTAGAGCCCACCTTTGTGGTAGCTCGCAGCCGGCTCAACGGAGACTAGGACCCGAGGGGGTGCCAAACTTCGGTGAAACAAATATCTTGTCATCTCCTTGTGTATTACATTTGGTTATTTGTTATTCTTCGTTGTGCTAGTCTTTTTGCAGGGAATCAACATCATATATATATCATATACAGTGCCTGCAGGTTGTGTGATAAATTGGAGAAGAAAAAGGAGTTGTCCCGCACAGCACACACATATCGGACTTGTCCGGTATTGATACCGGACATGTCCGGTATTTACTGATTGCGCCCAATTTGTTTTTTCCTTGAGCTAATCTTTGTTGTGCACGGTGTTAGCTTCTAGGTGTATTAAATACTAGTCATATACTTTGTGTTTGTCTCTTGAGGGGTTGTTTTACTCTGATTGGGAGTTTCCAAGTAATTGGAAACTTGCATACTAATTGCTTCTGCATTATAAGTTGTAAATTTTTAGAAACACCTATTCACCCCCCCTCTAGGCGACACCTTAGGTCCTTTTAGTTGTGAGAATACATATGATGAATGATTGACTGTGTTGAGGAAGGTTTGAGGCTTTTACCCGGTTGAGTCATTATCTTGCTATGCGCTTAATGTTATGACTAACCGGTGGCGTGAGTTGTGTGGTGTTTATGTGTTGGAGTGTGTGTGCGACATGTGTCTCTTGGCTGTGTTGATGTGCAGGTGTGGAGCTCGGAGACAGTGGTCTATGGCGAGGTGAAGGTCAAGTTGAGCCGTGCCGTGCTGACGGACCGGGTGCGGTGAAGGATGGGCGTGCCGTGCGGCGGACGTGCCATGCCGACGAACCGAGCGGTGAAAGGCGGACGGGAGGCTTGGACTGAGGGACCAGAGGGCCAGAGGACCAGCTGTGGTAGCTGGCACGTGGCATCGGCGAGCAAGAGCACATGGGGATGTGCGGTGCATCGGCCGAGTCGGGAGGAAGGCGCTGGAGTCGTGTCGCTTGGCGGGAGGTCGGACACGGGCTTGCGTGCGGCGCAAGTGCCGTCGGCCGAGTCAAGAAGGAAGGCGAAGGCGTTGTGCCCGGCGTGGAGGCTGGACATGCATCGGCATCGGTGCCGGTGGTCGGGGTGTGCGAACCACATCCCGTCTACGGTGCGGGTTCGGTAGCTGAGCCTCAAAAAGCTATCATCGACGGTTTCCGAGTTTGGCCTCAAAACTCGGGATGGACGGTTTCCAGGTTTGGGCCTCAAAACCTGGGTTTGCGGGTTTCCGAGTTTGGGCCTCAAAACTCGGGGTGGCCGGTTTGCCTGGTTTGGGCCTCAAAACCAGGGGGTTGGTCCGAAAGGACGGTCGACGCGTGGCGGCACCGAGAGGCTTGCGTTGCGACGAAGCTATCGGTAAGAAGGCGCGGCGGTCGATGGTGGCGGCACGTGGCGGCATCAGGGAGGTCGCGTCGAGGCGAAGCTACCGGATGTGCGGGCGTGGCCGTCGGATGAAGATTGACCGGACTGGACGGTTTTACCCCTGGGGGGTATTTGGGTCGAGTGCTTAATGTAAGGGCGCTTTGGTCATTAGGACGTGCGCCTATATATATGGAGGGGGCTGCTAGGGCAGCCGCATCCTTGGGGGAATTCTCGGTGGTGTCTCTCTCATTTTGTTCCTGTGAGAGAAGGCTAGGGTTAGGGAGAGACAGGCTCTTGTTCTTGAGCTTTTTGCCATCCAAGCTTTGTGTTGCTAGGATTGGCTTGTAGCCCGACACCAAGTGCTTAATGAATCATCCATTCATCTGAGTCCAAGGATCAAATTCGTGCTTTAATTTGTCTTGCGATTTTGTTCTTCGCGTTTGCACGTTTTCCCCTTTTTCGTTCTTCACGAGAATTCTTGTTTCGAGGGAATATTCGCAAATCCGTTTGAACCATCTTGTGTAGCTTCGTGAGAGTCTTCTTTCTACCGAAGGAATTTCTCTAATACCTCACGAACTCACAGATCGGGCGGATTTAGTTTTGGGATCAAGTTCTTGCCGTTCTTCATCCTTTTTCTCCGATTCACCGATTTGGAGTTAGGTTCGAGCCATGATCTCTTAGGAGTAGCTCACTAACATCCTTGTGACCCCTCACACGAAGTTGGAGCCCTGGTGCTTTTGATTTGAGGGAGATCGGGTTGATTCGGTGGATGAACAGAGGTGCATCGCGGTGACCGGACGCACGAGTCGCACCGACCGGACGCTTGGTCGTGAGTCCGGTCGTTGAATACGTTCTCTGCGTCTCCTTCGTGACTTGACCGGACGCACACCTCATATCGACCGGACGCTATCCCGTGTGTCCGATCGTTGAAGGCCGAGCGAAATACTGTGCGCGATTCTGACCGGACGCTAGGGTTTCGCGTGACCGGACACACTGAAGGCACTGTTCATTGCCTCCTCGGTGCTTGACCGGACGCTCAGTTGTAACGATCGGACGCTTGATCACCGTGAGTCCGGTCGTGAACAGAGAGCATCCAGAGAGGTTTTTCTCTGACCGGACGCGTCCGATCGACACTGACCGGACGCACCTCAGAGTCCGGTCAGTGCAGTGTTTGCGCGTTTTTGTCCGTATCTTTTGCGTTCGAGCTCCGATTTGAGATCCGCTTTTTGCGTTGGATTCCCGACTCTGTGCTCTACAGAAACTGGGCTTCCCGCTTTGGGAGATTGCCTGAATCCCCCTCGCGTTGCTCGGGGGAGGTTGAGGTTTCCCAAACTCCATCCTGTCACTAGTTGACTTGCGTGGATTTGGAAGAAGGAGCTTTTGTGGTGTCCCGCTGTGTTCCTAGGGAACATCCACCCATTCTCTTGGGTCGTGGACATCACGTGTGTCGGTTTTGCTCTTGGGGTTGATTTTGTTGGGACAGAGGCCGGAATTTCTGAGAAGAATTTTTTGGCTCCCATTCACCCCCCCTCTGGTCGCCTTGCTCTAGCATTTTCGGTCCTTCAATTGGTATCGGAGCCAGGTTAAGGATCTCTCTACCTTAACCGGTTCCGGATCCGCGAAGGCGACCCTTTTGAGAGCGGTTCTGTTTCCGACTTTGCTTGTCGAGGTGTTGAGCTTGTGTTTTGGCTAACACTAACTGTGCTTTTCGAGATGGCACCAAGTTCTTCTTCCAGTGTGTCTTTGTCCTTAGGTTTGAGTCTTGGACATATGATCGAGGACGACATTTTGGCAAGAAGGAGGAGTACGACTCTTGAGGTGGAACGTGAGGTGGAAGCTTTGCTGGACTTCCTAGGAGATGATGAGCATTCAACGGAGGATCGTATACGTGAACTTGGCAAGGCCAAGAAAGGTACACTTCTCGCTAGTCTTGGGATTTTGTCCCAACGATTTGAAGCTTGTTGTGATGATAACCTGAGATATGATGAGCTTTGTGATACCTTGCATAGAAAGATCAAGAAGTTGAAATGCTCCATTGCTAGGTTGAAATGTGGCCTTTTTCATTGGAAGTCTAGTGCTTCTTTACCTTGCACCTCTTGTAGTGACATGGTTAGGAAGAATGATGAGCTATGCTTTTCTCTTGCTAGCTTAAAATCTGAAAATGAAATGTTGAAGTCAAATGCTTCCATACCATGTCTTGTTTGCTTTGACTTGCGCAAGGACCTTGTTTATGCTAAATCTGAAATAGCCTTGCTTAGGTCAAAAGCTTCTTTACCATGTGTTTCATGTGAGTCTTTGCATGCTGAAATTAATGATTTAAAATTGACTCACACCACATGTGTAGATAAACTTGAGCATGCTAGGGCTGAAATTGATGAGATAAATGCTAGGCCTTGTAGCTTGTGCTCTTTGAATAAAGATGCTTGCCTTACTTCTTGTGTTGATCATGATTCTTTGCTTGATGTTTCTGGTGATGTTTCTTCCACCGATTTCATTTGCACATCATGCATTGATTTGGAAAAAGAAGTTTTGGCTTTGAAAGTTTTGCGCGATGATATGAGCGCCAAGTTGGTTGAGCACAATGATACGAGTGCCAACCTTGAAAAGGAGATTGAGCTCTTGCGTACCACATATGCCGAGTGCATTAGAGAGGAGATGGAGAATCTTAAAAATGCTCCATGTGGTACTTGTGATCGCCTCATGTTTGAGAATGAGGTTTTAGCCAAAAGGTGCAAGAGCCTTTGTGCTAAGTCGTTTGAGTCACGCATTTCTTGCAACTCCGATGTTGATGCTTCTAAAATTGCTTCTTTGCAACCGGAGTTGAGTTCTTGTGTTGCGCGTGAGTCTTTTGACATTAGCACTAGTGCCAAGGTTTCGGATAGCTCTTTCATAGCTACTCCTAACCTTGCTAGTTCTTCGAGTGATGTCCAAGGGACTTCTCTTGACAAGGGTGCTTCTCATATTTTTGGGACTCGTCCTCCCAATCCGGTTTTCCATTGCACTTTTTGCAAGAAGGATGGACATTCATTCGATTTTTGTTTTCGCCGTGTCAAGCACGAGCGGCGAATTCGAGCTAAGGCTTTTAGGAAGCCGCGTAGCCTTTCCCATGGCACGTGTGCTCCTAGCATTGGCACCAAGTTGGTGGTTGATGCTTCTTGTTCTAAGTCCCAAGGGACTTCTCACTTGTCGGAGAATGGTGTGCCTGCCAGTAGGCCTTTGTACCATTGCTCTTTTTGTGAGAAAGATGGGCATCAAGAAAGCTTTTGCTATCGGCGTGCCAAACGTTTGCGCCAAGCTCGCTCTTCTAGGAAGATGGTGATTCATAGCCCGTCTCATGGCATGAACGCTTGTGCTCCTAGTAAGAAGCCCATTTTTGTTGATGGGATTTATGACTCCTTTTCTAGTGGGATAGGTCATGGTCGTGGACATGCTTCTAGTGCTTCTTCTCTTCGTCCACATCATGCTATTCATGATGCTTCTATTGGTTCTTCTACAAAGACCTTGGAAGATGTTTGCCTCTTTTCCCGTGGTACGACTCGTTCTTCTCCTCGAGTTGTCCTTTTGAGGAATGCTTCCAAGGGTGTTTCAAAATCGCTTTTGAACCAGCATTTGCATCATGCTAACCCACATGAGAAGTTGAGATTTGTGACCAAGTCCTGGATTCCCAAGTACATGCTTGCTAACCCTTCGGGATCCAAGGCTCGGGTTACTTTGTCCTCTTGTGTGTAGATATGAGGACGCGGGGTGGAGGACATGCGCCGAATGGAGCTTGATCTTTTAGATGTGATCAAGTTTTGATGGTTCTCTGCATCCCGCTTAGTTTTGCCTCCAAAGAGGCTTTTGCTACTCGGTGAGATTTCATATGCACTCATACCTTGTACATCCATGATCTATGTCTTGTGGTATGAGATGGTTCTTCATGTGCTCACTTGTATAGTTGTTACATGTACATTTTCTTTTGTATCATGTTTTTGTCATAGTCTAGCATGTGCTATCCTGTATATCATGTCATGCTAGCTTTATGTATAGCTTTTATGGAGTATCCACTTTTCATGATAGTCGGTGATCCTCATGAACATTATGCCATGCTTTATCATATTTCTCCATGAGCTTTACTTGTAGAGGTATGATGTTCATTAGGTATCACTTTTCAGGTGCTAGTTTTGTGTAGCTACATGTATCCTGTTGATGTGATTAGTTTGAGCACTAGCCTCTCCACAATTTTATCATGTTACATGCTTTCGGATCTATTGCTATCATTATCTTGCATTGTAGCATGTGTTGAGGTTTAGGCTGTGTTTGGGTTGATCATGTTTTTAGGCGGCATTTTGCTACACAGTGCTTTATCCTGTCTGCATGGTAGTCTTGACTAGTTTGAATTCAGATCTCCTTTGCGGTATCATTCATAGGTAGACCTCTTTTTGTTGAGAGCTTACCTTATGCTTTTATGTGACTAACCGTTTTCGTGGAGACCTTGAGGTCACACTGGACGAGACAACGCCTTGTGTTTCTTCTGCTTTTGAGTGTGCAGGAGAACAGGAGCCTGGAGAGAGCATTTCGACTCACGGACCCGATCCCACCTCTTCCACGACTTAGGGTTCCGTTCGAGCAGCTCTCCAGCGAGCACTAGCAGCACCTGGGGGAGCGACAGTATCAGGCGAGGGGGAGACGACTTCGGCGAGGCAGGCGCCCCGGAGTTCAGCAGCATCAGGCGTCTCCTCGGGCATCACACCAGCAGGCGGTCATGTGCTTCATGAGGTACCTCCGACACACTTCTGAGTTCGGTTCTTGGTACACTCCTTCTTCGACCCCTTTTCTACTGTGTGGTCTTTCCGATGTGGATTTTGCTGCCTGTCGCTTGAGCATTTCCTGGTTCTTCGCTTGTGAGCTGGATGTGTGTTTCCCTTTTAGTTGGGGAAGCATTTTGCTTATTGTATCATAGTTGGTCTTCTCCGATACCCTTTTGTTTTGGGTGTTCCTTTTAGGCTAGTTTTTGCTTTGTCTTTGATAGACTAGCTTTTGTATGCATCTCATCATGTACATTTTGCATTTTAGAGCTTCATGTATATAACAATGAGAATGAGACTATGCTCTTTTTGGTATGCCATGCTTATTCATGATGATGCTTGTAGCTTAGGCTCTTTTTGATCACTTGATACATGTTATGAGCTAAGCTATTTTTGCAAATGGTGAACTTGACTAATCAACTATGAAACCTTTAATTTGTTCACCATTGAGATTGGCAACTAGCATGGGTAGGATGTGTTGAGATCACTTGTGCTATCTTTTGTATGCTAGGTTGCTATGTCTCTTGCACTGAGTCATTCACTTGCTTGGATTGTTCATATGTACATTGTGCTTAAAATTTTGATCCAAGTATTAGTGAAATGAAAAGATCGAGATGGGATTGCATGTGTCAGCACATCACGGTATCGAGACTGTTTCTCATTGCACATTTGAGTTAAACTTGAGCCGTGTAGTGTAAGACCGAAACCGGTGCTTTAAGCTTCTGATTGCTTTTCTTGCATAGGCTTAGCCCGGTTGAAAAGTTAGGCAATGACCATGCTTTCAACCTCTCGCAATCACATGCTTTAATATGAACTTGTGTTAATACCGCTGCAAACTCCAATAAAATTTAAAAAAAAAATAACACAAGTCTATGCTTCATTCTATTGCATGATGATTGAACTTTGCTAGGGGTAGTTCACCTTTTATACCTGAGTTAGCACTTGGGTGATTTCCTGTCTATCCATGCTAAGTGCTATTTTAGTGGTGAACACCTTTTCGAATGGCTTAAAACTGCTCATATGCTTAATTGTTCATATTTCGTATTCATTTGATCAGTTTGAGCCTTAGCTAGCATTTGTATTGATTGCTACACTTTCAGGGCAGCACCCCATTGAGCATCTTTTTATTCTGATTGCTATACACTTGAAGCTGTTGCATTGTACATTTCATGCATTTTAGCTTAGTATGCATACCCCCAGCTCCGATATTCTTTGTGGTCACCTTCAATTGGTTTCGGGCTCTTTTAATGCTTCTCACTGCCCCCATATGCTTTTGGATGACTTGTCTTGTGTTTGTGTCAATTTTGTGGAAAATGTCAAAACCCCTCAGCATGTTCCCTTTTGTCAAGGGGGAGAAGCTGTTTTCAAGGGGGGGCTTAAGTGTTGGCACAAAGGGGAGAGTCATGCATTTTGGGGAAAGCTTTGAGCGAGGGGGAGTTTTAGCTCTTTTGGTTTCTTCTTCAATTGGTATCTTCACTCGGTATAGCTCTTTTAGGTGTTCCAATTGGTATCCATCTTTCGGTATGGAATGCAATTGATGTCATGAGCTGTATTGCATAGCTTTTGTAAATAGGCTTGCTTTCAGGGGGAGTCGCTTTTGTCTTGCTGCTTCTCCGCGTGCTCTGAGTGTTTGTGCTCCATTTCGCTTTGAGCCTTTTCTTTGGGCTTTTTCAATTGGAATTGAACCTTTCTTGTGTTCCTTGAATTGGTACGCTTTGATTGGTTTTCCATTGGTGCGGAGCATGTTTGGCCGTAAGGCATTGGTATCGAGCTTGCTAGTCGTGTTGAGCCGATTTGCCTCTCTCTTGAGGGACTAGCAGTTTTTGCTTGGTATTTTTGATTGGATTGGAGCCCTCAGCTAGTTGTGTTGAGCCATTCTGCCTCTGTCTTGAGGAACTAGCTGTTTTCACCAATTTGTGGCTGATTTTGAATGGTATCAAATCTTCTGCTAGTTGTGTTGAGCCTCTGTGCCTCTATCTTGAGGGACTAGCAGGTTTGCTTCTTATGCGCAGTTTCAGCCTCATTTGGTGTCGAGCCTTGAGCTAGCGGTGTTGAGCCCCTTTTCTGCCTCTTCTTGAGGACTAGCTCATTTTTGACTTGGTTGCGTCGAGCCGTTGCCCATGTCTTTGGGAACCAAGTCTTTTGCTCTTTGTTGAGTTGTTGCTTCGATCCTTCGCTTGGTTGCGTTGAGCCGTTGCCCATGTCTTTGGGGACCAAGTTTTCGGTGTTGGTATCTCAAACCATCTCTTGTGCCGAGTTTTTGTCAATTCAATCATCAAGGGGGAGAAATTTAGAAACCCAAGTAAGGGGGAGTAACCCAAGTGAATCCAAGTGGATAAGTACCTTGGTTTCTTTTTGTGATGATTGTTTGACAATTTTTGAGATTGGTTTTCGAGTGCCTTTTGGGATTCATGAAACTCTTGTCTTCTCTTGACTCTTCGGTTATGTGGAGGCTTTGCCCGCTTTTCCCATTTCTTTCGGGACCGAGAGCTTTTATTTGGAGTATTCATGATCCTCCCTCTCTCAAGTGGCCTTGTGTTTGCTTTTACCTGGCTTTTGGGCACTTGAGTGAGACTGGTCTTCAAACCCTTCCTTTTTGATTTTATTGTCAGTCAATGCATTCATCAAGGGGGAGATTGAGAATACATATGATGAATGATTGACTGTGTTGAGGAAGGTTTGAGGCTTTTACCCGGTTGAGTCATTATCTTGCTATGCGCTTAATGTTATGACTAACCGGTGGCGTGAGTTGTGTGGTGTTTATGTGTTGGAGTGTGTGTGCGACATGTGTCTCTTGGCTGTGTTGATGTGCAGGTGTGGAGCTCGGAGACAGTGGTCTATGGCGAGGTGAAGGTCAAGTTGAGCCGTGCCGTGCTGACGGACCGGGTGCGGTGAAGGATGGGCGTGCCGTGCGGCGGACGTGCCATGCCGACGAACCGAGCGGTGAAAGGCGGACGGGAGGCTTGGACTGAGGGACCAGAGGGCCAGAGGACCAGCTGTGGTAGCTGGCACGTGGCATCGGCGAGCAAGAGCACATGGGGATGTGCGGTGCATCGGCCGAGTCGGGAGGAAGGCGCTGGAGTCGTGTCGCTTGGCGGGAGGTCGGACACGGGCTTGCGTGCGGCGCAAGTGCCGTCGGCCGAGTCAAGAAGGAAGGCGAAGGCGTTGTGCCCGGCGTGGAGGCTGGACATGCATCGGCATCGGTGCCGGTGGTCGGGGTGTGCGAACCACATCCCGTCTACGGTGCGGGTTCGGTAGCTGAGCCTCAAAAAGCTATCATCGACGGTTTCCGAGTTTGGCCTCAAAACTCGGGATGGACGGTTTCCAGGTTTGGGCCTCAAAACCTGGGTTTGCGGGTTTCCGAGTTTGGGCCTCAAAACTCGGGGTGGCCGGTTTGCCTGGTTTGGGCCTCAAAACCAGGGGGTTGGTCCGAAAGGACGGTCGACGCGTGGCGGCACCGAGAGGCTTGCGTTGCGACGAAGCTATCGGTAAGAAGGCGCGGCGGTCGATGGTGGCGGCACGTGGCGGCATCAGGGAGGTCGCGTCGAGGCGAAGCTACCGGATGTGCGGGCGTGGCCGTCGGATGAAGATTGACCGGACTGGACGGTTTTACCCCTGGGGGGTATTTGGGTCGAGTGCTTAATGTAAGGGCGCTTTGGTCATTAGGACGTGCGCCTATATATATGGAGGGGGCTGCTAGGGCAGCCGCATCCTTGGGGGAATTCTCGGTGGTGTCTCTCTCATTTTGTTCCTGTGAGAGAAGGCTAGGGTTAGGGAGAGACAGGCTCTTGTTCTTGAGCTTTTTGCCATCCAAGCTTTGTGTTGCTAGGATTGGCTTGTAGCCCGACACCAAGTGCTTAATGAATCATCCATTCATCTGAGTCCAAGGATCAAATTCGTGCTTTAATTTGTCTTGCGATTTTGTTCTTCGCGTTTGCACGTTTTCCCCTTTTTCGTTCTTCACGAGAATTCTTGTTTCGAGGGAATATTCGCAAATCCGTTTGAACCATCTTGTGTAGCTTCGTGAGAGTCTTCTTTCTACCGAAGGAATTTCTCTAATACCTCACGAACTCACAGATCGGGCGGATTTAGTTTTGGGATCAAGTTCTTGCCGTTCTTCATCCTTTTTCTCTGATTCACCGATTTGGAGTTAGGTTCGAGCCATGATCTCTTAGGAGTAGCTCACTAACATCCTTGTGACCCCTCACACGAAGTTGGAGCCCTGGTGCTTTTGATTTGAGGGAGATCGGGTTGATTCGGTGGATGAACAGAGGTGCATCGCGGTGACCGGACGCACGAGTCGCACCGACCGGACGCTTGGTCGTGAGTCCGGTCGTTGAATACGTTCTCTGCGTCTCCTTCGTGACTTGACCGGACGCACGCCTCATATCGACCGGACGCTATCCCGTGTGTCCGATCGTTGAAGGCCGAGCGAAATACTGTGCGCGATTCTGACCGGACGCTAGGGTTTCGCGTGACCGGACACACTAAAGGCACTGTTCATTGCCTCCTCGGTGCTTGACCGGACGCTCAGTTGTAACGACCGGACGCTTGATCACCGTGAGTCCGGTCGTGAACAGAGAGCATCCAGAGAGGTTTTTCTCTGACCGGACGCGTCCGATCGACACTGACCGGACGCACCTCAGAGTCCGGTCAGTGCAGTGTTTGCGCGTTTTTGTCCGTATCTTTTGCGTTCGAGCTCCGATTTGAGATCCGCTTTTTGCGTTGGATTCCCGACTCTGTGCTCTACAGAAACTGGGCTTCCCGCTTTGGGAGATTGCCTGAATCCCCCTCGCGTTGCTCGGGGGAGGTTGAGGTTTCCCAAACTCCATCCTGTCACTAGTTGACTTGCGTGGATTTGGAAGAAGGAGCTTTTGTGGTGTCCCGCTGTGTTCCTAGGGAACATCCACCCATTCTCTTGGGTCGTGGACATCACGTGTGTCGGTTTTGCTCTTGGGGTTGATTTTGTTGGGACAGAGGCCGGAATTTCTGAGAAGAATTTTTTGGCTCCCATTCACCCCCCCTCTGGTCGCCTTGCTCTAGCATTTTTGGTCCTTCAAGTTGGTATCGGAGCTTGGACTCACGTTTGAGCTTCACCGCTTGTGAGAACCGATGGATTCGCCGATGGAGACGGATGTGGTGCTTCTCCAAAATGATGGTTCTAACTTTCTATCTTGGTCATCTTATGTACTCAATGCATTTCGGGCTATTAGCCCCATTATTGAGCATATTGTGGATGCGAGCATATCTCTTTCTATAGTTGATTGGAGCAACTATAAAAACTTGACAAAAGAGGAAGAGATATGTGTGCAACTCAATGCTCATGCGTGTTTAATCTTGTTAAACTCATTGAGTGCAGAGGTTCTTGAGGAGGTTATCTACAATGGAAAATCTCCGTCGGAGAGTGCTCATGTCATTTGGACTAGGCTTGCCAATTTATATGAAAAGTCCAAATGTGATGAAGCACATGATTATGATTCATTGGAAATAAAGTCCATTGAGTCATCATCATGTGAAGAAGTCTCAAGAAAGACAAACCGGATCGAGAGACACTGGTTGTTGCTGCTCTGGACCCTGTCTGTCCATACCGGACATGTCCGGTATGGATACTGGACATGTCCGGTATTAGCCCAGCAGATAGGGAGCTAGGAGCAGACAGCAACTACTCTCAAGCTCGGTGGCGACCAAGTGATGAATCATCCTCAGTATTCCATGACACTCATCACTTGTGTCTCATGGCCAAGAAGAACAAGAAGAAAGCAACCAAGAAAGATCAAGAGAAGATTCTTGGTGAAATCAAGGAGAAGGCATCAAGAAATAATCAAGTAGAGAGTGATGAAGATGATAAAGATGACGACTCTCTTGATTATCTCAAGTATGAAGACAAGATCTTGTTCGTCAATGTATTAAAGAGAAATGTTGAGCTAGAAAAGGAGGTGGAGGAACAAGAGCAATCCCTTCAAAATCAAGAAGAGTTCCTCATCTCCAAATTAGAAGAGCTAAAGGCATTAGAAGAAAGGTATGAAAATTGTCAATTGAGCATGCCTTAGCTACTAACTCTCTCTCTAATGTGGAAAGGCTAGAGAAGGAGAATTACATGCGTAAGGCAAAAATGAGTGATCTCTCATTTGAGCACAAGTTCCTACAATAGGACTTCATCCATCTCAAGTGCTCACATGAGAAGCTAGTAGAATCAAATGTCATGCTTGAGATAGCACATGAGGGTGTTATTGCTATGGTAAAATCTTCTCAACCTCACACTACTACACTCACTAGTGCACCATCTCAAGTAAATATTATTTGTGCTAATGAGTATGCTTCTCAAGCAAGCCAATCTTCGATTGAGCAAACTCTTAAAGAAAATGTTAGGCTCATCGAAGAAGTGGAAAATATAAAGAAGTATGTGATTAGACTGGAGGATGAGGAGAAAGCACAACCTTCTCAAGATAACCGTGATATCATGGTGAAGAAGCTTGAGAAGGGTTCAAACCTTGCTTCTTCCAATGTCCAACAATCTAGTCACACCTCAAGTCATGAGAAAGCAACCAAAAGCAAGAAACAAAAGAAGAGATTATGCTATGGTTGTGGATTGTTTGGACATGAGTGGGCTAGGTGTCCACACAAAACTTGGGCCGACAAATGTGAGGTGGCCGAACAAAAGGCATCAATCAAATTGGCCAAGCAAGTGAAGAATGATGGGGCAAGTCTATGCCACAAATACAACAAGTTGGGTCAACTCACCAAGAGTTGCCCCACATACAAGGAGGCAAGAAAGAAGGCTCAAGTAGCAACAAGAAGATGCTATGCATGCAACGAGCCGGGACACTGTTGACGGTGGAATATTACCCAAAATAACATGTTCAAAACCCAGTCAACAAGGTCGGTTTCAAGGAATAAAGACATGACATGAACACATTTTATCAATAACCAGCTCCACTTGTATATGGAAGTGTGTTTATGCAGATAATGAAGGAAAAGGGCAAAATGAGCTGGTGGGACCCACATAAGGGGGTCGCCCAACCCCCTTGTGGCCCCACTAGGGCCATACCGAGTGGCATCAACCATGCTAAGCTCCAAAGTGAAGAAATGTGCTGAAGATATCTGGTGGAACCCACATAAGGGGGTCGCCCGACCCCCCTATGACCTCACCAGGGTTTGCCCAAGTGGCATGATCCGTGAGAAGCATCCTAGAGCACATTTCCACCCTTGGATCACACTTGTGATTTCTTTCAATGGTGGAAATGGAAGTCACATGGATCAATGGGCCCAAAACGAAGCATCCAAAGTGATCAAGACACATTTTAACGTGACAAACACCAAATGACAAGTGGGGACAACATTTGCACACACCCTGGGAGGTCCCACCTGTCATAGGGGGGTCGCCCGACCTATGGATGAACCTCCCAAGGTTCCTTCACGGTGAAGCAACCTCCAAAGTGCGGTGGCCATTCATTTGAAGTTAGTTACAATCCAACGGTGGAGAGAGGGGATCACACGGACCGATGATGTGGCGGTGGAGTAGCCCCTACTCCACCTCCACCTATAAATACCCCCCTTACCCCCCCCCCCTCTCTCAAGCATTACATAGTAGAGTTAGCTACACTTGAGAAGCATTAGCGAAGCTCTGGCGTAGTGCTATGCGAGTGAGGAGAGAGTGAGGGAGTCATCTGGAGGAAGTCCCGGGCCTGTCGGGAGTCTCCTCCGCAGTGTACCTCAGCGGATGCGCTCTTCTTTGTAAGTACACATTTTAGATCTTCTTTAATATTCAATATCCGGTTTAGCATTAAGTTATATACTTGTGTTTCATGGGTATGCTATTCTATTAGTAGAGTGCTTTAGCCTTAGGATCCGGGTTAAAGTAGTAAGGGTAGCGTAAATGCGATGTTTAGGCTATATCTTACCAGTGTATGCTGCTTGTCGCACGGATAGATAGTGGTAGCCAGCGGGTGGTGACAGCCCCGAATCTGGTCTCTGGAGTCCACCACGTGTTCTTAGGCAAGTTCTTAAAAAGTAGGGCTGAGTAAGGGAGTTGGGCTGCTTGCACGGGCTTCAGCTGCAACTGTCGCCCCCAGTGAGCAAGGGTGGAGAATGCCGCATATATCTTTTTGCTATACCAGACGTAGGATATTATAGAGATCCTCTCTACCGAGCTTTCATAGGCTCTTCTATCTCTTCATAGGACGACCTTGATTCTAGTTAGTTAACTTCACGTTCCTCGTGGAAAATACGATACCTGGAATACTCCCGGTGAATGCTACATTGACAACCGTACGCTTGCGGTTTACCCGTTTGCCACATTAGGTGTCAACAAGCTTTCTGGCGTTGTTGTCGGAGAACGGTAGCTGTCTTAATTAGAATCGAGTCGCCCGAGTTATCTTGTTTGATCAAAACACTCTCACTTCTTTACCACTATGGATCAAACATCTATCTTTGAATTCGCTGCTCCAGTGGGCGCTAGTCTGGAGCCGCCTAGATCATCTAAAGCCATTATGGCTGTTCGTTATGAGCTTCGCCCAAGTCTCATAGCGATGGTTCAGGAAAAAGCCTTTTCTGGAGACGATCAAGAAAACCCATACACGCATCTGCGTGACTTCGAACAATTATGTCTGTGCATCCATATCCAAGGGATGAGGCCAGATACCCTTAAGTGGAAGCTATTTCCGTTTTCTTTGGCGGGAGTAGCCAAACGATGGTATTCTCGCCACGTAGAAAGTGTAGAAGGTGAATGGGAGAAGCTGCAATCCATGTTTTGTGTAACATTCTTCCCCATTTCACGAGTGAGTCGTCTCCGACTAGATATTCTAAGCTTCAAACAAGAAGAGAAGGAATCTCTAGGTGCGGTTTGGGCTCGTTTCACCGATCTCACCCGTTCGGGTCCTGATCTGGGGATAACTAAGCCAACACTATTACAACATTTCTATACTGGCCTTAGACAGGATTCTACGCTATTCCTTGACTTAGCGTCAAGGGGTGCATTCTTACATCTCCCCATTAGCGAAGGGCGAAGTGTTCTTGCGAAAGTTCTCAAGAACACTCCCTACACTAATGTCTATGATGAAGCTCCCATAGAGAAAGAACCCATACCTAAGGTAGAAGTAGAAACCCCAATAGTAGAGCTCACTATCGATCCTAACCAGAAACCGCTGTGTCGTCTGAAGAAGAGACGCCACCAGAATTGGGTTTCCCTTTTGTTGTTGAGGACGACCTGTTCTCCGACTATGGGAATGCCTTAGACTATCCAGTGCAAAGGAAATCTGCTGCTCCGAAAGCCCCAAACCAACACATCCCAACTCTGCTTGAGGAACACTACCTCAAGGAGACTGTTCAAGAGCTTTCGTCGATTTTGAGCGATGAATGGCTTAAGGAGGCCGAAGCTTCATCCGAAGTAATTCAAATACACGCGCCCCCCTTCTAGCATCTCTTGCACCATAAACCACACAGAATTAGACGCCTTGTATAATCCCTCCGTGGGAGTAAGCATTTTGTCTAAATCTCTGTGTAGTGCTCTCCTAGGAGATGAACCGCTGGTTCCAACCAGAAAGTACCTAAAACTACCTTCTGGACAACTAGTTGAGAGCTGCGGGATCGCACAAATCATCCCGACCACAATTAGCAGAATCAACATCCTCTTGAATTTCTTTATTTTTGACACAGAGGAATTAAACGTGCTAATTGGACACCCGCTCATGAAACTCGTTAACGGGTATCATGACGGGCATCTCCATGGACGTCTAGGGTCAAATCTAGAGCTTTCAATTCTATTAACCACCTCCATAAACTCCAAGACAGAACCTATCTCGGAGCATGATCAATTGGAGGAAATGATGGCTACATCTCTTCTAGAGGAAGAACAAACCGAATTAGAAGATGATGATGAAGAGTTCATCCAGGAGGAATGTAACACCCTAGGTGTTAAGCAATCCCTAAATGCATAATTTGGCATGGCATGAGCATAGCATCTCATCATTTCATGCGCATATGCTTGTTGAATGCTTAAGTCCTTGTGTAGTGTCTAAGTATAACCTTGTTATGCTTTTTGTTTCTGACCATGTGCCTTATAACAAAGTTGTAGATCTTGATGAAAGGAACAACTTTGCTTTAAAGCACTTTCTCAGAAAAAGCTTTTAAAATGTGATTTCTTGCATTAGAAAAATGGATTAGAAGTAAATTTCTTTTTCTAAGCAGAATTTGGACTTGAGCCTTAAAGATGATTTGTTCCTTACAAAATTTTAAGCAACTTTGCTTTTAGGACCTTTTCCTAATTCGGTTTAGTTTAGGAGTTATAGAGCATCAAAGTTTGTAACCAAACTTCATTAGTTTAACCCTAGTGGGCCCGGCCTGTCAGACTCTCCTTCTTCTCCTTCGCGGACGCCGCTCCCTCCGCGCCGACCGAATCCACCCGCAGCCGCGAGACCGCCTCGCCGGCCGGCCAAACCACCGGCACCGCCGCCCGTGGTTTGCGCCCGAACTCGCCACGTCCCTCCGGCGCTCGGTGCATGCTCGCCGCGTGGAGCGCGACGCCTGGCGCCGCCGCGTCCGGTCGGGAGCTCCCCCGACGGGAACCGGCCAGGTGCAATGCACCTAGCACTTCATTCCTTTTGCCTTTGCTCCGCCCCGTGCTCGCAACCAGAGGAGCATTCCATTGCTCACTCTCTTCCTCGCTCCACTCCACTCCATCTTCACCAGAGCTCCGCGCCGCCGCCGCCCGCCGAACCTCGGCGAGCAATTACTCGCTCCACTGCTCACCGTTGTTCGATTCCTCCCGCCAGTTTCTCCGCCTTGACCTCCTCTTTCTCCTGCAAGGGTTGGTTTCCCCTCTCTCCCTCTCTAGCCGCCGGAACAGCGGATGCCATCCTCAAGCTTCCGCCACCGTGACCTTCACGTGAACCGGTCATCTCCGGCCAAGCTATCCCAAGCCGAGCCATGTTCTAGTCTTCTCTACCGCCGTAGTTGCCTAGGTTTCGATGGAGGCCTCCCTGCCGCCAGGTTCAGCCGGAACCGAGCCGTGTCGCCGCCATGTCCGCCATGGACCGCCGCCGTGCATCTCTCCGGGCAATGCTGGGGATGCCGAAGCCCGAGAGTTGCTCCAATAGGTCGCTTATGTCTTGCTTAGGCTAGTGTTGATCTCGCCGAGTCGCAAGCCGCCGGGAAGAGTTCCGCCACCGAGTCGCAGAGCCGCCGCTCCGCCATGGCCGCCGTCGAGCTTGCTCCGGTATCCCTCTGGCTCAGCGAGTCGGTTAGTCGTGTTCGCCCCGCAAACCCGCACCCAATGATGGTCTCGGTGTCACCGGAAGCGTCGCCGTCGACGAGCTAGGGCCGGTCAATGACCACGGCGCAAAACTCCGCCGTTGACCGCCGAGCCCAGTCTCGTCTAGTCGCTTGGTTGTCTGACCAGTAAGCCTCGCCGACCGAGTCAAAGAGAGAATGTGAGAGAGGAAAAGGGAATTTGGGTGCCGTAGGCCTCGGCAAGCCGGGTGCGCCGAGCCTTTGCCTCGAGCCTCGACCGAGTCGGTTGAGTTAGCCTCGGCTGAGTCAGTTAGCCTCGGCTGAGTCAGTTAGCCTCGGCAGAGTGTTGTAGCCTCGGCCGAGTCGGTAGGTGTGCAGAGTGTTGTGTCGAGCCTCGGCCGAGTCGGTTGAAGTGTGTCGCAGCCTCGGCTGAGTTGAGCCGGGTGTGCCGAAGCCTTGTCTTGTGCCTCGGCCGAAACAAGTTGGGAGTCCGTACGTTTAGGTTTGAGTTTTCCTTTTTAATGTGTTTTGCAGAATTATGAAAAGGCTTCAAAAATTTCCACAAGGCTCATTTTAAGTCCAAATGCTGTGAAACAAATTTTGTTATGTCAAGCATGTTTAGATCTATCAGTGAAAACTGTTGAATGCATTCTTGGTGACATTTTTATGTGTAGATTTATTTACATTAGAAAAGTGTTGATAACTTGGAAAATGCATAACTAATTATGTATAAGTTAGAAAAATGTGATTCCAGTTTTGATAGGTTTGTGTAAGTGTGTAATTTCAGAGAAAAATATAATATGAGGATGTTCTGTGAATTAATTTGGCAGTAGCTTTAAAATTGGTTAAATGTTGTTTTCTTGTGAATTTTGTAGTAATTAAAATATGTGGAATATGAACTTGGTCATTTTTACTGACTGCTCTTATGCTAGGAAGTTTTTAGAAAAATTATGAAATCTGTTGTTTGATACTTTTTACTAGGGTGTGTAGTTCAAAGCACCTTTCATGATAGAATTTGTCTTTTTCATAGAAAATAGAGTTTAAGTCCAAATGGGGTGAAATTTGGACAGGGAGCTGGATTAGGTACTGTAAATTTCTAGTAATTTCTGTAGATTTTTCTAAAGCTATCTAGGATGGGTTGCTGTTATAGGCTAGTCTAATTAGCTTTATTTCAGCAAGTATTTAGAGGGTAATATACTCATTAAGTAAACTTTGATGTGGTGACAACATAGCTTAATCAATTGACTATGATAGGTTAAGTGATTAGGATGATGTCGACTACCTTGCTGAAGAGAATGCAGTAGATGACATGTGCTTATCTCCTGATTGCTGTCGATCATGTGCATCACATATGCATTCTATGTGCATTCATCCTATTCATGCACTTTATGCATCATACAGGATCAGCGGAGGAGATCCAGACCCAGTCGGTACTGGAAGAGCCCAGTCCGGAGGAGAACCTGACAGAAGAAGCCGGAGGGATCGACGCCGACGAGCTACTCGAGTGCCGCGATCACCGTCCGTCAGACTTTGAGAAAGGCAAGCCCCGGAGCATTCTAACTCCTACGGTTTGCAAATGTTTTCTAATTAACCTGATGATGAATGATGCATTAGGTTATAGGAATTGATTGCTACCGTTGATGCATTATTACTTATCCTTGTCCACCTGCAATATATATCTTGATATCCCTGCTTAGGTCTAGGCTCGTTATATGCTTAGCCCTGCTTAGACCGGTAAAAGTCGGGTGATTTCCTGTCTCCCGCAATAGGTGGATACTGATCATGGTTAGCCTGTGCTATCATGAGATAACCATGTGATAATTAATTTGAGACGGAGGCGGGATGTAAGAGCAGCAGAACATGGGTTCTGTGTGCTAGTAGTCTCCCGTCTGTGTCGCCTAGGACCCGTTCGGGAATGTAACTTCAGTCAAATTGAACGCGTCGATCACTTAACGGAGTAGGTCTGAGTACCTCCCGTGAAGCCGAGTAAGGTTATTCGAGCCGGTGATGGAGATGTTGACGCCTAACACCCAGGGCCTCAGCTGTACCGTGGGCAACTATTCTGATCGACCTGGCATGGTCCGAGGGCAGGCAGGGCCTGATCGACCTGGCATGACCGTGGGCAGTTATAGATTGAGCGACCTGGCACTGAGATAACCCCCGGTGTAGAAGGGCCCATGGCCGTCCCGCGCATTGTGTTCTCGAATCTCCTGACTGGTAGCTTACGACTGCCGTAGCCGGAATGTGCCGGGCGAGTGTGAGACATTTTATCCCCAGCTGGGTAGGAATCGATTATAATCGCCATCACTCCTGGACAGTGAGTAATTGACTTTAGATCATCTCCCGTAGAACTTATGGAACTAAAATGGTTATGGAATCTGAAAGGCTATTGATGAAATAGTCACTCTTGATTGATTAATTAGCAAGTGCTTGTTTAGTACAGGTGCAAATCTAGTAAGGTAGAGTTAATGACTAAAAGCAATTGCCAACATCTGAAACTGAGTTTTAGTACTAAAGCTTTCATGCAAAGGAGTATGTACAGCCAACCCCACTTATATAGCCTACATGATCCTTGGAGTCTCGTTATTTCTGGTTTTGATGGGTAAGTCTAGCTGAGTACCTTCTTGTACTCAGGGTTTGTTTCCCTTGTTGTTGCAGATGGCCAGTGCTTTTATGGTTACTGCGAGAACTGCTTGTACCCGGTAACGGGTGATGACTAGACCAAGGGCATGGTCAACACTTGTCTCGTCTGTTGCTTTTGTGGCCCCGGTCAACTGATGGCACCGTAATTATGAACAATCCAAACTTATGTTTTAAAGACTATGTTGCTTCCGCTACTACTATCAAACTATGGTTTGTAATATTATTTCGTACTCCGATGTAATTTGAACTTTATGCAACTATGATGTAACCCGTGAACATGTTCGTGGAACAAGTACGACCTTGGCTGGATGTCGTTGAATGATTTGAAATCCTTCCAGATTTCCGGACTACCGGGTTTGTACGAGCTTAAGTACTCAATGATTTCTGCGAGAGCAGAGGTTTTCCGTGCTTAATCTGGTGCAAATTGGTCGGTTCTGTTACAAGGAATGTGACCCAGAACCCATAGAACTGGAGGAGACGTCGGTACCACCGAAACCCTCCAGAGAACTCAAACCTCTTCCTGCCGGTCTGAGATATGCTCTCCTTAACAATGACCGTGGGACCCCCGTAATCATTAATGACAAACTTTCCACGGAGGAAACCACTAAGTTGCTCACTGTTTTAGAAAAGCATCGATCTATATTAGGCTATTCTCTCGAAGATCTTAAGGGAGTTAGTCCCGCTCTCTGTACCCATAGCATACCCATTGAGCCGGATGCCACACCCTCGAGAGAACCTCAAAGAAGACTAAATAATGCCATGAGAGAGGTAGTGAAGAAAGAAGTTCTAAAACTCTTACATACGGGTATAATCTACCCTGTTCCAAATAGCGAATGGGTTAGCCCCGTACAAGTTGTACCTAAAAAGGGAGGAATGACGGTCGTTCAAAATGAGAAAAATGAACTAATCCCTCAGCGCACCGTCACTGAATGGTGAATGTGCATAGATTACCGAAAACTCAACAAGGCCACAAAGAAAGATCACTTCCTGTTACCATTCATTGATGAGATGTTGGAGCGGTTAGCAAAACACTCTTTCTTTTGTTTCCTTGATGGTTATTCGGGCTACCATCAAATTCCCATTCACCCTGATGATCAAAGTAAGACTACCTTCACATGCCCCTATGGGACGTATGCATACCGACGCATGCCCTTCGGTCTATGCAACGCCCCAGCCTCTTTCCAAAGGTGCATGATGTCCATCTTCTCCGATATGATAGAGGAAATCATGGAGGTTTTCATGGATGACTTTTCTGTCTATGGTAAGACCTTTGATTATTGCCTAGAGAATTTGGATAGAGTCTTACAACGATGTGAAGAAAAACACTTAGTCCTGAATTGGGAAAAATGCCATTTCATGGTTTGGGAAGGTATAGTGTTAGGACATAGAGTGTCCGAGTGTGGGATAGAAGTGGATAGAGCAAAAATAGAAGTCATAGAACAACTTCCACCTCCCACGAAAGTCAAGGGTATCCATAGTTTCCTTGGGCACGCTGGTTTTTACAGAAAATTTATAAAAGATTTCTCCCAAATTGCTCGCCCTTTAACAAACCTCCTTGCTAAGGAAGTACCCTTCGACTTTACTGATGAATGCCTAGATGCTTTCTACTACTTAAGAAAGCTCTTGTTTCTGCTCCAATCATTCAACCCCCTGATTGGGAGCTTCCTTTTGAGATAATGTGTGATGCAAGTGATTTTGCTGTTGGTGCTGTTCTAGGCCAAACCAAAGATAAGAAACATCACGCAATCTCATATGCTAGTAAAACCTTAACTGGACCACAGCTAAACTATGCAACTACTGAAAAAGAACTTTTAGCTGTAGTCTTTGCTATAGACAAGTTTAGATCCTACTTAGTTGGAGCCAAGGTAATAATCTATACTGACCATGCTGCATTAAAATATCTGCTCACTAAGAAAGATGCTAAGCCTCGATTAATAAGATGGATCTTGCTACTCCAAGAATTTGATCTTGAAATAAAAGATAGAAAAGGAGTAGAAAATCCTGTAGCCGACCACTTGTCTAGAATACAATTCAAAGATACACAAGACCTGCCCATTAACGACTTCCTTAGAGATGACACACTCCTCAAAGTCATAGACCCCAACCCATGGTACTCAAACATCGTCAACTTTATAGTAGCGGGGCATGTACCGCCAGGGGTAGATAAGAAGAAACTAATAAAAGACAGTAAAGTCCACCTCTGGGAGGAACCATACCTTTACCGAGTTTGTAGTGACGGTATGCTAAGGAGATGTGTACCTATGAGAGACGCGCTTAAAATCATGGAAAAATGTCATGGGGCAGAATATGGAGGCCATTACGGAGCATTTAGAACCCATGCTAAGATTTGGCAAAGTGGTTTTTACTGGCCAACCATGTATAAGGACACTCAAGACTATGTTAAAAAATGCCCAAGATGTCAAAAACATGGAAACATCAATACCCGAGACGCGATGCCACTCAGAAACAATCTGCAAGTCGAACTTTTCGACTTATGGGGTATCGATTTTATGGGACCTTTCCCTAAATCGAAGGGTTGTGAATACATCTTAGTGGCGGTAGACTATGTGTCCAAATGGGTAGAGGCCTTGCCATGCAAATCAGCAGACTCCGCAGCCTCCCGCAGAATGTTCCAAGAAGTCATTCTCCCAAGATTTGGCACTCCAAGAATGGTGATAAGTGATGGAGGGTCACATTTCATTGACAAGAGGTTCCAAAAATCCTTAAATGATTTAGGAATAAAACATAATGTTGGAACCCCCTATCATCCCCAGACAAGTGGCCAAGCAGAAACATCTAACAAGCAAATCAAAAACATTCTGCAAAAGACCGTCGATGAGATGGGAACAAGTTGGAAGATAAACTACCCGATGCACTATGGGCATATCGAACTGCATACAAAACCCCAATTGGTATGTCACCTTACCAACTTGTTGATGGAAAAACCTGCCATTTGCCCGTAGAACTAGAATTCAGAGCATACTGGGCCATCAAAAAATGGAACATGGATCTAAAACCTGCAGGAACCCATAGAAAAATGCAGATATCCGAACTAGAGGAATGGAGAGAGAGAGCTTATCATAACTCTAGAATCTACAAGGAAAGAACAAGAGGTGGCACGATAAAAGAATTAAACATAAGGAATTCCACCCTGGACAAAAAGTGCTCCTATTCAACTCTAAAGTTAAGTTATTCGGCCACGGGAAATTAAAAAGAAAATGGGACGGACCATACCTCGTCGTCGACGCTGCCACACATGGGGCAGTAACACTCCAAAGCGACGACGGCAACATATTTAAGGTAAATGGTCAACGACTTAAAGTTTTTCATGAACATGAACCCATAGAACAAGAAATTGATATGGTAGAATTCACTTTCTATACCGACTAACCGAAACTAAAACTATGCATCTTGCCTTTCTCGTTCAAATTTCTAGTCTAAGCCTAGCCCCATAGTCTTCTTCCCTTGGGGAGTTTGCTCCAAAATTTTGGGCCCCGAAACCCACATAAAGGGGTCGGGCGACTCCTTTTAGGAGCCAAACACCCCCATTTTTTGCAAATGACCATTAGGAGGGAGTTAGATCAATGCCACGTGGCCGGTTGCACCCGAAGCCCGCACCTAGGGGTCGAGCGATGGCAAGGGGAAGCTAAACGGCTCAACCCGAACGTGCACAAATGGTCACTTCACGCCTGATCGCAATCCATGCGAAAAAACAGGGCTTGTGAATGTTGGCACACCTCTTTTTATCCTCACCTCCACTTCTTCTTCCTCCTCCCATTCATTTCATTCAACACCATCAACCCCCTCTTCTCCTTTTTGTGTCATTCCACCTCACAAGTGAGATCCCCATGGCCCCCAACCAGAAATTCCGGCAAGATGCCCATGATCCCATTCCATGAGGGTTCGTCCAACACCAATCCAGATAAACCAATGACCCTTATGGCCGTCAATGTGCTCGACATCAAGCCGCTGGCGTCGCTGCCACCGTCGGGAGATCACCCGGGGGCCGCCAAGGGGTCGGGTGACCCATCTAGGGGTCGACCGACCTGTGCCCTGACCCCCGAGCCCTCCCGCGCCGCGGCACGACCTTTGTCCCCACGGAAGAGCCTGTCGAAGACTCCGTCCCGAGCTGTCACACCAAAAAGACCCACGACGGGGCAGTTGGCACCAAAGAGAGGTACCGTTGAAGACGTCATCCACGTGTCGAGTACAACAGAAAACACTACCACGTACACACTGTCGACGCCCACATGGATGAAGGATCGCAAGATCATTGGTGGAGGTCCAGGACGCGGCAAGGTGTCCGTACCCCCGATCACCTCCAGTGAGCGGAGGGCGCTGTTGGAGTCCCGAGAATCAATCTCGGCCCAGAAAACCATCCGGCGAACCAGCGACCCGCCATCTATCAACGGGCCGACTGGTCGCTTTGAAGATGAAGACCAGTCCTCGAAGAGTGAACACAAGAGGCTCCTAAAAGTAGTAGCCAAACTTAGGAACAGCAATCAAGAATTAGAAGAGCGCGCCGCGGAATTGAGGATGGCACGCTTAGAACTAGAGGATAACTTCCACGCACTTCGCATTAGTACAAATGTGAAGTTAAAGCGCTTCGCAGAAGGGATAGGGAGGAACGATCTTTTGCATCCCCCTCTCCTTAGATTAGTTCTAGCTAGAATAAATAGGCATAATCTTTATTTCCTTTGAATTCCATCTATTGTAACTTGTGCCTAGAAAAATTTGAATTTGAATAAAAGTCTTTTAGGTTATGCTGATGTTTTTCCACCGCAGAACCCATGCATTTGATCTTTGCTATTAAGTCAAGTTTCAGGCTTCTGTTGAGACTAAGTGTGGGGGTCGCCCGACCCCCAACTGCATCAATTTTTCAAAACCAAGTGCAGAACAGAGTTTGACACGGCAAGGTGACGCTGCCCAAAAAAATTGAGCCTCAATGGCTACATTCTGACGTCGGACGACGTCCAAATGAACACAACATCAAAAAAACCACAAATGCAGAACAGACTGTTAGAAGATGGGAGATCGATGGCACACACCAAAGTGGGCAGAAGCCCCATGGTGGGGTCGGCCGACCCCATCATGGACCCCTGGTCCCACTGGTCAGTCACAACACTGGTATTACGAAACTACCACAGGATTGTCGCGCTTACCCTCTTCGGTTATATTTTAATTTCTTATTCACTACTACAAAAATGAACTTGTGTAGCGTTGTCCTTTTATCCTCCATGGCAGACTCTTTTTTTGCCCGCTGCGGTAAATCTCACGATTTACCGCAGCGGGCACTTTTTATTTAACATGGCGGGCACTTTTGCCCGCTGCGGTAAATCGATTAACCGCAGCGGGCATCTTAAGATGTTCGCTGCGGTAAATGCCTTACTTACCGCCGCGGGCATCTTAAGATGCCCGCTGCGGTAAATTGATTAACCGTAGCGGGCATCTTAAGAAGCCCGCTGCGGTAAATAGGGCATTTACTGCAGCGGACATCTTAAGATGCCCGTTGCGGTTAATCGATTTACCGCAGCGGGCATGCTACAAGGCCCACCACGGTTAAGGTCGTGGCCCATTAGACCCAAGCCCGATACGCAGTCCCAGTATAAAACTAGAATTTAGGTTTTCTCACTCCCTCTCTCTCTCAGCCGACTTCTCCCCACTCCTCTCTCTGGCCGCCACTCCCCCGCCGCCCCACCTCCTCCGTCCCCCACCGCCCCACCTCCTCCCTCCCCCGCCGTTCCCTCCCCCACCGTTCCCTCCCCCGCCGCCCCACCTTCTCCCTCCCGGCAGAGCTCGCGCGGACGGCGGGCATGGAGATCTCACGCGGACGGTGGGCGCACAGCCCCGACAGCGCTCCTCCCGGCGGGCGCACGGCCTCGGTGGCGAGCGCGGACGGTGGGCGCGCGGCCTCGGTGGCAGCCTCGGTGGCGGGCGCGCGACCTCGGACGGTGGACATGCGGCCTCGGATGGTGCAGGAGCAGCGTGGTGCGGCTCGGCGTGGTCGGTTCCGAGGACGGCGGCGGCGACGGCCGCCTGGCCCACTCCGAGGACGACGCTACTGCTTGCTCAAGGTCTCGGTGCCCCTCTCCATCTCCCTCTTCTTCTCTCCATTGTCCTCACTCCCTCCTCTCTCTCTCTCTCTCTCTTCAGATCCAGCAAGCAGGCTCCACGGCGGATCCACGGCGGGAACGGCACCCACTACGCAGATCTGGCGGGGACGACATCGGGTTGTGGTTCAACGGGAAGCTGGCGGCGGCGGCGCTGCAGCTCTGGATGGGCTCGGTGGGCCCATGGATGGGCTCGACGGGCCTGTCCTGGGTTATTTCAAATTTTTTTTGTTTTTTTGGAACGATTTACCGCAGCGGGCTTTTCTAATGTGCCCGCTGCGGTAAATTAATTTATTACAGCGGGCACTAATGCCCGCTGTGGAAGTGCCACCATTTACCATGGCGATGCTTCGGCAGCGGACGCCTTTGCCCGCTGCGCAAAATCGGTTTGGCCCGCTGCGATAAAGCAGCAGTGTAGTAGTGATTGCATTTTGAATAAAAGACAAGACTCGCATTCCAATACAACTTAATCTTGAAAAGTGACATGTTATAACACCTTTGAGATAAGAGCTTCCTAAAGTTTATTTCTTGTACATGCTTATGCTTGTGGGAGAAATATCTTGATAGGAAAATCATATTGACTAAGGTATTGTGAAATGTGATATAGCTCTGGCTTAGGAATCCTACCTTTTTTATTCAAAGTTCTTGGAGATTTTGTTTCTGATAAAAATGTCATAAAACCATAGTGTCACGTACTCCTCAATGGTGAGAAAATTCCTACCAAAGCCAAATATAAAGTCCTTACATATTCAAAACTATGTTATGCTACTTGTTATTACTTTGAGTTTAGTCAAACCTTGTTGACCCTTGTTGAGAAATTTATCATGCTCCCGAGATCAAGATCACGTACACTCCACCTATACATGTCACTTCTACACTGGAAGTGCGCAAAAACATGCCCTTCATGTCCACCAAATAAATACTCCATGTTCTAAAAGAATGATCTCTCTAGTTTAGTCTAGTAGAAGAAATAAGGGTTATGCAAAAGCATTGAGTTAAAAAAAATTTGGACACATGAAGGTCCAGAATATATATATATATAAGGGAGAAATAAAAAGAGTTATGATAGCCATGTCTCAAAAATAAGTAATAGAGAGATCATATCACTAAGGGAGTATCTTGTGTCATACATACCATGTTTCACACACATGCACATCTTGATCTAGGATTATGACACTTTTCTCCTTGGATCCTTGTTTTGACTTTACAATATATGCAATACAAGTATGCTTACCCCTACCTAAAGCTCCACATAAGACTTTTAGAAGTAGGATGAAATAAAAGAAGATAGATAATGTTATGCCTTGGTAAGGAATCATACACCATTGAGCGATTCAAGAGTACCATATGAGGAGTATAAGTGAACTATGCTTTCTTTGTGAAAACTTAAAAACTCCAAGTCACTAAGATGTGGAATATGAAAGATGACTTCTCCATAAGCTGTTCCATTTTACAATATCTAAAGGATATATGTTAGACAATGCCACATATCCCACCTGTGTAGAGTATGTCTTGAATGATTCTTAAAGTTGCTGATTATCTTAAAGACTGTTATAGCCATAGTCTCTGTTATCCTTAACCTTTACTCGAGGACGAGCAAAGAGCTAAGTCTGGGGGATTCTTGTTGACGGTGCAATATTACCCAAAATAACATGTTCAAAATCCCATCAACAAGGTCGGTTTCAAGGAATAAAGACATGACATGAACACATTTTATCAATAACCAGCTCCACTTGTATATGAAAGTGTGTTTATACAGATAATGAAGGAAAAGGGCAAAATGAGTTGGTGGGACCCACATAAGGGGGTCGCCCGACCCCCTTTTGGCCCCACCAGGGCCATACCGAGTGGCATCAACCATGCTAAGCTACAAAGTGAAGAAATGTGCTGAAGATATCTGGTGGAACCCACATAAGGGGGTCGCCCGACCCCCCTATGACCTCACTAGGGTTTGCCCAAGTGGCATGATCCGTGAGAAGCATCCTAGAGCACATTTCCACCCTTGGATCACACTTGTGATTTCTTTCAATGGTGGAAATGGAAGTCACATGGATCAATGGGCCCACAACGAAGCATCCAAAGTGATCAAGACACATTTCAACGTGACAAACACCAAATGACAAGTGGGGACAACATTTGCACACACCCTGGGAGGTCCCAGGCCTATCATAGGAGGGTCGCCCGACCCCCTTATGGGTCGCCCACCCTGTGGATGAACCTCCCAAGGTTCCTTCACGGTGAAGCAACCTCCAAAGTGCGGTGGCCATTCATTTGAAGTTAGTTACAATCCAACGGTGGAGAGGGGATCACACAGATTGATGATGTGGCGGTGGAGTAGCCCCTACTCCACCTCCACCTATAAATACCCCCCTTACCCCCCTCCCCCTCTCTCAAGCATGACATAGTAGAGTTAGCTACACTTGAGAAGCATTAGCGAAGCTCTGGCGTAGTGCTATGCGAGTGAGGAGAGAGTGAGGGAGACGTCTGGAGGAAGTCCCAGGCCTGTCGGGAGTCTCCTCCGCGGTGTACCTCAGCGGATGCGCTCTTATTTGTATGTACACATCCGAGATCTTCTTTAATATTCAATATCTGGTTTAGCATTAAGTTATATACTTGTGTTTCATGGGTATTCTGTTCTTTTAGTAGAGTGCTTTAGCCTTAGGATCCGAGTTAAAGTAGTAAGGGTAGCGTAAACGCGGTGTTTAGGCTATATCTTACCAGTGTATATGCTGCTTGTCGCACGGATAGATAGTGGTAGCCAGCGGGTGGTGACAGCCCCGAATCTGGTCTCTGGAGTCCACCATGTGTTCTTAGGCAAGTTCTTAAAAAGTAGGGCTGAGTAAGGGAGTTGGGCTGCTTGCACGGGCTTCAGCTGCAATTGCCGCCCCCAGTGAGCAAGGGTGGAGAACGCCGCATATATCTTTTTGCTATACCAGACGTAGGATATTATAGAGATCCTCTCTACCGAGCTTTCATAGGCTCTTCTATCTCATCATAGGATGACCTTGATTCTAGTTAGTTCACTTCACGTTCCCCGTGAAAAATACGATGCCTGGAATACTTCCGGTGAAGGCTACATTGACAACCGTACGCTTGCGATTTACCCGTTTGCCACATTAGGTGTCAACAGACACATGGTTGATGCATGTCCCAACAAGCAAGACAAGCATAAAGCAAACAATGGGCGCATTTGCTCTGCTTGTAGGAGAAAGGGGCATCTAAGCTATGATTGCCCAAATGGTATGTTTCCTAAGCCGAACACATTTGCAAATGATAATGTGCTTAGGAAGGCCACAAAGGGACTTAGCACTAGTAAGGTGATGTGTTCACCACATACTAGCTCTAAGGTCACTTGGGTGCCTAAGCACTTGTTGACTAACTTTGAAGGTCCCAACAAGAGTTGGGTACCAAAATGTGCTTAGGATGTTGATGTAGGTACCAATGGTGAGATGAAGGCTTTCGGGGTGTTTGAGCAAGCAAAATGACATCTCAACTCAAACTATCAACCTATGATGTTAACATTATCCTATAGGGCTGACCCGAAGTTTATGTGATGTTGATTTTACTTTTACTCATCTACACCATTAATGATAAGTGTCTAAAGCTTAGTAATTAAATGAATTTAATTTATCCTTATGATATTTGCCATTCGATGCTCTTAATGGCTCTCTAGCAGAGCATTATCTTTGATAAAGTGCAGGGAGGTGAAATAAACTAGAGCCAAAAGGAAATCTCAGAAGTGGTTGTTTTCTGGTTCTGATTTGCAAATACCGGACTTGTCCGGTATCATACCGGACATGTCCGGTACGGGAAACTCACTCTGACTGAATCAGTGACTCATTATGAAAATTTGGACCAAGTCACTTCATACCGGACTTGTCCGGTATGGCTACCGGACATGTCCGGTATGGCCAGAAAAAGAATAAGATTTCTGTTTTTAGAAGAACTGCTAGATCTTTGTGGACTAGTCTTTTTCTCTAACTAAATACCTGCACATTAATCAATACTGAGTGTGTGTAAGTATTACTTGAACTTAATTCAATTTTTGGCAAATATATGTGTCTTGGTCAAGGTAGAAAAGCATTCCCATTTTCTTAAAAGAAAAGTAAAGTGCTTTCACAAGTAGTTCAAAATGACTTGAGCACTTAGTAAGGGGGAGCTTAGTTTCTACCTTGAAGCATCGTGATCTAACAATTTCCTCTAAACTGATGTGGTAGCTCTATGAATGAAAAGAAGATCACTTTGAGGAGGGCATGACCACTTGACAACCTAAGCTAACACGAAGATGATCATGTCATGGTTACTCTTAGTGGAACATATGTGAGCTCAAGGCTAAGGTATGTGGTTATACATGCTTTGGGAGTGCTTACAGGATTTATAATGCTAGAATGTGCTTTCGTGGTGGTTGAGCTAATCAATTTGAAATTTTAACTCTTGTCAAATTTGCTTATATGGTTGATCCTTTGGTAATCTAAGTTTGTCTTATCTATTCTTCATCCTCACCATGACTTAGAGTACCTAAACTTGGTAGGATAGCCATCTTTTCACCACTTATGCTCATTTGTTCATAATTTGATCTATTTGTGAAATGTTGGTAATGGCAAAATAAATTCAAATCATTCTCTGTTGGAAGTGTTGACTCATGTCGAAAGTCCTGATTGTCGAAACTTCCGACCTAGCACTAGCACTGCTGACAGAAAATAACTCTGCACTGTCAGAGCATACCGGACATGTCCAGTATGCCTACCAGACATGTCCGGTATGGCAGTGAGCTGCCTATGTTTACCTACATGAGATTTGAGCTTGATTCTACTTGTGTTATGTTTATCATCTTAACTTAGATCTCACATGTTGTTGTGTCTCAAGTAATTTGTGCTTAGAATTTAATCTTTTTTCATATATGGAAAATTACTTTGTGTTGGCCAAAGTTGAACTTTAACTCTCACATTCTTAATGGAATGAAAGTGCTTGGAAAGGAATTCAAATACTTGACGCACTAATTGAGGGGGAGCTAAATTTCAACTTTGTGTCTTTTATGGACTGATGAGGTTTATCTAGCACATGTTGTAGTTCATCTTGATCAAATTGATTTCTCGGTGAGGACATGACTATTTGACATGAAAGGTCAACTAAATCATCACCATGTCATGATTATGCTTAGTAGAATTTGTGAGCTCAAGGCAAAGGTATGGTTTTAATATGTGCATTGAAAGTGCATAATAGGACCCATAATATGCTAGTGTGTGCACTTGTGTGTGATAGGATAGATATTTCCAAATTCCTTACTAGCATGAGTAGGAAGTGTGTTTTGAGAAAATATTTGACTCTTGGTCTTTGTGACCTACCCATGACACTTGTAATTATTGTTTCCCTTGATTGTTTGATTGACTAATTACAAGTGGCATGGCTCTCTCTCAAGTCCTATATCTCTAAAGTAAATTATATTCATTAATAATCCTCTTGTCAAATCGAATCATGGACACAAGTAATCTTTGTGAAAATTTATGGATTGAAGAGATGAAAGTTTTTGGAACAAATTTTCTAAGGAAAGGAAAGGGTTTTGGAAGAAAGAGAAGCAAGTTTGGAGCTGTTGGACATAACCTGCAAATACCGGACATGTCCGGTATGAGCAGAGAACTTAAGGGCCACGTATCCCTTTGTGCTATACCTCTCCTTCACTTCTATTCTTTCCAAACCGACCAAGCAATGAGACTTTTTGCCCCCCAATGGCAACCTAGAGCTTCCCCCATGAAAAAGTGAGAGAGGGAGAAGGATTTGGAGAAGGATTCCATCAAAAGCATGTAACCGGTGTTGGATTTCGAGTTTCTCCCCGTTTCCTCTCATCCCAAGGTATTTCAAATCCTGGACTTGTCTGATCTACTCATGGCAATATTATTCTAAAAGTCCTTCGGTCAATATGTTGGATTCATGGTCTAGAAGCAATGTATTAAGTTTGAGATGGATTGGATTTGGATTGGGGATGAATCGAGGAACCCTAGGTTGGGTTGTTGTGGACGCACATGTCCGGTATGGTACCAGACATGTATGGTATTTCCCAGCAGAACAGAGATCTCTCTATTTTTCTCGATTTAGGCCCTCTATAGTTGATGTTAGGGATTGTATTAGATGCCTATAACTATGTTGTAAACCTAGTGGTCAGGATTGACCTAGGTGCTTGCAATTCATGGGGCATTTAATCGTATCTCTATTATTCAACTATTTTTGACACATCCTATGAATATGCTTCTGAGACATCTTTGTGGATTGTTTGGTCACAGGGCAGCAGCTATGAGTGATAGAGTCGAGCCTCGAACCAAAACGAGACATGATCCAGCAAGGGAAAGACATAAGAAGAGGAGGCAAGATACTCACCCCGGTTTGTCAGTTGGAGGCAGCAGTGGCAGTGGGAGTGGTAGTGGTCGTGGCACTACTAGACCTTCGAGGGGAGGTGCCTCTAGAGCCTCTCAGCGGTTTGCAGCTCATGATGACATAGAGGAAGAAGTGGAAGAAGAAGAAGGAAAGGAAGAAGAAGAAGAAGAAGAGGAAGAAGATGCACCTCAGCAGCAGCAGGAAGGGCTACACTTTGGGGCTCTTGAGATACGTCATGTCGCCCTGATTCCTGCTTGGGTAGCTTGTGTGGACTATCGAGAGTCTGGTGGCACACAAAAGGCCAGGAGAGAGCGGAGGAAAGACCCCAGGGGACAGGAGAGGAACATCTATGATTACAGGTTTCACACCATGTTTCACATTGACTATTATGAGAAGGTGCTTCTGACCAGAAACCCAGTGAATATCAGGGCTCAGTACGTTGATTGGCAGCATACTAGAGATCATCATTGTCCTTCAGTTGAGCATGCTATTGCTATTTGCCAGCAGACATGCCTCTACAGTATTCTGGAGTTTCAGCACAACTGGTGTGATGAGGTGATAGCTCAGTTCTATGCCACCTTATATGTTGAGGAGTCTGACGACATTAATGAGAAGAGGATGAACTAGATGACTAAGGGTGTCTGGCACACTGTGACTTACAGGGAGTTTGCAGGGCATCTAGGCTTTGAGGAGGAGGACTTTCAGAGGGACTGTATTCATGATGAGGTTGTGCTTTCTCCAGAGCAGCTTGGGTACATGTACCCACCACCTCTTCCTGCTGGGGTAGTTGCAGGGAAGGTGAGAGGTATTCACCCCACCTACGGCTATCTCAACAGGATGCTCAGAGCCACGATTGATTGCAAGTCAAGGGACAGAGGGACTCCTGCAGATTACACGAGGAACCTCTTGCACAGGTTAGCACCAGGAGCACAACCCTTCAGTATCTTTGACTTTATCTGGTGTGAGATCAAGAGAGTGGGAGAGAGGCCACTCAAGGGATGTGGATTTGCACCATATATTCAGCATATGATTGAGCAACAGCTTGGTGCCACTTTCACCTATGACCACTCGCACAGGCCTTTGAGGTTCCAAGCAGACCTTTATGAGTCCTCTATACCTCCACCTGCACCAGGGGCAGTTCCAGCACCAGCAGAGCCACAGCCAGAGGACCCAGATGCAGCAACAGGAGGAGGAGGAGCAGCTAGGACAGGTTCTCCACAGCCACACACTCATTCTCACTCCACCTCTCAGGGATGTGGCAGGCAGCGCTCTCTCTTGCGCAAGTTACTTAGCAGCGTTCTCGGTGTGTGCAAGGATGTAAATGTGATCAAGGCTCAGCAGCACCGTGAGAGGCAGGCTAGGAGAGAGGACTCGAGGACGTTGAAGATACTTCACAAGCACTACAGGTTTCAGCCCCCGAGGTCCCCACCGTCAGATGACGAGACTGAGTAGCCTGAGTATTTTGAGCAGCAGCAGCATAGGTATGAGAGGGAGTTTGACGAGCTTGCAGAGCGTCAGAGTCAGGGAGCAGAGACAAAGCGTCAGAGTCAAAGGCAGGGAGCAAAGGCAGAGCAGCAGACCCACAACACCCTTCCTTCAGCTTCCAGGTTCTCTACAGACCCACAGCCTCGTCCTAGTTCAGCTGAGGAGTTTGTTTCATATATGTGGGACAGTTTCCTTGGTGGTACCTACGGCTACCCTGACCCAGGACAGAGCTCTCGATAGCCTAGAGACGACGACGAGTGACAGTTTCGCCTGCAGCCCTTCTTGTGTCATCTTTGAGCTTCACATTTACCTTTTTGGAGATAGATGACAAAGAGGGAGAGATAGTTGATTAGAGCTTCCAGACTTCATGTTATCAGTTATGTATCTTGTATCTGGAGAGTTGTACTGCAGGTGTTTCCAGAGTTTGAGCTTTATTGTAATATCATGAGTCATGTATGAGTTCTTTTGTGTATCAGATAGTAGAGACATCTTTGTGATGAGACATGATCCTTATCTTGTAATATAATCTATCTTAGTGGTTGTGGACTTGAGAAATCTTTGTGTGAGTGCTATGTGTGTGATATGAGTAGTAATGTCTTTTTCATAAGTTCTTTACTTACTAGTGTGTTGCATATGTCTTGGTGTATTGTTTTTCATTTATTTTCTTGTGTGATATATCTTGCCATATGCATCACGATTTATATTGCTCACACATTTGCACTACACGGATGCAATGATTTAGGGGGAGTTTCCAACTCGCCTTAGTATGTGCACATTTTAAGGTCATTTATGAATTCAATTCATGTTGCACATATCAAGGGGGAGCTCTTGATAAATCATTGAACCCATAAGCATAATTGTTCTATTCTTTTGTAAGCTTTAATCAAGGTTGTCATCAATCACCAAAAAGAGGGAGGTTGAAAGTGCATGTTGCACTTAAGTATGTTTTGGATGACTTGATGACAATATTGATTAAAGGTCTAATGGGTTTGCTAAGTGTGTCACATGAAAAGGGTTATCTCACTATGTACTTGAAATGAAATGCAAAGCCCATATGATGAATTATTGTATGAAGATCACATCACAAGTACATGACAACAATGAGAATGATATTGATGAAAAGGGCTATTATATTGTGGGATAATCATGGTTCATGTATGTGCGCTAACAAAGGATTCAAAACGAAGTGTGGTTGAATGGCTTGAGATGGTGAAGATAGCAAGGAAAGAGTCTTCGAGGTACTAAGCAAGGGTGAAGGGCAAGCGGCGGCTTGGCGGCCGAAGAACCTAGCTAGAGTGAAGAAGAAAGTACTTGCATTTAGTCGAAGGATCAATCAAGCTTGAAGATCGCATGTAGTGGAGAAACAACAATTTTGATTAGAGTGACTTGACACATTTGGGATTTCTTCACATCACATGTATGGAGTCAAGTCACATGCTCAAGATGGCTATGCTCAAGAGAAATCTACTATTAATCATGGCAAGCATTCCCCAAAGAAAAGAAGGAAAAGAGAAGTGGCTTCGGTTCAATGGAAATCAACTCAAGAGGTTTAAAATTCGTCTTTCAATTTAAACTTGAGTAAATAGGAATGTCATACTATTAAGAGGGATGAGAACATCTAGTAGATGATTCTTCATAAGTGCTCGAACCAACCTAAGTGAGACATGAGAGAGCTAGAACTAACTTTCAGCTTGTTGTTGCACTGTCTGTCCACATTGGACATGTCTGGCACTGCGGTGCAGCCTCCCTACGGGCTTGCTGGTAGACCTAGTGCAGGGAGTCCTATGCATGGTATGAACCTATAGTGGTACAGTTTTCCTACGGTCTGGTAGTTAGTCCTGGCGTAGGGAGTCCATACTGGACATGTCTGGTATTTGTGGATTTCTGACTAACAGTCTGTGTATGGGTGGTACTACCGTCCCTTGCGTCGGTACTACCGGCCGGTGCTACCGGCTTTATAGCGGTACTACCGGTAGGCCAAAATTGGCCACATCCAGAGAGGTTGTGAAACCCCCCACTTAACTACCGGTACTACCGACCTGAAGGTCGATACTACCGGGCTCCTATCCGGGGTTCGAAAGATGGTTGGTTAAGAAGTTTTTCTCATGTAGTAAAGTCATACCGGACATGTCTGGTATGCATGTCCGGTATGAGCAGACTCACCCAACGGTTAGAAAACGGCTAGTTTTGAAAGTGGGGCTATAAATACCCTCAAGCCTCCTCTTTTGGAGGTTGCTGATTCTACTGGTTCCGACAATCATTCTAAAGCTTTCAAACCACTTTCCAACCCTCTCTTAGTGAGTGATTGACCTCTAATTGCCAAATCCATTTGTGGGTTGAGAGAGATTCAAAATTAGAGAGCAAGCCACCTCTTGAGCACTTGTGCAAATCGTCGATCTTGTTGTGCGCATTCGTTACTCTTGGACTCACAAATTCTAGACCGAAAACTGAAAAACCGATCCGAACCGAAACCGAACCGAAATGACGATTTTTCGGTTTTTCGGTTCGGGTTCGAGTTCGGTTTTGGATTCTGGAAACTATGGTTATCGGTTCGGTGTTCGGTTTGTACATAAACTGAAACCGAAGAACCGAGCAAACCGAACACTCTAGTCTGTTGATAAATCAGGAACGCCTAAACATCCTCTCGCGAGAGCACCTCGGCCCAATTAACAGCAGGCCCACTTGGCCACTCCATGTCCAGGCCTTTCCAATCCTCCGTCTCCCACTCTCCCACATCGTACCCCAGTCCCCCACGCGAGTATGCATACGCGAGACACCCAGAAGCCACTCGTGACTCGCCCACTCCAAATTCCCCAATCCCAACTCCAAACCCTATGCTCTACCTTGGCGGCGCGGAGCTGCAGAGGAGCGAGCGCCGGAGCGGGCTAGCAGGCGAGCGGCGTGGCGCCGACTGCGAGCGTCGAGGGCGCGTGAGCGGCGCGGCGGCGTCGGCGACTGCGAGCGTCGAGGGCGCGTGAGCGGGGCGGCAGCGAGCGGTGGCTGCAAGCGGCATCGACGCATCCTGGAGGGCCGATGGTGGGCTGGCTGCGACGCTTCTTAGTTCTTCCAACGAGTAGGCGAGCACGAGCCTGGAGGGCCGATTACTCGAGGCTCGGCGTCAGTGTGCACCGTCCGTCTGTGCAACATCTTAGCATCTTTCAGATCGATTATTTTTCTTTTTCCTTGTTCGTTTATTCTGAGATCTGAAGCATAATCTTGTTCTCTCTTTCTTGTTTGTCTGTGTTGACGTCGGTTTGTTCGGTGGAAAACCAAAAACTGAACGTGAAAACCGAAACCGAATTGGTCGGTTTCTGTTTTTTTAGGGACCGATCGGTTGTCTATGTCTAGAAACCGAAGTTTTTGGAAACCGAAGAAACCGAACCGATTTGTCGGTTTAAACCGATTGCCTAGGCTGAGTGGAGTGCCTCGAAAAGCTTATGAAGGTTAGATCTCTCCTCAAAAGAGATCTAGTGAAAGAAGCATTGCAGGTGAAATAGACCGCGGCTAGAGTGATCTGTGGTGTCTCTTAGAGCCCACCTTTGTGGTAGCTCGCAGACGGCTCAACGGAGACTAGGACCCGAGGGGTGTTGAACTTCAGTAAAACAAATATCTTGTCATCTCCTTGTGTATTACATTTGGTTATTTGTTATTCTCCGTTGTGCTAGTCTTTTTGTAGGGAACCAACATCATATATATCATATACAGTGCCTGCAGGTTGTGTGATAAATTCGAGAAGAAAAAGGAGTTGTCCAGAACATCACGCACATACTGGACTTGTCCGGTATTGATACCGGACATGTCTGGTATTTACTGACTCCGCCCAATTTTTTTTCCTTGAGCTAATCTTTGTGGTGCAGGGTGTTAGATTCTAGGTGTATTAAATACTAGTTATATACTTTGTGTTTGTCTCTTAAGGGGTTGTTTTACTCCGATTGTGAGTTTCCAAGTAATTGGAAACTTGCACACTAATTGCTTCCGCATTATAAGTTGTAAATTTTCAGAAACGCCTATTCACCCCCCTCTAGGCGACGCCTTAGGTCCTTTCACGAGCGTAATTTGCTTATTTTAGGTCCTAGATGAATTCAAATCAAAAGTTGTCAAATACAAAGTTTCATAATTTTTGAGATCTACAACTTTTATTTTGGTAGTTTTTCCATCCGAGGTCATTTATAAAAAATGAATTTCAAATTTGAGAATTTAAAACGTAGTTTTCAATGACAAGAGGATTTCAAATTAAAAAGTTGTCAACTACACATTTTCATAACTTTTTAAGATCTTCAACTTTCATTTTGGTCGTCTCTCCGTTTAAGGTATTTTCAAAATTCAAATTTCAAAAATTTTAAATTCAAATACAGTTTTGGAAGACAAGATGATTTCAAATCAACAAGTTGTCAACTATAAAGTTTCATAATTCTTTGAGATCTACAACTTTTATTTTTGTTATTTCTCCATCCAAAGTCTTTTGTAAAATTTGAATATAAAAATTTTCAAATTCGAACGCAATTTTGCATGACAAGATGACTTCAAATTTAAAAGTTGTCAACTACAAACTCTCATAATTTCTCAAGTTCTACAAAGTTTATTTTGTTTGTTTGATCGTTTATGTATCCGACATTGTGTCACAAATCTTATATATCACTTTTGTAGTTTCATCAGAGAGATACAAAATTTGTGAATAAATTTATTTTTAGTTTGTCAAATGAAGATATCACCAAATAAAAAATTGTTTATCTTGATAAGTTAAACAACTTTATAGTTGAATTTTTTTCATTTGAATTAATGTATTGCTTCAAGATTTGAATTAAAAAATAGTTTTGCCGAGTGTCAAAAAAGAACACTCGGCAAATTATTTGCCGAGTGTAAAAAACACACTCAACAAGAAGCTCTTTACCGAGGGTTTTTTATTTGACACCCGACAAAGAGTTACTGAAAAAACACCTTGCAAAGAGTTTGGCGCTCGGTAAAGAAGCAATTTCCGGCAGTGAGACGGGGCCACTGGCCATCACATAACTCTCAACTCTACTTCGGCCCTGTTTGGTTGAGTTGTAGCTGTGGGAAAAAGCTGTTGTGGCTGTGAGCTGTGGAAAAGCTGTTGTGGCCTGTGAACTGTGGAAATGTTGAAAGCTGTTTGGTTAAACAAGTATAAAGTATATCTTCTAGTTTTGTTTTTTTAAATAATTATGAAAACGTTTTTTATTTCACCTATTTTGAAAAGCTGAAAGTCAAAAGTCAAAAGCGGGGTCAAAACAGCTTTCAAAAATGTACTACGGAAAAGCTTCAGCTTCTGCAAAAGTCACCTACAGCAACATCCCTTTGATTGGGCTTTTAGCTTTTGGGTCAAAAGCGAAAGCCAAAAACCCAACTAAACAAGGCCTTCATCTTCTCAACGGTGTTCCTAGTCTTGCGAGCTCAACTGGGTGGAGATTGGCATTGGGTCGGCGGCTCGCGAGAGGGCTAGGGTGGCGACGGCTCTCCTATGTATCTTGAGCACAGACCTTCTAGAGCGTGTTCCCTCTGGTATTGTAATAAATAAATCAGTTCTGAATTTAATGTACGTGGTTATTTTGTTAAGGACACATTCTCTCTTATTTATAACGTTGTGGAATCATAGTCGATTCAAAAAAAGAACTTGGTGTTGTTGATGATCACGTCAACATAACTAATACTCCCTCCATCCCGATTTGTATGTCACTCCAAAATTTTTGGAGAGTTAAAGCATTTTAAGTCTAGTCAAATTTATATAATAAGATAATAATATTTACAATATAAACCAAGTATTATTACATTTTTCATCATAATATATCTATTTAATATCATGATTCTTTGGATTTCTCTCTACAATGTTAGTCAAACTTAAGATACTTTGAATCTCTATTGCGTTTGGTTGGAGGACCAAGTTGGATAGGATATAACGATCCATGAATATTGAGATAAGGATATCCATGATGCATGTTTGGTTAGATAGATAAGACGAACTATTTTTCTGTTTGGTTGGATGCATGAAAGTGTATGAGATCAGAATAATTAATTAATTATATCTATTATTTAGGAATAATAAAAAATAATTAGATACTAATAAATATACACCAATACTAATTTTATCATCATAACCATTAATCCATAATAAATATGTTAATTAGCACTACTAATGACATAATTAGCGTACAAAACATACACTGATCAACATATTAACACTTATTAAAACTAATCCTACCATCATAATTACTAAGTAATAATATAATATACTAATAATCCTTAATTTATTTACTAATAACAAAGATTAGAAGACATGGATGAGCTGCTCCGCCAGATTTCTAGGAACCAGGAAATCCAACATCTTGTGGTATATTCTCTCTACTCCATCCGTTCCTAAACAATTATTTTTTCCCAAGAAACATATTTAACTAAATAAATATTAAAAAATTATATTTATCATATATAACTAATATCATTGGAAAGATTTTTGAATCTATTTTTAATAAAATTATTTGAAGATATTAATGTTGCATATATTTGCTACAAATTAAGTTAAACTAAAAAATTATGCGCGCGAGAGAGAAATATCCTGCGGGAGTAGCACGCGAGGACGATTGTCAAGCGAACCGCAGCTTGGCATATATGCCAAATATCACCCGGTATTTGCCAACTCCCCAAAATTGCCAAAGCCAATTGCCAAACGGTTGAAGAGGAATTTTTGTGCTTTTTGGCGTAAAACGAGAATGCCAAAGTCAAATGTCAAACGGCTGGAGTTGCTCTAAGAACACCAACATTTGGGCATGCATAACGTATTGATTATTGAGTCTAAGCTATGCAATACATATAAACTTTTGAATGCAATTAGGGAATACATCAGTACAAACAAGTCATTGGAACAGTATTTTTCTCTCACGGTAAATCAGTCATGGAACAATATTTTCTTTTCACAATAAATCAGCTATTTCAGTTTATTCTCAACTCATGAGTTCTACCGAACAGAGCCAACAATAATGGACAGACATGCTGCCGCATGTGTCTGCCACCCAAACCCAATGACCGATGCTGCAGAGGACTGTCTGTATGTGTATCACCTCATTATTGAAGTCGATATCATTTACCAGCACGAATATATAGTGAATAAAAAGCAGCTACACCAACGTATGGACGTAACACTCTTACGTAGATTAACGAAAGTGGTGGAGAGACGTAGGAGCCCTGAAAACGGACATCATGTATCGGCACACGTGCGGGATAGTATGTCCTTGTCTCCTTGCTTTCACTTGTTCAGTGGCGTGAGATGAAGCTCTTGATGGCGTCGATGAGCTCTCGGGCTCGTTCCCCTGTGGTGGGGTCCATGTCGACGGCGTACTTGTTGAGGTAGAAGGAGTGGCTCATGCCGCGGTTGATGAGCACCTCCACCTCCTTGCCGGCGGCGCGCAGCGCGTCGCAGTACTCGAGGTTAGTGTCGCGGATGAGGTCGTTCTCGGCGACGGACACAAGCAGCGGCGGCAGCGGCACGGACTCCAGCGGAGGCGCCTGCGGGCCCATTGGGCAGGTGAAGGGGTGGTCCTTGGTGGCGCCCTCGGGCAGCGCGAGGGCGAGGAACTTGTCCAGCATGTCCAGCGTGAAGAACACGGAGTCCGCCTTCGTCTCCAGCTCCGACCGGCTCCGCGCGGCGCGCACGAACCCAGGGTGGATCGGGACGCCGCCGGCGACGCGGAGCGGAGCCCAGCTGCTGCCCGCGTCGGCCGCAGCTTCCTGTTCCTGGCCGCCCAAGCGCGCGGCGACGAGGTGGACGAGGTTGCCGCCCGAGCTGTCCCCGACGAGGAACACCCGGGACACGTCGGCGGCCTCGCGGAGGAGCCGCCGCGCGGCCGCAGCCGGGTCGCCGAGGGCGCCGCCCTCCTCGTTGTCCTCGTCCTCGTCCTCGGATGATGACAGCGCGATGGAGCGGAGCCTGCGGAGCGCGGCGACGCCCGCGTCGACGTGCGCGGGCAGGCGGCGCTCGGGCGCGAGCGGGAGCTCGACGGCGACCACCACGGCGGGGACGGCGCACGCGAGGCGCGCGTAGAAGTGGTGGTACATGAGCCAGGACGGGTGGGAGATGCAGAAGCCGCCGCCGTGGAGCTGCAGGATGACGGGCAGGCGCGCCGCGGCGCCGGCCTCCTTGGGCACCTCGGGGAGGTACACGCGCAGGTTCGGGTCCCCGTGCAGGTCGTGCAGCGTGTGCCCGTCCCGCGGCACCGCGTACGGCGCCACCGGCTCCATCAGCGGGAGGGCCTCGGGCGGGCCGGTCCACGTGCGGTCCACGCTGCCGTCGTCCAGCACGCGCAGCCAGCCGGACACCTCGTCCACCATCTTGCGGCCAACCGCTGCTTCTTGCACCTGCGGCTGCTGCTGGGCAATGGCAGGGGCCATCGGTGTTGCTGCGGGGTACTGAGCTGTGCTGTGTGCTGTGTGTGCACTGAGCTGAGGGGGCAGGCAGGGTCGGCGAAGTGCGTGCGGCGTTGTATGACACGAGTACACGACGCCTGCGCACGATGGTTAGTGCTGTTGCGATTGGTTGCACATAGCGATGCGGGAGCCGGGCTTTATAGGCAGCGGTAGAGGTAGCTACTACGTACGTGTACGTACTCCGTACTAGCTAGAGACTCGAGACGATCGAGAGGCCAGGAGGTTGCGTGTGAATTGTGGTTGTGCTTGCCGCTCTTTCGCAGGGAAGTTTCACAGGGAATGGCTGGGCGATTTCGATCAGAATTCCCCGGGTTCGCGCGACGGACGTCGTCGGTCGTCGGGGCAACCAAGCGCGTGAGAAGAGCAGCGCGCGCGACGCCAAGGCTGGGTACCTGTGTTCGTGTGCCGTACGTGTGGACTGGCTAGACTGGACCTACTGTAGTTGGTCACACAATTTTTTTATAGCTAACAACACTTGGCGCCGGGAGCCATCCGTCCGTTCCCTTGCTGCAATTCCCGAGCAGGGTGGGGCAGCGAAGTCCCTTCCTGAGTATGAACTGGGGATTCTGACCGGGCGACGAGGCGAGGACTAGAGAGCACTTTAGTTGTTAGCTCGTCTCGGTCAGTCAGGTCAACGAATAAGCTATTTCCTTGCAAAAAACGAGTGGAATATGTTAGGCCCATCCTAGGATCTCTAGGTGTAGATTAGAGAGGATAAACAAAGATAGACAGGAAGAACATTGCCTCTATGCTTTAGATCCGAGAGGGAGACAGAGAGGTATGGATGTACAGACCATCGGAGTTGGGGAGGAGCCCCCATCACGTTCGTTGGTGAAGCTCTGCGCTAGAGCAGCGACGTTTGGTGCACGGAGCAGAAGACTCCAGTGATGGCGACCGTGCAGTGGCGGCGGAGACTCTGGTGGTGCTTCCCGCCGCTGGCAGTGCCACCCTCGGGATCAGATTAGGGTTAGGATGGTGGGGACTGTAACAGTGGCTGTTACCTCGTGTCTAGAGCCCTGCCCTCACCTCCTCTTTATAGGCACTGTGCGATAGGGGTCCACCAGCCTGCTATTGGGCTGGGCGTCTCTGATCAGGACGCAGATCAGGGTCCAGTTAGGCCGTTGGGCCTAGCTGGTGGAGATCAATCTAACAGAATAAACTACTAGAAATTTTTTAGTTGTGCCATATTGGGCAAAAAAAAACAATAAGCTAATTGGGCAAACAAAACTAAAAAAACCGAGGCGAAGCCTCTGCTTTTATAGAAAGCAACTAATTGGGCAATATCAATCGTGTCATCTGGCTACTCTGATCAGACACCAAGTAAAGCCACGGTCACGTGGAAATTGCAGTGAGCAATACATTGCACATGATACCCATGACAATTGTCAACATCTGAGGGAGTGAGGGGCTTAAGCAGTTGAGCTAGCCCAGTTTGGGGTTCTCCGAATGGACCCTTGAGCCAATATCAGGCGGTGCAATATATCTCAAGAGATTTTTTTTAACTAGAATCAACCCTACTTTTCGACTGTAGAACATTATTTTTCCCTCACACAAATCTATCGAAACAGTGTTTTATAGTCGCATAAACCATGAGCTAGCCGAACAAACCCCTAGGCCATCAAATCTATATACATCCTATATGTGCCATCTAAAATTACAATTTCTCCTAGCTCGTTGCTGTTAGCTTTATTTTCCATTCTCTCATATGCCACTCTATTATTTTCTCAATTGGGTTTGGTTACGGCGTTAAAAGGTCGTTTGTATTTGTCCCTGACAACATCTAGCCCCTCGGTAGTCGTGAATATCTTCTTTTTCTCTAACTCAAGATTGGAGAAAGAAAGATCTATAGAAAATGTGGTCAGAAATCCATAATAGAGTCCGACCACAATGACCAAATTAACTATCCTCATCAAGAACTTTAGACTGCTTAAGTAGAAAACTTGGAAACTTAGTCTACACAATTTATTAAACACAAAAGAGCAAAATTAACTTATGCCAAAACTTATAAACACATAAGTTATTAAATGTAACTTGTGTACACAAGTTATTATGTACAACTTGTCTACATAAGGTATTATTGTAAATTATTATGTATAACTTTTATACATAAGTTATACGTTATAAGTTAGTATAAATAGTTTGCTACTAAAAAGGTAAAATTCTTCAGAACATATATAAGTTGAGTCTAGTTTTGTTTGGCTCGTCACGTAGAACACATCGGTACAGTCGAGATTGAAAATGAATACACTATTAAAAAATTATAACAATTTAAAGTCGTCAAAGGAAAAACTTTCTATACAAAAGAAAAATTGCGGAAAAAATTTACTAAAAAAAAGAAGGCCACGGTCAGCTGAGTCGTTCACTGCTGTGCGACCGGGCCCCGCTCAATGGAATTGGGCTGGGTCAAGGCCGCTTGCGGACCCCGGCATGCGAGCTTGCTCGGTGGAGAGCCATGTATCGCGCGCCCGGATGGATTTCGTGGTTTCAGAATTGTTGCCCGTGCAACCGTCGTCTCTCGGCGCCAACCGACCAGCGTCGCAGTCGCAGACGCGTACGGTACAGTGCACATTTGCCGCACTCGGGCTCGTCTCGTTCGCACAGCCACGAACCTCGGCGATGCCGTCGCGCATGGGCCATGGGGGAATCTTGCTGCTACGTCCTTGCGGTGACGCGGTCATGGCCCTCCATCCCACCATGAGCGGCCAAGAGGAGCATGCTCCCGTTGCGATAGGAAGGAGAAGGACGCGGCCGTCGGAGCACGATGATGGCGCAAGGGCTGGACCCTTGCAAAATGGTACTCCCTCCATTCCAAATTATAAGGCATTCCAACAATCTGGGAGAGTCAACGTTTTTCAACTTTGACCAAAATTATAGAGAGAAATACAAAGATTTATAACATCAAATATATATATTATGAAAATATAACTAATGAAGAATCTAATTACACTTAGTTGATATCAAAAATATTATTATCTTATTATATAAATTTGGTCAAAGTTGAAAAACTTTGACTCTCCAAGATTCTTGGAATGCCTTGTAATTTGGGATGGAGGGAGTAAACAGCAGGGGAACGCTGACACCAGAACTGGACGAGGTTGTTGTGAAACAGCAGGGGAACGCTGACACCAGAACTGGACGAAGTTGTTGTGAAAACACCGCGTGTTGTTGTGAAAACTTTAGAAATGCTGCTTTTAGAGATAGTTGTTGCATTTTAGGGATCTTGCCTTGCATTGTTCCAGGATTCTAATTTTTTACAATAAAAAAAGACTATTTCGATACCTTTTAGCAAGCAAGCAAACGAAATACGGTAAGGAACTGTAGATAAACTTCTAGAAACTTGAATTAACAATCCAAATTGGACCATGATACTACGAAGATTATACATCCTCACTTGCCTTTTGTCACCTAGAGAGTTATTAATACGGTAATATAGATAAATTTATAGAAACTCCAATTAACAATCCAAATTGGACCAAGATAGGAAGATTGTATATCCTCATGTGTTTTTTTTGTCACCTAGAGAGTTTTTAAACCGCATCGCATGCGTTTTTATTTTGAGGAGTATCATTTGACAGAGCTGAAGGTTGAATTATTACCAAGGGTGGCCGCTCTCTTTGCTATCTCTCTCTCTCTTTTATGAACGCACGTGCATACACTCTATCTCTATGAGTAGGTCCGAACAACTGAGTTGGATCGTAGACGTCTCCTTGTCAACGGGCACGTCATGTACCACTGAAAAAATAGTGCCGCTAAATCCTAGAATAAATCTAGGAAAATGCGAACACCCGTGTCAAGTCGAGAACTTAAACTCGGGTGGACATGTCCACCACAAGGAACCCAACCAGTTGACCTATCCTCAGTTCGCGCTCTCTTTGCTATCTAGATAGCAGCAAATGACAATAGGATGAGTATAATGACCGACTTAGCATTATATAACGTATACCAAGGAATGATTAATTAGAGTAGAGTTTTTCCTGTCTACCTCTATTAAATAAAGTCGTGGCTACATTCTATACAAGAAAGTTACTCATGTTTACTGGCTAGCGCAACATGTTTGGGACTGATGTGGTGCGGGTTCGATCTCTACCGTCGGCTAGCGGGCGCGGCGTGGATGAAAATCGAGACGAGCGGGCGCCACACGAAACGTTGGCTGCCTAAATGGCGCAGTGATCGAACAGTCAAGGGCATTCACGTCCACATTATCAGTCGTGGGTGCATAACGTCATTCTTTTCGCAAACAATGGCAGCGGCTGGGACGTCATTTTTCACTGATACGGAGAGAGTATCGGTATAGCTTACTTTTAGGTAGCTGTAAATATTTTGAATTTTATTATTAAGTGTCAAGCATATTAATTTAATTTATGTTTTGGTATATCAAGCGATCCATATCTACTGCAGGGGCGTAAGAAGTGTGGATGACAAACACTAACAACAGATGTGTATAGTTTTTAAAAAAACTCGTAAGAAGTCCGGATGACAAACACTAGCAGCAGATGTGTATAGTTTTTTAAAAAAAAACTCGATCCCGGATGGTACGACGACACCCAAATATTATGCTTGAGAAGAATATCTTTTTATGCAGACCCTGAACCCCTATCTCACTCTCATGCAGCGACATCATAGCTCTATCAGATAAGCTGGTCATAGACCCATGCTTTGCATATATGGGACAGACGAGAAAGTTTTTCTCTTCCGGTTAAATGTGACATAAATGCCAAAAAAGTGAGTCGTCTAGGACTCGAACTCGGATAACCCTAAAGGAGAAGTAGTGAGCCAGAGTGCCAGACTAACCGTTACTCGATCAGCCCCATCCTTCTCATGTGTAGAGTTTAGCATTCCATATCTATCTATAATCCCTATAATGCAAAACCCCACTAGAGATTTCTCTGTGATTTCGTGAAGCCACATCATCAACGGCCCCATAACCATCTATGTAGTCACCTCCTCTCAAGTTGTCTGTTTGTGCGGAAACTGAAACAGCGGAAACTGAAACGACCAAACGAAGAAATGAAGAGGCAGCGTTGGTCCTCGTGTGTAACTAATCGCCTGCACCAAAATTAATCATCTCCACCGAGCGAGCAACCGTATGTCTTCAAGTTCCAATGTAAATTACACACTATAAATCCAAGCTTTTCATGATCTCCGCATCCGAGCGTGACTTGTGGAATTGTCTCGACCTCCTCTGACATCCAACTCTTTTTCTTGAGCTCTGCATCCGAACATAGCACGAGGGACCGACTCCACCTCCTCCACCATCCAACTCTGTCTCCACAGGATCTCCGCACTGGAGCAGCGGCGTTCCTTCCGCGATATCGAACGGCGGAGACGACGCTCCTTCAGTGACTCCAAGCAAGCAGTGTGGTATCGCTCATTTCGTGACTCTGAGCGGCGGCGACACACTTAACGTGACTATGAGCAGCTGCGGTAGACCGGTGGTGCTCCTTCGGCGACTCCGAGCAGCGATGGTGGTGCTTCTTCGGTGACTCCGAGCGGCTGCGCTCCTTCTACGGCTCCGATCGGCGGCGCTTCCTTCGTGACTTCAAGCGAGCGGGGTGCGGGGCAACCCCGAGAGGACAGCTGAGCTTCCATAATCCCACATGAGCGATTGTGACGTGACCCCGGCACAGCCAATGGCGAGCCACGGAGTGAGGCGGCGCTCCTTCGGCGATCCTTCAAGGTCTCGAGGCGATAGAGTACGTAGAAGGCCTCCCGTGTTGAAGGTACACGTACTGTACCGTATAGAAAACGAAAAATATTCCTTAATGGTCAACACCCTTAAGATTAGGCACGATGAAAGAAAAATCCCCATTGACGGCCAAGGTATACCTTAGATCATGTAAACTATCTATACAATAATTAAATAGAATTTTTGCTTGGTAGGGAATGATAATTTCATTGGTACAATAAGATTTTGATGCTTCTTATGTGTGATATAATTTTTTTTCTATATATAATATTATAAAATTTCTGTAACAAGGTGTCCACCTCAGCGGTCCACTATCATTTACAATTAAAATTTGTAAGCACAAGAATTACAATATCCACATTAGCGACACATACAATCTCCATAAATATGCTAATAAATCTATACATATATTATATTATGTTCCTGTATTATCAACATCATACATATTGTTGACGCAAAACGTGACACCTCACGCCAAACACACAGCAAGCCGAAAAGCTAGCTTCAATCAGGTGCCCGGAATGTGCTGAATCCGGAGACGTGTTAGTCGTTTGACCTGAAAACCAACAAGGAAAAAAACTGTGAGAATACCTTTGGAACATGCTGGATAAAACCAGACAGTTCCATATGTACGGCTTTGGAAGCCAATCACGACGGCACACAGCTATAGAAGCTGTCTGTCAGAGCATGTTTATAAAGTCATTCGGCTAGTATGAGAACATAGCATGTAAAGCATATTAACTATCGAATGCATATGTAAAGAAAGACATGCTTGAACAAATTAAAGATATTATAAACAGGTAACTTGCAAATATAGATCTATTCAAATAACACGTGCATATAGATCTATTCAAATAACACATGCATAGGCTAATCCAACTAATCTGCCGCACGTTTAGTCTTCATAAACCGGTCAGGGTATAAACTCAAGCGAAGCTAATCCACCGCATGATACCACTTGCTATAAGCCTACACCATCTTATAATTAGATTAATCCACCGCATGATACAATCTAATTATAACAAGCTAAAAAACATGCATATATTTGAACAGATCTATAAAGGCTCATTACTCGTGTAAGCTTAACCAAGATCGGCAAACCAGCCGAATTGGGGTCCATGAAGAAGGAACAAACAAGCAAGCATGATTAAACTAATCTAAAACCTGCATCTGCCGCACGACACCTAGTTTCATCAAAGCCTAACCATGATTGATATGCATGAGCCCGCAACACGTAACAACCTAGATTGAAAGTTGATTCAGCCATCATGATCTTATGATTAAAAGAGAGCACAAGCAAACTCGTGCGACAAGGCCGAACAAAGATCAATCTAGATTGGGCAAAAGAGTGTTACAAGAATTAAATAAATAAAATATATAACACATGATAACTTAATGAATCTATTGGATATACCAAATCTAATAGAGCCGATAACTATTTTTACTCATGACTTAATCCGCCGCACGATACAAGGCATAAGCAAAAACTTCTTGTCATGAGCTTAAATCCGTCGCACGATACTAAGCTTAACATACGAGACTACTTGCATCATATCTAAATCCACCGCATGATACTAGACATGATGGCAAGGTTGCCGGTACTTACGGAGGTCGACGGATCGATGATTCCTCTCGAAGAACTCGACGACACGACTAAGGACTCGAAGGTGGCACGGGGCCGGTTGTATTGATATGGTTGTGAATAATTTTACAATGGTCGAGGGTTTATATTTATACCCTGGACGAAACACGAGTCCTAAACGATTACGATTTGCATAATAAAATATGGAAAGATACAAATTCTACTTCCAAATTCTTCGGCATCCTCCATCGTCACGTGTCTTCTTATGCAAGTCGGTTTTATTTTGCAACTTCCATCTCCCGAATGGAGCTACCGTCTTGTAAAATAGCCGACCGCACAAGCATGCACCGAAACCCTGAAGACCAAATAGCATCCGATTGCTTGCTGAATCCTTCCTTCTCTGCTGGCTGGGTCCACCTGTCATACTCTTGCGCGTGCAAGAATTTGGTGTCAACACATGCCCCCTAATTTTGGGACAAATATTTGTTTCAAAATTCATTTTCCATACACACACGTGGAATCCCCGGAAGCATCTACCTCGCATGTCATAATTACTTCACCTACCGATTCATCTCCCGATGCGCCTCTTGGAATCCTTTAAAATCTCCCTTCACTTTGTTCTGACTCGTGCACCCTAAACTCCCCTGCTTTGTTCCCGAACCAGAAAACCCCTCTTTTCTCCTGTTATTCCCCAGTCAACCAGAAGATGTCTTCCGAGGCGAGCCGCCATAGCTCCGAGTTCGGAGCTTCCAGCACATCTAAGAGGAGGTTGCTCCTTTTTCCCTTCTCTTGATTGTTCCAAAAATGAAGTAGTAATTCTTACTTCGCTGTTTCCTTTAGGAGAATCAATGACGACCTCCCCGAGGACCTGACTCGGAAGCTTGCGGATCTTCAATTTGATCTGGAGGGAAAGGATTGGGAGATCACCCGAATCTCTCGAGAGCGTGACGCTGCTCGGGAACGAGCCACCGGTAAGTATTTTCTTCATTTCTTTCCTTATTCTCTTCTTTCACCCTTATTCACTCTTCCTCTTTTTAGCTCTAGCAGCCAAACTCCACGCCCTTGAAGCTGCCATCACCAAGCTCGCCGTTACGGCCGATGTAGCGGGTACGACACCCCTGAAGCGGGTGAATGAAGTTAACCGAATCCTCCCCATCTCTAGGGCCGACATGGGGTACGGCGCGGCGCTCGCCTTCTCCGCCGTGAGGATTCATTTTGGCGCTGATTACCGCAGATTTGATGTCTGCGAGCAAGAACTGGAGGATAGAGTAGAACATTCCGTAGAAGATATGAAGGAAGCCGGGACAGATCTGGCCGACGCCTTTGATCACTTTCTCCCGATTAGGCGTAGGATGGAGTGGACGAACTGATCCTCCCTATTATAACCTTGTATTTTCCCTTTGTAAATAAAAATCCTCTGTTCGTCCTCTTGAATCCAAACTATGGCTGATCCTTCGAGATCAACATATGTTTTGTTTCGTGCACCAACTACCAATTTTCTCTTTACCTTAACGGCGATGTGCATTACATTGGCTGTCGTTGATAATCATGCTGATTGTCACTTCCCCGTAAGTAACCATTAGTCACCAAAGCTGTCAGCTGATTCATGATGACATTAGGACAAAATTCTTCACAGGACTCCCTTTTTTTTCAGCTTCCTGCCCTTAGTGTCAATCGGCAATATGAATCCTTTAAATAATCAACCGAAAGTGAAGACTCCATATAGCAACAATTTTCAGCCGTCTACCAGTCCCGAGCTAGGTCAGCAAGACTTGGTTCGGCTCAATAATGGCTATAGACTATGAAAACTCCAGCCCGACGTGTGATTTAACAGTGCAAGCTATGGCTTTTAGAAATATGACCTCAACAAGTCATCCCCCTTGACTATAATTGATCAATTTGACTTGCAAACTTTCTACTTCTCGGCTCTTAAGTTCAAGCCAGGGAGAAAATCTTTCGCTTGCGCTTCCAATAATGGTAGGCAACATCAATCACTGCAGACACCCTACTGGGAGCGGGGCAGGAAGAAGCCAGGCATCAACTCACTGGTGTTTATGGGTAAAAAACTGATTTCTTGCCCCCATGCGGTAGCTTCTCTTGTTCATCCATCCTTGACTTACTGCTTTCTTTCCAGTGCAAACAAAATCTGCAACGTTATCAGAGGTTAATGAAACCCCCACTTTGACCCCTTCTTTCAATCGAGCTCATGCCTGCCTGCCACATTTTCCTTCCTTCGCCAGCTCTTCCCGCGAAGAATGACTGTCTTGATGCTATGGATGGCCGCACAAATCGGGTCGTCATCGAAGGTATGCACCTCGACACGACTTTTCAGATGAGCCCCTGGACAATTTTGAAGATGATGACTACGCCGTTGCCCTTCGCTGAAATCACTGGTCTTCAGCCTGTCCTGAACAAAGCACTCCGAAAATAGTTTGTACTGGGACAGATTTGTAATTGAACAAATGAAGTTTGTTCTCTTCCGAGCAATGTTTATTTGCATCTCTCGACTCCAATGATCCCTTTTGACTGTAACATCCCCTCAGAAGAACATTTGCCGAATATATGACGTCATTTTAGTCGACTGGATCCCGATGTGTCATGTCACTCGGCATTTCATTTACTGCACTTCACCTTTCTCTTCCCCCAATAACCTACTATTCGAAAAAACGCTAGGATTACCGGGTCATGAACACTCTTGCACTAAAGGCGATATAAATAATATCGGTATAACTTAAACTTCTTGGAACATTTTTCTGCTAAAGGCGATGCTTTACACATCGGCTGTATAAAAATGTCTTTGCATCCGCTCTAGATACAATTTCCATGCATTCGGCTTAACAAATAGTGCCGAAACTTTAATTCACGAGTGGTGCATATATGAACAAAATCTCTCTACAGCCGAATACCCTTCTCCCGGTTTAACATTTTCGGCTAAAGCTAGCTGCTACCTATTTTTTTCTTTAAACTTAAAATAAGGGCCGATCCTACTGTAAGGCTATCGGCCGCCACGTACAACTTGAAATGATCACCAAGTTGAGGAAATGCCTTCATGTGCTTTTTAATTTCACCAAGTCCCTTCGTTGTACGTCACTCTTCACGAATTCTTGATTTCCTTTGAGTTTCAGCAATGGAGAAATAAGCAGAACTTTTAAACACCCGAGACCCAAACTTGGTACACATCGGTCCTATTTCGGCTTCATCATCAATACTTTATTCCTTGTCAGCCGATATGAAACTTGGTCCCAATTCTTCTCCATTACCATCAGCTGGACTATTTAAAAATTACTCTGAGAGCCGATCGTCTGAATCGGCTATTGGTCCTTGTCGAAAACATTCACAGGACCTACTTCCAAGCTCTCCCAGAGAAGCACTCGACACCATCATATCCCAGTAGATGGGCTCCGTATTAGCAACACTTACCGAATCATCAGCATGGACAATTTCGATATCATCTCCGATCCACTGGATAAGGAATTGATGCATAGTTGACGACACACAACAGTTTGCATGTATCCAATCTCTTCCCAATAGTAAACTGTATGCCCCCTTGCCATCAATGACGAAGAAAGTAGTGACCAAGGTTTTAGTTCCGATTGTCAACTCAACATGAACTGCCCCCGAGTATCAGAAGAATTACCAGCAAAGTCTCTCAACACCATGTCAGTCTTCAATAAGTCTTCACTTGCCATCCCAAGTTTTCTGAAGGTGGTATACGGCATGATGTTTATGGCAGCCCCTCCATCAATGAACATCTTGCTTAGTGGCTTGCCATTAACATACCCCCTCATATAAAGTGGCTTCAAGTGCCGGTGCTTAGCTGGTTTATCAAATACCACTCGTTGAGCTAAAACAAGATGAGCCAACAACTCCTGGAATTCATCTTCATCAAAGTCTGAATACACCTCGTCTCGGACATCCTGGTCTTCAGGAGCTATGAATTCTGATGGAAGAAAGAAAGCCATGCATGCATCAGCCGAACGATCACTTCCATCCGACTTTTCTTTGGGTCGCCAGACTCGCTTTATCTCGGCACTTGCTTGCTCTAACTCTCTGTTTCTTAGGCGCTGCACCCTTCTCTTCTGGCTCCTTCTCAACCCTGGCGGACACCACTGTGTCCTCTTGCCATACATACTCGCGGTACTCTTCTTCTCCAGTGCGAGTCCAACTGCGATTGGCAAATCCTCTTCCCTGCCAATCTTCAGAATTATTTATTTTTAAACGCCGATCGTCCTCAGAGACTCATGCCCCAAGCCTTTCATGGACAGAACGGCGGTTGACTCGAGATTGCCTATACTTAGAATATTGATTACTGCACTCAGGGCAGTTGTTCTTAACAGGCAGCTTCAAGCCTTCATTCCAACAGTACTGGAAAAACGAGCACTCCCAATGAGATTGTTCCTGCTCCCTCATATCTTCTCGTTCCTCTTGGTACATCTCTTCTTCGTACCTTCGTTGTTTCTCCAGGAACTTCCGTTCTTCGTAAAGTCTCTGCTTTTGGTACCGTTCCTGTTCCAGTCGCCATTTATTCAGTAGAATGCGCGTCGTAAACTTGGGTCTGGAAGTTTCACCCGTCTTAGCTCGGCTATTCTGGAACCGAACCCTTTGCTGAAGCTCTTTATTTGTAATTTGCCGATCAGGGTCAACAGCACCAGCTTCCCTTCTCTATCAGAGGTTAAACACTTTCATTTTGCTTGCCCTAGGATCAGCTGCATTGACCATATTAACAGAGAAAGACACAGTATTCTGTCCAAAAGGGCTATCATCAACCTTCATCTTTCCATCAAACCTCAGATGCCCGTCATGGATAGCTTTCTGGATCCGTACTCTGAACACTCGACAATCATTTATGGAATGGGATCTAGTATTATGAAAACCACAATACTTCTTATCCTTGACTCCTTCGGGATGCAGCATAGGGTGACCTTCCGGTAACTTGATGCGTCCTTCCTTCGACAAATACTCAAATAATTTATCTGACTTGGAAACATCAAAGTCATAAGTACCTTTTTGTTGCCTCAGCCATCACTGGTTGACTTGAGTCGGCTCTTTAGCCCAGACTATTTCAGCTGCAGCTATTTCATCTTCATTATCGTACTCAGCTGCCTCTTCTAGAAAAGCCTGATACATTTCAGCAGCCACATCACCCTTCTGGAATTGATTATTCCTCTTGAATCCTTAGGCTTGACTGCTCATCGTTGCCAACCTCTGCGATAACTGCCCGAGGTCATCAAACTCCATGTCGAATAGTTTCTCTTTGATACTCGACAACATACCAGCTATGGCTATCCCCGACAATTGGTCGTCCGACAAATTCAAAGAATAGCAAAGATTCTTGGTTTCCCTAAACCGGCGTAGATATTCTTGTGGCGTCTCGCCAGGTTTCATCCTCAGGCTCATGAGATCGACCAACTTCTTTTCGCTGGTACCCGTGAAGAAGTACGAGTGGAATTTCTGTTCCAGCTCTGCCCACGTATTGATAGAATTTGCTGGCAGAGACAAACCACGAGAAGGCTGGTCCTGTCAACGACAGTGGGAAGTACCGAATCCTCCAAGCTTCATCCGTAGACGCCTCTCCAAGTTGCATCAAGTATCGGCTGATATGTTCTACGGTACTGGTGTCATCTTGGCCTGAAAACTTGGCAAAATCAGTGGGAGGCTTCACCCTTGGAGGAAGTGCTACCCGATTGTACCACTCTGGGTAAGGGGATTTGTAAGCATATGATTGACTCTTTGGTTTTAGGCCGAATTGATTTTGCATCATATCAGCCATCCTATGCATAATGAAGTCAATATTCGAATCAGGAGCTGCTTGTGCTTGCCCTCCAGGATGTAGTCCTGCCGAACTCTTGTAGCCTAGATTCGGAAGGGCGTTAATTGCGCTATAATCAACAAACTCTTGATATCCATCTCCAAACATATTCCTCTGTATCCTGTTTGCTGCAGGAGATACTTTAGAAGCAGATTGTGGGACGTTCCCCGTCGTGCCGAACGTGAGCTGGCCATAAGTTTGGGGAGGTTGTTGCGTCTCATGAGGAACAATCCCACCTGTGCTTGGGCCAGCTCCACCTCCTTCTGTGATCTTTCGATGTTGAGGTACCGGGAACAATAGTGGTCCTTGCATTGGGCCGGCGGCTTCTTCAAAGTGTTTATCCGCTGTTGGACCGAAAATGCTAACCATGACAACACGAAAAGTATTTAGGAAAGCTGCCTGATGATTGGTCATGGCTTCCGATACAGCTTTGTATACTAATTCAGTCATCTTTCGAATAGCCTCCTCTTCGTTATTGTCAGACGACTCTGACTGGTGATGAGGAATGATCTTCGGGAATTCTTGCTTCTGGAAGACCCTGCCGCTCTTGTTCTTGGAGAAAGACGCCAAGCATTTGCGCTGGAATTCATCACAAGCTTGTTGTACTAAATACTTTAAGTCTGGCAGCAACTCATCCATGGTCAATCTAGAATTTGATCATCGCTGATCTCAGGCATCTTGAAACGAAGTGGTCCCACCGGGCGTGCCAAAAAGTGTGTTGACGCAAAACGTGACACCTCACGCCAAGCACACAGCAAGCCGAAAAGCTAGCTTCAATCGGGTGCCCGGAATGTGCTGAATCCGGAGACGTGCCAGTCGGTTTGACCTGAAAACCAACAAGGGAAAAAAACTGTGAGAATACCTTTGGAACATGCCGGATAAAACCAGACAGTTCCATATGTACGGCTTTGGAAGCCAATCACGACGGCACACAGCTATAGAAGCTGTCTGTCAGAGCATGTTTATAAAGTCATTCGGCTAGTATGATAACAGAGCATGTAAAGCATATTAACTCCCGAATGCATATGTAAAGAAAGACATGCCTTGAACAAATTACATAAAGATATATAAACAGGTAACTTGCAAATATAGATCTATTCAAATAACACAAGCATAGGCTAATCCCAACTAATCTGCCGCACGTTAGTCTTCATAACCGGTCAGGCGTAAACTCAAGCGAAGCTAATCCACCGCATGATACCACTTGCTATAAGCCTACACCACTTCTTATAATTAGATAATCCACACATGATACAATCTAATTATAACAAGCTAAAAGCATGCATATATTTGAACAGATCTATAAAGGCTCATTACTCGTGTAAGCTTAACCAAGATCGGCAAACCAGCCGAATTGGGGTCCATGAAGAAGGAACAAACAAGCAAGCATGATTAAAACTAATCTAAAACCTGCATCTGCCGCACGACACCTAGTTTCATAAAGTCTAACCATGATTGATATGCATGAGCCCGCAACAGTAACAACCTAGATTGAAAGTTGATTCAGCCATCATGATCTTATGATTAAAAGAGAGCACAAGCAAACTCGTGCGACAAGGCGAACAAAGATCAATCTAGATTGGGCAAAAGAGTGTTACAAGAATTAAATAAATAAAACATATAAACACATGATAACTTAATGAATCTATTGGATATGCCAAATCTAATAGAGCCGATAACTATTTTACTCATGACTTAATCCGCCGCACGATACAAGGCATAAGCAAAAAATTCTCGTCATAAGCTTAAATCCGCCGCACGATACTAAGCTTAATATACGAGACTACTTGCATCATATCTAAATCCACCGCATGATACTAGACATGATGGCAAGGTTGCCGGTACTTACGGAGGTCGACGGATCGATGATTCCTCTCGAAGAACTCGACGACACGACTAAGGACTCGAGGTGGCACGGGGCCGGTTTGTATTGATATGGTTGTGAACAATTTTACAATGGTCGAGGGTTTATATTTATACCCTGGACGAAACACGAGTCCTAAACGATTACGATTTGCAATAAAATATGGAAAGATACAAATTCTACTTCCAAATTCTTCGGCATCCTCCATCGTCACGTGTCTGCTTATGCAAGTCGGTTTTATTTTGCAACTTCCATCTCCCGAATGGAGCTACCGTCTTGTAAAATAGCCGACCGCACAAGCATGCACCGAAACCCTGAAGACCAAATAGCCATCCGATTGCTTGCCGAATCCTTCCTTCTCTGCTGGCTGGGTCCACCTGTCATACTCCTGCGCGTGCAAGAATTTGGTGTCAACACATATATTGCCTAATTTTTATTAGTTAACATTCTAACTCATTTATATTCCTCTTTTATACTCATGGTAACCCGCGGCAACGCGCGGGGAATCCTCCTAGTTCTCATGAAGAGAATGGGAATGGGGAAACAAGGAATAAATGAGAGATGGATATCACTATCATTTCTCTTCCTCTTGAAGCTGTCCAACTAGATTTACTAGAATTATATTTTGTAGTTCAATTTTAATAGTATTTATTTTGTATTATAATTGTTAGTATTTTTATATAATTTTAGTTAAATTTTAAAACATTTTACTCTTAAAAAAATGAGAATTGTACCTCTTATAGACAGAGAGAGAAGTAAAATTCATATGGGCGGTGGGGGCAAACGCGAGTTACACGTGCAGGCGAGACGTGACGCTGACACATATTTGTTGACCTCAATTGTGGTGGACACGCATAGCACAGGCAAATCACATTATTCTTGCACTTCAGCATTCAGTGGCCAGCGATGAAGCTCGCGATGGCGTCAATCAGCTCCAACAACAAAACACACTAGATAGCTATGCGCGCTTTGCCGCGCAGCAATATAAACCGTAAGATATTGGTCAGTTATTGCATGTTGATTTTATCTTCTCACGTCACTGCTCGCTGGTTGTGGATAACCTTTTCGGAAAGAATGAAAGTATCTTATGAACTCGTGTAGGGCGGCCTCATATTATGCTACCTTGCTTAGTTCCTCGTCCAAAAACTTTTCACCTATTACATCGAATGTTTAGATATATGCATGAAATAAATATTAAATATAGACTAAAATAACTAATTACATAAATTGCGATAACTTTGCGAGACGATTTTTAAGTCTAATTAGTCCATGATTTGGCAATATTGTGCTACAGTAAATATATACTAATGATGAATTAATTAGTCTTAATAAATTCGTCTCATGATTTTTAGACGAAATATGTAATTTGTTTTTTATTAGTCTATTTTAATAGACTAAATTAGTGCCACAACATTCGATGTGACATCCAAAAAAATTTCATCATCCAACTAAACACCTAGTATCTGATATTTTGGGCAATATCATTAAACAACTTTGGAGTATTTCACCAATAGAGAAGGAAAATTAAAACTACCTCTCATCGTCGGTTGTGAAAAAAATAGGCACAGGTAAAAGTGTTAAATAAAATTGTTGGCACAAAATGCGTCGCACCGTGCCTCACACACAGCAAGCCGAAAAGCGTGGCTTCAATCGGGTGCCCGGGCGGTTTGAACTCCGGAAACGTGCCAGTCGGTTTGACCTGAAAGCCAACAAGGGATAAAACTGTGAGAATAAAACTGGAACATGCCGGATGAGACCAGACAGTTCCATATTTACGGCCCTGAAGCCACTCACAACGACATATAGGTATAGAAGCTATCTGTCAATAAGTTTTAAAGATCATTCGGCTAACTCCAAACACAAGCATATGTAAACGATTGGTTGCCGAATACACATTCGTAAAAAGACATCGCTTGAACAAGAGATAGATTATAAAATAACGTATAACCCAGCTCGGCAACCCAGCCGAGTTGGGGTCCATGAAGAAGGAACATGCAAACTAAAATGATTAAACTAATCTAAAACCTGCATCTGTCGCACGATACCTAGTTTTATCAAAGTCTAAGCATGATTGACATATATGAACCCGCAACACTACAATCTAGATTAGAAATTAATTCGGCCATTATGGTTATTCAATTTATCGGAAGAAGCAAGTAACAACTTGCAAGGCAAGGCCGAATAAAGTCAATCTAGATTGGGCAAAAGAGTGTCGTAAACTTAATTAAATAAAACATGCACACAAGGTAAACTTAATGAATCTACTAGATCTTGCCAAATCTAATAGAGCCGATAAACTATCTCGCTTTTGCTAAACGTATCAATAAACGCCTACCGTACGGTATTTACTCATAAACAAATCACAAGCAAAGACTTCCTGATTGTCGACAAAAGTCCGCCGCACGACCATTGTAAACAAACAGACTACTTGCATCATATCTAAATCCACCGCATGATACTAGACATGATAACAAGGTTGCCGGGACTTACAGAGGTCGACGGATCGATGATTCCTCTCGAAGAACTCGACGACACGACAAAGGACTCGAAGATGGCACAAGGCCGATTTGTATTGATGTGGTTGTGAACAGTTTACACAATGGTCGGGGGTTTATATTTATACCCTGGCGAAATATGAGTTATAAGAGATTACGATTACACAATAAAACTTGGAAATACGAGTCCTATCGTATTTTCCTCTTGGTGTCCTCCATTGTCACGTGTCTTCTCGTGCAAGCCGGCTCCACTTGCCATATTTGCTTCCCGAATAGAATCACCGCACACCGCCTCACAAGATAGCCGACCGCATAGGCACCTGCCGAAAAACTCCGAGATTAACCGACCTTGGTCATCTGCCGAATGCATCATATGACCATCTCTCGTACACTGGCCCACCTGTCATTTCCTCGTGCGTGCAAAAATCTAGTGTTAACACATGCCCCCTAATTTTGGGATAAATATTTATTCCAAAATTCATTTCTCCTGTATACTGACGTGGAACCTCCGGAAGCATCCACATCTCGTGTACCATAATTGCCTTACCTGCCGATTCATCTCCCGATGCACTCTTTGGGGTCTTTAAGTCACCCTTCACTTCGTTTCGGCTTACTCTCTCAAGCTCCCCTGTTTTCAATCTCAAAAACAAGAAAACCTTTTTTTCCTATTGTCACCCAATCCAACTCATAGGATGTCTTCCGTGGCGAGCAACCATAGCTCCGATCTTGGCATCTCCAGCACTTCCAGGAGAAGGTTGCTCTCTTCTATTTTATTTCAAAACAAAGCAACCGTTCTTATTTTGTTACCTTTGTTCAGGAGGGTCGGTGACGATCTCCCCGAGGACTTGACGCAACAGATCATAGATCTTCATCTTGATCTAGAAGAGAAGACTCAGGAGATTTCTCAAGTTTCTCGGGAGCGCGATGTCGCTCGGAATCGGGCCGCCGGTGAATATTTTTCATCGTCATTGCCTCTGTTCCTCCTTTCCCCCTCTCTTTTTTTTTACTTACTCTTCTCTATCTCAGCTCTGGGGGCAGACTCCATGCTCTTGAAGCCGTCGTCGCCAGGCTTGCTGTCACGGCCAACGCAGCGGGCTCAACAGCCTTGGATCGGGTAAACGATGTTAACCGAATCCTCCCCGACATCTCCAGGGCTGGTATGGGATATGGTGCAGCACTCGTCTTCAACGCTGTACGGATCCATTCCGGCGTCGGTTACCGTAATTTTGATGTTTGTGAGCGTGGGCTAGAGTACAGGGTAGCACACTCTGTAGATGATATGAAGGAAGCTGGAACAGATCTGGCTGATTCCTTCGACTATGATCTCCCGATTAGACAGAGGATATGTTGGCACCAAAAGTGACGCACTGTGACAATCACACAACAAGCCGGAGAAGCTGGCTTCAAACGTAGCCCGGGTGCTCAGAAGTCCGGTGCGTGCCAGTCAGTTTGCCCTGCAACTAACAAGGGAGATAAACTGTTAAATACAAAGCTGGAACATGCCGGGTATGACCAGACAGTTCCAAAATACGGCCCTGAACCACTTACGACGACATATAGCTATGAAAGCTATCTGCCAACAGGTTTAAAAGATTATTCGGCAATATGAACAGAGTTATGTGAATAACAGGTTGCCGAACACTTGCATGAGAATCGTACTTGCATGACGTATTAAATATAAGTTAAAACTTAACCAATCTCGATTGTACAACCGAGTTGGGGTCCATGGGGATTGAACATACAACTAAGCATGACTAAGCTAATCTAAAGCCTGCGCCTGCCGCACGACACCTAGCCTTATCATAGATCAAACATACTTAACATGCATGAACCCTCACCACGTGGCAATCCAGATACGATCCAATTGGCTATTACGAACAATAGATCTACTGCATAAAAGACTTTTCAATAATAAACGTGAAAGAACAGAGCAGATCTATAAAAGATGAAGCCGAGCCGAACGGTATCTAGATTGGCAAAAGTGTTATGATGAAAAACATAACAAACATATAACACAAGGTAACTTAATGAATCTGTCAGATTTGCCAAATCTAACAGAGCCGATAACTATTTTTACTCATGACTCAATCCGCCGCACGATACAAGCCATAAGCAAAAAACCTCCCGTCATAAGCTTAATCCGCCGCACGATACTAAGCTTAACGTACGAGACTACTTGCACCATATCTAAATCCGCCGCACGATACTAGACATGATAACAAGGTTGCCGGAACTTACGGAGGTCGACGGATCGATGGCCCCTCTCGAAGAACACGACGACACGACTTGAACTCGAAGACGGCACGGGGCCGGGTTGGTTGTATTGATTGTGAACATCCTTACAATGTCTCAGGGTTTATATTTATACCCTGGTGTTCTACGAGTCCTAGGAGGACCGATTACAACAACAAACAAGAAACTTATCTAAAACACGATGCCTTTTATTCTCTAAGTCTCCCTACTAAAATCGGCACGTGCTAACCATGACGATATCTTCGTTGCCGAACTTCTGATATGCCGATTTTATCAAACCGACTTAGCCTGTGTAGCCGACCGCAGCGCCATGTTGCCGAATCCACCACCACCCGTTTGACCGTCGCCTCCACAGCCTTAACCGAATCGATTGGATTACCACCGTTGTCGGGGGTCCGCAAAAGGGGTACCCCCAATCAACGCAAACAAATAGGGTAAACCTAGAACACCGGTTAATAACAGACCTAACAGTCTAACCCCCTAAAAAGCCGACCCCCCGAGGCCTACGACGCTGGCCCACCGAGCCGAGCCCTCCAAGCCAGGCCTCGGCGCGCGTTCGTTTTCCGTCTCGCCCGAGCCCTCCAAGCCAGGCCTCGGGCGCACGCTCGTTTTCCGTCTCGCCCGAGCCCTCCAAGCCAGCCTCGGGCGCACGTTCGTTTTCCGTCTCGCCCGAGCCCTCCAAGCCAGGCCTCGGGCGCACGCTCGTTTTCTGTCTCGCCCGAGCCCTCCATGCCAGGCCTCGGGCGCACACTCGCTTTCCGTCTCGCCCGCCCCCCAGGCCTCGGGCAAGCGCTCCACTACCCTTCGAGCCCCCCACAGCCGAACACCACACCTCGAGACCCCACGCGGGGACCTCGAGCCTCTCTGGCACAGCGGCCTATCCCTCGAGACGCGTTTTGCCTCCCTCGAGCGGTGCAGACATCGGATGCCAGCCCCATACCGCGCACTTAATTCATCCACCTACTCCAGTCACGTCCTCTGTAACACAACGTGTGCCACAGTGGTCTGGGGCAGAGTCAAGCCTCGTTTTCACCACAAGTATGGGCGAAAAGGCACCAGTGAAGCACTGTTAACCCACGCCCTACACTGTGGCACGTCCAAGACACGCCTCGAGGCCCAGATGCCTGCCGCTCAATCGATTTTCACGGGACTTGCCCATACCTGCGGGGACTCGAGCCCCCCGTAGGCGCCGCCTCGAGGCCGGCTCCATGCCCCTCGAGCCCTAACTACTTTCATGCTATTGGAGGACAGGTACCCCAAGACCCGGAGGGACCCCGCCGCGTCCTGTACGTTCCGGGATGGGTGCTGTACGGCTTCCACCTCGCCGCGCCACACGTCCGCGCCCAGGATGGAGGCCACGCTTCAAGGACGCTTCAACAGCAACGCCCACGTCGGCTACAATGTCTTCGACAAGACAGGGTTCCTACCCTTCTTCGTAAGGGACACAATACACCCCGATACCTGTAATACCTTGTGTAACCCTGGCTCCCTTTGCTCTATAAAAGGGGACACCAGGGCCCTCATTCGGGGGAACGGGACAGACTTAAGACACAAGTCCACACACACACGAGTCCGGACTCCGGTCCACGCTCACTGAGCTTGTATTCGCCCCTGTACAAGCACTTAGGTGCAAGTAATACAAGAACACCTCCCCCCGCTGGACGTAGGGCCTTCTTTGCCCGAACCAGGATAAATCCTTGTGTCCTCTTGCATCACCATCCAGGAAGAGAAGCACGCGATCATATTACTCGTTGGTGTCGTACCCCCGTTTCGAAACACCGACAGTTGGCGCGCCAGGTAGGGGCCTTCGCGTGTCGAGTCGGTTTCTCGCCGTTTCCTGGATGGCTGCTTCGACTCCTTCGTTCTCTGCCGGCGCCGTCATCTGGTTCGGGAGCCTCGAGTTCCTGGCCACTGACAACGGCAACGAGCTGACCTTGCTCTCCACGGAGGGCCCGAGTGGAGGGCGTGTCGCGCCGCCCCGTGCGAGGAGCATGGCACGTCGCCCACACCATCGCGCGTCGCCACCCCGTGAGCGGCGCCGTCGTCATCATCGTCGCCAGGCACAGGCGGCGCCGGCGGCATACACCCCTCCCCGCGCCAGCGCGGAGTTCCCGAGGAGGAGCTTGCCCGGCGCACGGCCGGAGACTTCCCGGGCGCGCCCGCGCCCGCCCAGCGACTTCGCGCTCATCATGCGCACGGACCAAGAGCCAGGCCAGAGGCCTCCGAGCCGCGCACCACCGTCGCCCGCCCGGCCTCCTCCCGCACGGGGTGTACCGCGCCTCAACGCCGGCAGTTCCCGTTCGGCCTCGACAGCTCCGCGGCAGCCTACGCCCGCGAGCTCAACGAGCGCAGTCGGGGCCGACACCCGGCGGAGCAGGAGGAACGCCCGGGCGTGCTGCTGCAGGCCATGGCCAACCTGGAGATCGTCCACCCCGCACGCGTCGACCGTGGCCTCTCACGAGCCGTCGGGCCACCTCGTCAAGCCACCTTCGGGGAGTGGTACCGCGAGCTGCAGCCCCGGCACGAGCCAAGGCGGCGCGGCATCACCAGCCCCGACTCCGACGAATACGACTACCACGACCCCGACCTCTGGGATCCCACCAGGGAGTGCTTCCAACTCGAGGGGGTCGTATGCGACACCGAGGACGAGGGCGACGACGTCAGGCCGCGCTCAACCTCGAAGGGCCCGGAGACGTGGCTGCGGCAGGCGGGTCACGTATTCAGGGAGGAACGAACCCCCGGCACCATCCCAGCACAGCGACGACCGAGCGGCGCAGCACGCGCAGCTGCGGGAGGCCATCGCCAAGGCTGAGGAGGACCGACAACGCCTGCTGCAGCTCGAGAAAACCCTAGCACAAGAACCAGCCCAGCCTCGAGGTGCCGGCGCTCGTGGCCGAGCTCGAGAGGTCCACCGGCAGATCCTCGAGGACGGGGCGCCAGCACGCCCCGAGGTGCGTTTCCCGCGAGCGGGACAGAACGTGGTGGCGGCGGCGATGCTGCTCCGTGATCTGCCCGCCGTCTCCAACCCTGACGCCAGGCGCATGCTTGGGGAAATGAAGAACCTCCTCGAGACAGCCGCTGTGCAGCAAGCCGAGAGCTCGGCGTCACGACGACGCGGAGCAGCCTCGGGGAAACCGGCGGACACGCCCCGCAACGAGCGCGAGGCATCCGTCCACCAACCTGACGCCTCTCGAGCTAGACCAGTCCGCGAACGGATCATCGACAACCGGCCACCTCGAGACCCCAACGACGCCCGCAACGACATCAACCGCCGGCGCAAGGACAAGGGGGCCCAGGAGCGTGGCTATAGCGCCCATCGAGGGGGGCGCTACGACAGCGACGAGGACCGGCAAGCCCTCGAGCCCCCGGGCCCCAGAGTCTTCAGCCGGGCCATCATCCGCAACTCAACCCTCCCGACCGCTTCCTCCGGGCCGACCAACATCGTGAATTATGACGGGAGGTTCGAGCCCACTCCTGGCTCTCAGACTTTCGCCTAGGCTGCCAACTGGGCGGAAAAGGCGAAGAAGTGACGACCGTGTGATCATACGCCAACTCCCACTTTACCTCTCAGACACTGCCCGCCGGTGGCTCGAGGGCTCCCCGCCGATCGGATCGACGACTGGCCGACCTAGTCAGGGTCTTCGACGGGAATTTCAAGGGGACGTGCTGATCGCCCAGGCAACCCCTGGGATCTACGGCGTTTCAGGGGCAGGCGGCGAACGAGCCCCTCCGCGATTTTGCTCGACGGTTCTCGAAGCAGCGCCTCGAGCTCCCCCACTGCCTGATGAGGACGTCACTCAGCGTTCCTCGCGGGCACGACATGCCAAGAGAGCTAGGTCCATGAGCTAGGACGCTACCGTCCCAGGACGCGTCGAGGACCTGATGGATCGTGTCACCAGCTTTGCCTCAGGCGACGAGGGCAGTGGGGGCCTTCTTTGGCCGTTCCACGGACAAAGGCAAGGCGGTGGCCGCGCCGGAGGTCACGAACAAAGGCGGCGACGCCAAGAACTGACAACAACAACAGCTCAAAAAAAGAAGAAGAACAAACGCAAAGGTCAGAAGGCGAAGCGCGACGCCAATGATGACGACGACGATGATGCTCTCGCAGGCGCCCTCGAGCCTAAGAAGCCCCGAGCCCCCCTGACGGGCTGTTTTCGACCAGATGCTCGAGGGCCCCTGCACTTATCACAGGGCCCCGTAAATCACAAGTTAAAGGACTGCCGACTGGTTGAAAGGCATCCTCAAGCTCGGCGATAAGAGAGAAGACGCGCCTAAGGGCAGGATCCGATCGACGCGGCGGCGGGGACGGGACGGACGGCGACTTCCCCCCGATGCGCGACTGCTACATGATCTACTGGGGGCGGGGCCGGCCTCTGGCTCGGGGCTCGAGGAAAAAGAAGGAGCGCCGGGAGGCCTTTGCACTCTGCCACGACGCCCCCGGTACCTTGACTGCCTGATGCGCCGACACGTGTCGACCGTGACGACCACCACGGACCGGACCGGTCAAAACCCGGGGCGTACCCCCTCGTCGTCGACCCCGTCATCATCGACGTACGGTTCTCCAAGGTTTTGATGGATGGGGGCTCGAGCCTCAACATCATATACCTCGAGACACTCGACCTCCTGGGGATTCAGAGGGTCAGCTCCGCCCAGCGTCGGGGGGTTCCACGAGTCGTAACCGGGGAAGAAGGCCCACCCCCTCGGGCGCATCGACCTGCCGGTTTGCTTTGGCACGCCGGCTAACTTCCGCCGGGAGACGCGTCACCTTCGAGGTGGTTGGGTTCCAAGGGCCTACCCACGCCATCATCGGCCGGCCAGGCTACGCCAAGTTCATGGCGGTTCCCAACTACACGTACTTAAAGCTCAAGATGCATGGGCCAAAAGGGGTCATCACCATCGACACCTCCTACGAGCACGCCTACCACTGCGATGTGGAATGTGTCGAGCTTGGGGAGGCCAACTTCCACCTCGACTCACTCGAGGCCCTAGCCGCCCTGGCCACCGAGGGGGCTCCTGAAGCGAAGGCGTCACGCTGGCAACTTCGAGCCGGGCGGAGCACACAAAGCGGGGATACCCGTCGACCCGACTTCGACCGATGGCAAGACGCTGGCCGTCGAGTACCAGCCTCGAGCCTAATAGGAAGCCGTGCTCGTCGACTTTTCTCCGCTCGAACATCGACTGGGTTTGCGTGGGCCCCTCGGGCATGCCGGGCATACCAAGGGAAGTCGCCGAGCACGCCTTGGAAATCCGAGCTGGTTCCAGACCAGTGAAGCAACGCCTGCGCTGCTTCGACGAGGAGAATCGCAGGATCATGGGCGAGGAGGTGCACAGGCTTTTGGCGGCCGGGTTCATCAAGGAGGTATTTTTCCCAGAGTGGCTAGCTACCTGTATTAGATAGGAAAAAGAATGGAAAAATGCGGATGTGTGTAGACTACACTGGTCTGAATAAAGCATGTTCAAAAGTTCCATTTCCTTTACCTAGAATTGATCAGATTGTCGATTCCACCACTGGGTGCGAAGTGCTTTCGTTCCTTGATGCGTATTCCGGCTACCACCAAATTAAGATGAAAAAATCCGACGAACTCGCAACCTCTTTTATCACGCCATTTGGTATGTATTGCTACGTTACGATGCCCTTCGCCTACGAAACGCCGGGGGCAACATATCAACGATGTATGCAGCACATCTTTGGCGAGCACATAGGCAAGGACCGTCGAGGCCTACGTCGATGACATCGTGGTTAAGACCAAGAAAGTCGGGAACCTCATCAGCGACCTCGAGACCACATTCGAGTGCCTCCGGGCCAAGAATGTGAAGCTCAACCCCGAGAGTGTGTCTTTGTGTGCCTCGAGGCATGCTACTCTGCTACATTGTCTCACAACGGGGGATCGAGGCAAACCCCGAAAAAATCTCAGCAGTCACGAGGATGGGCCCGATTCGAGACCTCAAGGGTGTGCAGAAAGTGACTGGCTGCCTAGCCGCTCTCAGCAGATTCATCTCGAGGCTAGGGGAAAAAGTGCTACCCCTCTACCACCTACTGAAGAAGACGGAACACTTTACGTGGACTGTCGAAGCCGAGGAGGCCTTAACCAAGTTGAAGGGGTTGCTGACTTCCGCACCAATCCTCGTGCCACCGCGACCAGCCCAGGCTGGCGATTCCCCCGAGCCTCTCCTCCTCTATGTGGCCGCAACCACTCAGGTGGTCAGCGCGTCGTAGCCATCGAGAGGCACGAGGAGGGTCATGCATTGCCGGTCCAACGACCGGTGCACTTCACCAGTGAAGTACTCTCCGAGCCAAGGTCCGGTATCCGCACATCCAGAAGCTGCTCTACGGCATCATCATCACACAGGCGCAAGCTCCAGCACTACTTCCTCGCTCATCCCGTAACGGTGGGTGTCGTCCTTCCCCTCGGAAAGATCATCAACAATCGGGAGGCCACGGGCGCTTCGCCAAGTGGTCCGCTGAACTAATGGGGGAGACCATCACCTATGCCCCGCGAAAGGCCATCAAGTCGCAAGCGTTGGCGGACTTCGTTGCTGAATGGACCGACACTCAGCTCCCGCCGGCATAGATTCAAGCCGAGCTCTGGACCATGTACTTCGACGGATCCCTCACGAAGACGGGGGCAGGCGCAGGCCTGCTCTTCATCTCACCCCTCGGAGTCCACATGCGCTACCTGCTACGCTTGCACTTCCCCGCCTCCAACAACGTCGCCGAGTACGAGGCCCTCGTCAATGGGCTGCGCATCGCCCTCGAGCTCGGGGTCCGACGCCTCGACGCCCGAGGAGACTCGCAGCTCGTCATCAACCAGGTTATGAAGGCTTCAAGCTGCATCGATCCCAAGATGGAGGCATACTGCGGGGAGGTGCGCAAGCTGGAAGATAAGTTTTACGGCCTCGAGCTCACCACATAGCTCGAAAGTACAACGAGGCCGCAGACGAGCTGGCAAAGTTGGCGTCCACGCGCGGCACGGTACCACCAGACGTCTTCTCGAGGGACGTCTTCGAGCCATCCGTCGAAATTGACCCGGGGGCTGGCCCCTCGACGCCACCCCTCGAGCTAGACACGGGGGCTCGACTTTCAACGCCACCCCTCGGGAATGACCCCTGGACATCCGCTGAGGCGATGCAGGTCGACGCAACCGCCTCTTCTTCACCACGACACCTCGACTGGCGGACGCCCTACCTCGACTACTTAGCGCTAGGCATGCTACCGGAAGACAAGACGGAGCCTCGACGCATAGCTCGAAGGGCCAAGACCTACGTCACCTATGGCGACGAACGGGAACTATACCGACGAAGCCCGACCGGGATCCTTCAGCGCTGCATCCTCCTCGAGGAAGGACGCAAGCTCCTCGACGACATGCACTCGGGGGCTTGCGGCCACCACGCAGCGCCGAGGGCCCTGGTTGGGAACGCCTTCCGTCAAGGCTTCTATTGGCCGACCGCCATTGGGGACGCCAAGCGCTTGGTCCGAGCATGCCATGGGTGTCAATTCTACGCCAAGCAAACGCACCAGCCCGCACACGCCCTGCAGATGATCCCAATCACTTGGCCATTTGCCGTTTGGGGGCTCGACCTTGTGGGTCCCCTCAAAAGGACAAGTGGAGGGTACACACACGTGCTCGTGGCCATCGACAAGTTCACCAAGTGGATCGAGGCTAAGCCGATAGGAGACCCCACCTCCGAGAAGGCCGTCGAGTTCATCGCCAACATCCTGTATCGGTTTGGAGTGCCTAACATCATCATCACCGACAATGGCACCTAATTCACGGGCAAAAAGATCACCAACTTCTGCGATGACAACCACATTCGCGTAACCTGGGCCTCGGTCGCATACCCTCAATACAACGGGCAGGTCGAGCGCGCCAACGGCATGATACTCCATGGGCTGAAGCCGAGGCTGTTCAAGACTCTCAAAAATTTCGGAAAGGGATGGGCCGCAGAGCTCCCCTCGGTGCTGTGGGGCCTCAGGACTACGCCGAGTCGAGCCACCGGGTTCACTCCGTTTTTCCTAACCTACGGCGCCGAGGCAGTCTTGCCTACGGACCTCGAGTACGGCTCCCCTCGACTTCGAGCCTACAACGAGCAAAACAACGACGAGAGGCTTGCCAACGCCAAGGACCAGCTCGAGGAGGCCCGAGATGCGGCGCTCATCAACTCCGCACGCTACCAGCAATCACTTCGACGCTACCACGACAAGTATGTGCGCAAAAGAGACCTAGCAGTGGGGGACCTCGTGCTTCGACGGCTTCAAGACAATCGAGGGTGCCACAAGCTCACCCCTCCATGGGAGGGCCCATACACCGTGGCTAAGGTGCTCAAGCCAGGAACATACAAGCTCTACGACGATCAAGGCAGAATCCTGGCGAACGCGTGGAACATATCTCAGCTACGTCGCTTCTATCCCTAAGGGCCTCAAGGCTTTGTTCATTTTTTGCTTTGTACAAACATGTCAAATATGAATGAACAATCTCGTGCGTTGTCTTTCATTTGCCTGGCAGCATAAGGTAGCCTCGACCCTGCCTTGCTCAGGGTCGAGCCTCCCTCGGGGGCTGACAGGGGGGTAACCGCCCCCCAGACTCCGGAAAAAATGCGTGTTTTCTTTTCAAAAAATTCGACCCTCGTCTCGACTCGTGCCTCGAGTGAACTAGCGACGTCTAAATCCCAAAATACCTCGAGCCTCCAAAGATCGGGAGGCATCGACGTAGACGGCCACCTACGCCCCCGGGCTACGGTACCCTACCTACGCCTCCCCTCGAGGGCTCGCGACGTATCGAAGGAGTACGGACTAAGTTAGCAGAAACTCGAGCTTGCAACAAAGAGAAGTGGTCAAACGCATTTGAAAAGAAAACAACACCTTTAAACAAACAAGTCATATATGCAAATGGGTCTCGATAGACCCTCATCCATGCCATAAAATTTTACAAGGGCCTCGACGCCCAAATTTGGCACGCAGGCCCTAATCCTCGTCAGTGTGGTACTCCTCCCCGAGGTCTTCCACGTCGGGCTCAGCCTCGACGCCCGAGCTAGAAGGAGGAGGGCCCTCGACACCGCTGCTGGCGTCAGGAGGCAGCACGTCCTCCTCGAAAATCTTGGCGAGCGATTTACCCGGCCTCTCCATCTTCTCCAAAATTTGTCAACACGTGGTTGTTCCACTCCTCGTCCTTCCCCTCGATCTCGATGAAGCCGTTGGCGACAACGTGGACCGGAAGCGGAAACCAGCGAACGACCGCGAGCGTCTGCTTGACGCCATGATGGAGAGCTTGCCGGACACGGTCCCGCGCTGCTGCGTCGAAGAAGCACAAGGCGTCGACCAAGGCGTCGCCTCGGGCCACCGCGCCTTCCGCCGCAGCTACTGGAGGAGCACCCCACATGGGGCCAAGCCGGTCAAGGGAGGTGCGAGCCCGCTCCGCCACCATCGTCTCGTCTTGGAGTTGGTCCAAGAGAGCCTGGTTCGTCCCGCGGAGCTCCTCGATCGTCTTCTCGACCCCTGCGCAACGAACAAGGAAGAGTGAGACTGCGGCGTAACAAAAAACTTCGAGACACCAAACAAGAACCAGGTGTACTGCTCACCGTCGCAAGTTGCCCCAGTGCGGCGGGTCGCTGGTCAGCTGGTAGGCCTCAGCATGCTGCTCAAAGCCTGCGCTTCTCGGCAGCATGAGGAGCCTCCCGGACCTAAGGTCCTCGATCAGCCGCCTGCCTCCACAAGGGCCACATCCTTGCGGATCACCTCTTGCCGCGCCGCCCCCTCGGCAGCTCGGGCGTGGCGACACCAATCTCGGCGTCTTCGGCCTCTTTTCTCTCGCGCCTCCGCTGCGGCTCGGGCAGCGGCGGCCTCGCCACGGGCGTCAGCGGCCTCCTGCTTCGCCGCCTCGGCTTCAGCCCGGCGGAGGTGGCCTCGCTTCGGACGTCCGCGGCCTCCTTCCTCGCGCTTTCGAGAGCGTCGGCGGCCTCCTCCTTGGATCGAGCGACCTCGCCTCGAGCCGCCCGGACCTCCGCCTCCGCCTCGTTGAGCCGGCTCGCCATTTGGGCGTTCCGGCTCAGCTCAGCGCGGAGATCTTGAAGCTCTGCCTCAGCCCCTCGCGAGGCGGCCGACACCTGTGCGGACCGGCCCGCCTCCTCGGAGCAGGACCGCTCCCCTCCGCCATGAGCTCGGCCACCTCCCGAAAGTTGGCCCGCACCTCGCGCGGAGCCCCCCGCTGAACCGGTCGCTCGACGTGGACCATGGCAAGGGGCGGCTTGGCGCGTCAGGAAACGGCCATACTGGACGGTCGAGCTCGATGTCGGGCTGATCCTCCTCCGTCCCGAGCTGCCCCAGCTGCGGCCCGCCGCCCGACGGCACGGGCCCCGGCTCTTCCCTGGCCGGGCCCTCCTGCGTCTCA